>JAJPUD010002381.1:0-71556 GCA_023553655.1 Myrmecobius fasciatus
TGGTCGGGGCCTCGGGCCTGGGCAGCGCGCGGCGCGCGGCGATGACATCACAGGCGTCCGGCCCTGTGGCGTCCCGGGGCGCGGCCCCGCCCGGCGCCACTCTAGGGCTGCCTTCCGAGAGCGCCTGAGTCCAGCCTATTCAACCGCTGCCCGCCGCCAGCCCACCGGCATCCACCTATCGCGGGAGTCAGCAGCAGCATGGGGGGCAGCGGAGGCGCGTGCACCAAGCACGGTTGCGTGTTCGGGCAGGCGACAAGCGCGGCCGGGGGGCTTCTAGAAGGTTCGTGCGCAGGTGCGATGGGGCGGGGCTCGGGGGAGGAGCTGCTGCCAGGACCCCAACGCCCCAAGACACTGGTTGGGGGGCGGAGCTATCTGCCGTTCCGGACCCATTCCGCTCCCACGTCGCGCGTCCGCCTGCCCACCACCTCCGTCTCCTCCGTCTCGGCCAGCGCCCGCTTCGTCACGCGCGAGCGCGAGCAGTCGCCCGCCGCCTCTCCAGAGCCTGCTGCTCCGGCCTCCGCCGCCCCGGCTTCGGCCCCAGCCCCGGCTTCAGTCCCAGCTCCGGCTCTACACATCATGGACAGCCGCAAGCTCAGCGAGCTCCAGGCCTTCATCAGGCTCTGTCAGCAGGACCCGAGCCTTCTGCACACCGAAGAGCTGCGGTTCCTCCGGGAATGGGTGGAGAGGTAAGGCCTGACCTGGGGGACCGTTGGGGGAGCGCGAGAGGCTGGGAGGCAAACGACTGCTCTATCCCGACCTGCAAAGATGACCCCCCCCTTCCCCTCGCGGTGGAGCGGCGCGCATGCCCGGGTTGCGCGAGTGAAAGGGGAGCGGGGCGCGCGTGCCCGGGCATCGGAGGGGAAAAGGTTCTGGGCACGCTAGGGGGAGGGGCAAAGTTCTAGTACGCTAGGGGGAGGGGCGCGCGTGCTCGAATTGCGCAGGGGGAGGGGCGCGTGTACCCGAGCTGGGCGGGGGGGCGCTGGCCTGGAGCGGGCCTAGACGAGGGGAGGCCTGGAGGCGGCGCGTGCCCGGGCTTCGCAAAGGAGAGGGACAAGGACTCCCACCTTGTTTTCCTCCTGAGGACGCTTTCTGCTCCGATCCGGTTATTTGCGTGCACGTTCCGTTCTCTTGGGGGGGGTTAAATGCCCCCCGAGGGCTGGGGTCAGCTGCTTTTCTGGATTGGGCGGGAGGGGATTGAGTCCCTGATGGAGGTAGGCGGGGCAGGGGCCCCTGCCGATTTGCTAGTCCAGGCCTAGGTGGGGCTAGAATGGCACTTAGAGGTCACCAATCCGGCCAGACTGCTTGTTTTTTGAGGAAGGAAACATTGAGGGTGGGCGGTTCTGACCAAGGTCATCCAGGTGGTCACGGGTTCCGTGCGCCGCCTGCCTGGCCACGTGTTAGGTTTGGACCCCCTGAGGTCCAGGATCCCTATTCGCAGATGGCGAGGTCTCTCCTGCGCTTTTGCACTTATAAAAGTATAGTAGTTTGTGACGATAAACTCGTTGGAAAGGAGCATTAAGGTTTTATGGGAGCGGGACCAGGATTGGTCACTGCAGAGGAGGTGTTCGGTTGCTTTTGGTGTTGGTTTCCTTAATTTGCCCTACCCTTCGCTGCAAGCCATGCAAAGCTTGAGCAAGAGCTCAGATCTTTTCTGAGAATTTGCTTTGGGAGGGAAGTTGTGGGAGCCCACCGGTGGCCTCCATTTTTTGTGATAGTTGACAACAAAACTTGGTTCACCCGCGTTGGCCATTTGCACCTGTTAGCTCTCCCCTTTTTTTTTTTTTTTTTTTTTTAGTTATTCTCATTATGCCTTGGGGTCTTAATTAGAAAGTTCAGCCTGAGTCTTAATCCATTTGATGAATTCTCTCTGCAAAGAAAGGCACAGGGACTGTCTACACAGTGATTGCAAGAGTTGCTATTTCTGAAGTGAACCCAGGATTATAAAACCAGCAAAAGAAAGTTACTTACCGAAAGGGCATAAAGCAGCTATTCTAAATCAATTTTTTGGCTTTTGGTACAAACTAGCATCTTCAAAGCAAAAAAAAAAAGTTTATTTTTGGGTTATGCATGTGCATTCAATTTTTACATATTTCTATATGTGTCATGAACAAAAGGGGGAAGAAACAAAAAACGAAAATAGTGTGTGTTGATCCATATTAAATCTTTATAGTTCTTTCTGGATGCAGATGGTGCTTTCCATCCAGTTTATTGGAATTATGTTGGACCACTGGATTGCTGAGAAGAACCAGTCTATCACAGTTGATCATCACACAATATTGTTGCTGTGTACAATTTTTTTCTGGTTTTGCTTGCTTCACTCAGCATCATTTCATAAAAATAAGTCTTAGCAGGCTTTTCTAAAATCAGCTTCCATCATTTTTATAGTACAATAATATTCCATTACTTTCATATTCCATAACTTATTCAGCCATTTGCTAATTGATGAACATCCAACCAGTTTCCAGTTCCTTGCCACTACAGAAAGGGCTGCTACAAACAGTTTTGCGCATGTATATCATTTTCCCCTCTTTTATGATCTCTGAGACATAGTTCCAAGTCACACCCCACTGGGTTAAAGAGTATGCACAGTTTGATAGCCCTTTGGGCATAGATCCAAAGTGATCTCCAAAATGATTGGATCAGTTCACAAATCCACCAACAATGCATTAGTGCCCCAGTGTTCTCATATCTCCTTCAACATTCATCATTATCTTTTCCTGTCATCTTAGCCCATCTGATAAACCTAGAGTTGGTTTAATTTGTATTTCTCTAATCAGTAGTGATTTAGAGCATTTTCATATGAGTATAGATGGCTTTAATTTCTTATATGAACAACATAATAATATGCCACATAATATATAATAAAGATATGAAATTGTTCATATCCTTTGACCATTTTATCAATTGAGGAGTGACATTGGGGCTGTGTTTTAAGGGAAATGGGGAATGGCTCACAATGTGTGCCTTCAAGTGATTTCCTCAAGTTTCACATGTCTATATTGGGTTGAAAGCTCTTGTTTCCAGCAGTAACTAGAACTGAAATGTGATATGATTGGAGGACCAACATGATGTGGGTGATGTAGATACCAGATGGTGGTAGGCACCAAAAGTTCAGGTTCGGTCATGTGAAAAATTCACAGTGACCATTCTCTCTGCCAAAAGATTTCTTTCTTTTCCTCCTTCTTTTTTGCTTTTTGCTGAGGCAATTGGGTTTAAGTGACTTGACCAGGGTCACACAGCTAGGGAATGTTATGTGTCTGAGACCAGATTTGAACTCAGGTCATCCTGACTTCAGGGCTGGTGCTCTATCCACCGTGCTACCTAACTACCCTGGCAAAAGATTTCTTTAGGGAAGAACTTACAGACAAAATGAAGGGATACAGTGGACACTGAGAATGATAAAGATGAAATGGAGCAAGAGAGCCTATGAAAGACAAGTTTCTCAGTGGAACTCATGATTTACACAGTAGAAGGGAGCCCCCATGAGCTTGGGGCATGTCCTTACCTGTCAGGCTAAATCCTGAAAAGGGCTTAGCACCCTAAAAATTAGCTGTAAGGAGGAAAAGTTGGGTTGGGAAGCATAGTGGAGTTAGGGAAAATATCACATGGCATGGAGGGTGAGAGGGAGAGATTACAAAGACAGACTCCAGGAGGCAATGCCTTGGCAGACTGACCCAAAGGAGGGCAGCAGCCATGGAATAACCCACCTAAATCCCTAAATATTTTATAGGGAAAATTTAACCTCATAGACGTGACTGGGATTTCTGACAGGACTTGGCAAAGTGAGGCTGCTGGAGACCCCCACAGATGGAGGGTTAGACATAACTTGGATTTCAGATTGGAGGACTTTCCCAGAGGGTGGGGCCATACAGCTAAACTGATCTCTATCAGATCCTTCTGCCTGCTTGCCTCAGGGTTCAATTCTTTAGTTTCTGTCTGTCCACAACCATTCTGTACCTCATAAAAATGGACTTAGGAGTCCAGCCTCTTCATGTGGAAAATGAAACAGACCAGAAGGGGAAGTACCTTCTGAAGTCACTTAGTAGTCTTGTGGAGTTCTTAGGTGGGTGTAAGGTAGCCTGCTCACACCTGCAAGTATCCATTGTTCTCCATGTAGTGTGTTAATCATTCCTTGGGGGGGCAGTGGTGATGAGGGGTCAGCTTTGGTGAAGCAATACTGTTTTATTGATTAATTTTTAAAGTTGGGCTTTTGCTCTTGTGGGAAACTTGGAATGAACCAGGCCACTCTTCCTTTTCACTTTAGCTCAGCTTATTGATGATCCATCTCGAATGTCTGTCCCAGATCTAGAGACACTGGAATAGCTTCTTCAAGATCAGAGGCCGTGTGAACTTTGGGCAATAGACTTGTCACCCAGATCTTTTCTTGTGTAGATAAACAGGGTAAACTCTTCTGTGAGGTCATAATAACCTATCATTCTTTGTAAGATTTTCCTGATGAGTTATATTCAAATTCAGCGTTATAGCCATCTCTTTTTTTTGGGGGGGGGCAAGCTATATCACTGCTAATTAATGGACCTTCTGGTCCAGTTGTAGCAACTAATTTACATTAGTGTAATTTCTGGGTGAAATAGTAATTTTTGCTGTCATTTCTGTTATCCATTGACTATTTGATTTTCAGTAGTTTGTTGAAGTATTTCATTTTACCTATAAGTTCTGTTTTTTTCTCATTGTTGTATTATAAAATCTAATTTTAGTTCTACTGAGTCAATGGCTCAACTTTCCAGAGATATGAGGTAACTCTTAATTATCTTATTAAAATGTGAGTTTAGTCTTGGGGATCCTTTATGGGCACAATTCTTGTTTTGAACACTTCTTTTGTACAAATTATGCAAATTGTATAGCTTGGGCTGTCTCTCATTTCTTCTTCCTAAATCATACTTTCCTATATAATTCTGACCCTTGCCTTTTCCCACCTTTATGGATTGAAGTCCTGAAGTATTAAAATTGTTCTCCCCTTTCATCTTCAGCAAGCTGAAATTGGCATTAAGCTGCATTGATTATCTTGGTGACCATTTTGCAGACATCTATTGTTAGTGCCACGTTGTGTGACAACCGCAAATGCCCTCTGAAACATTCTTGTTGCTTTTGATTGGATATCTGACTTCTTTTGTTGCCTCTCCAAGCAGTACCTGGGGACTGTGGCTTAATTTTTAGTAGTCAGTGAGCATTTGTTAAGCAATTACTAGGTGCTGGGCACTAGGTTGAGAAAAAGAAAGGTTAAAAAAACCCTCTGTTGAATATAAAGCATATTTGATCATACTTGAACTTGAAAATTCCTTTGGCAGATGACATGCAGGTAGGCAGGTCATTGCCTGAATTCAGCCACGAGGGCCAAACTAAGGGTGGGAGGAGGTTTTAGATGGGAAGAAAAGGGTTATCGGTGGGTGGGTGTGTGTGTGGGGGTGTGTGTGGGTGTGGGTGGGTGTGTGTGTGACAGGAGCAGATGTGCCAGTGGGTTAGAATGTGTAGTGAGTGTAAGGGTGGCTACTAGATGAGGAATCCTAAGTGATGGGGGTGCTCTTGACAGCAGTAATAGGTGAGTTGGGAAAAGGGGAAGGTTTGGGGAAAGAAAGATCCTGAAACCTGGGCATAGAGTGGACACTGACTTGTCAGGCACAAGTATTTCTGATACCAATTTGTCAGTGATCTCCAGCCTAGAAACGGTGCTCCTTGGGGAGGAGGAGGCCTCAGTTATTTCAAGGGAACTGGCTCATTAAAAAAAAAAAATAACAAAATAAAAAACAAAAACCCCCAAATGTTTTCTATATGCTGGATAATCTTAGGAAGATGGGGGCTGGACATTTGATTACATTGTTAAAGAGAATCCTCAAATGAGAAAACTTCCTCTCAGTGCAGGGAAACATCTCTGTAGCTTACAGTTGTTTAGGGCCTTGGGAGATGGGGAACTGGAGCCCAAGTACTTCTGGCTCTCTCCTCATCCTTCTCTCTCAATTATATCATTGTTGCCTTTAGGAAGAATTAATGTGGATCCTTTAAAAGTAATTGGAAGTTTGAGTACAGACGTGATCTGTTAGATCTGCACTTGAGGAAGTTACTTTGCCAACTGTGCCCTGTGGGTAATTGTTTTCTCTGAGAATGGCATAAAGCCTTGTAGGAAACAAAATCTCTTACAAAGAACTCCACTGACTCACTGATGAATATGGGAAAGATTCTTTTACATTCTTGCAAGAATGGGTGCCTAAGTTAGTAGACACCCCTTTGAAATTCCAAAGGCAGTATTTTATTTCTTATCCTCCCCTGATTCCCATTTAATTCCATATTAAACCACATGAATCTCATTACATAGCCACTTCCTGTCCCCAAAGAGCTTACCTTCTGGAAGGGGGAAGATACTTCCATCCTTGACTGTTCTTTGATATCTTTGTGGGTTTTAGTTTTCTAAGTTTCATTTTGCCAATTTAATTTTCATAACTGGAAACCAAATAAATGCCCATCCATTTCTCCCAGCCTAATAATACATGGCAACAGAAAATGCTGATGTTAGCCTAGTCCTCTCATTTGAAGAGGTCCTGATTTGTGGATATCATCACTTTTTCCTCCGATACTGTATCTCCTAGAATATATTAACATTCATAATGTGCCAGGCAGTATGCTAAGCCTTGGAAAAGATGAGGTATGAGAAAGTTGCGATGTCTGAGAAGCCTTGAAGTTAAATGGTCTTGAGTACCACAAACAGTGCTGGCCAAGAGCAGTAATTCAATACTGATTCTGTTGGTCTCCAAGTTTGTAGAACTCTATGGTGGGTACTACCCCACCCCTACCCTTCTTTGATTGTACCTCTCAGCCGTAATATTAGCATATTAACCTAAAGTTATCTCCTCGCTTCTTCTGCCTCTTTGCTCTCCGCTTCATTCCAGGGCCCTCTCTCATGGTTTTCTCCAGTTTATTCCAACTAGGCACAACTTTTGCTTGTTGTCCCCTTGAGGGAAGGGACTGCCTTTTACCCTTGGTTGTATCCTCAGTGATTGGCCTGGAGCTTCAGGAATGTTAGCAGGACAGGTAGCCAGCGGAGGGTGGGGGTGCTGCCACAGACAGAGCTCCTGAGCCCCTCATATTATTGGCTGCCGGTGAAGAAGGTGCGTTCTTTCTCTGCTATAGAGGGAGGGAAGGGGCAGCTGGACTGGAAGGAGGTACTTCAGGAAGTGGGGTGCTGTGTGGCTCAGGCCCCTGAGCTATCGATGTCATCAGAGCAGAGGGAAGATGGTGGCCATTCCGGCTTGCCTTGTATATCTCTCTGTGTATCTCATTAAATTCATGGTGTTGGCTTTGAACCCAGTGGGCTGAGCCAGGCCCAGAAGAAGAGGGTACCCGGGGAGGAGACACTGGAACAGTTGCATCAGTGGGGTTCTTGAGATGGAAGCACCTCAGGGACCTGGCTAATTCCCTGACTCTACTTTTCTTTTTTGTCATTTTCACAAATATTTATAAAGTGCCAGCTGTGTGCATGGCCTGGTGTTAGGTCCTAATGATAACAAAACAAAGAATATTCTGAAGGAGCCATGCACTCAGAAGTAATGGGGCCATGGCCCATTGCTAGGGTCAGATCACAGATGAAATTCTGCATTCAGTCCTGGATCTACTCTTTGGGAAAGGATTGAGAAGGTGGGACTTTTCTGGAGGTCATTTACCTTTGTGTGTGTGTGTGTGTGTGTGTGTGTGTGCGGTTTTTTGGTGAGACAGTTGGGGCTAAGCGACTTGCTTAGGGTCACACAGAGAGGCAATGTGAAGTGTCTGAGGCCAGATTTGAATTCGGTCCTCCTGACTTCAGGGCCTGTACCATCTGTCATTTCACCTATTTCTAGAAGACCATGTTTAGCTTTGAGTAGATCAGACTTGGAAGGTGATAAGAAGATGTCACTTGTCACTGATGGTTCAAGTTCCCCCCTAACCCCAGAAGTTAGCAGGCATTCCCTTTTATTGCAGACAGGAAGATACTGGCCTCTAATCACATTTTACATCTCCAATGATTATCTCATCATATGTGGGTGGCATCCTGCTCATCCCTGACCTGCCACCCTCCCTGAGTGATGCTTCCTGGATGTTACAATTCAACAGATACATATTTTTGAGTTTTAGAATTTTTCTTTTTAGTGACACCTTGATTTTCAAATGCATCCTTCTGTCCTCTTCCCAGAGAGCCATCCTTTGTAACCAAGAATACAAAGCAAAGGAAGGGTGGAGACAGTGTTAGCAGCAGGGGTGTGCCAACCAAATGGAACACCTAATAGTGGCTCCTGGCAGTCTGTGCCATGCTCCAGGGCCCATGGTGCCAGCCTCTTTTTTTTGAGGCCCAATGTTGATGATGATTTACTGGGTGGTTGCTGTGGCACATTGCCTGGTCTTGCATTTGGTGCTGGAGATTCAGAGGGGTGAAATGCAGAGAATTTCTTTAGGTTGACAAAACACTTTTCCCTCCACAACAGTGTTGGGAATGAAAACTGTTCCTTTCTTCCAAAGGCTTAGTTTAAATAAAAAAGATAAACAACTAATCTCAATTAGATACCCAGAAGGGCTCGCTCCCTTGGCTGCAGTGCTCACCAGCCCAGGGAGGGAGTCAGCTCAGGAAGTGATTTCATAGGCCTTGCTGGGGCTTTAACTGTTGGTATCAATTTTAAGCTCACAAGGTTCCCTTTGTTCCATGCTTATATAGAAAACCTGGCTTTTGATGTAGTTCTTAAGGTGGTGTACAAGGCATTTTATTTTCTTAGATTCTCAAAAAAAATCAAATATGATACAGATAATGAGATACTTTGCTCCCCCCAACTTTATAGATGAACAGGAAGATTGAGCAATCCAGGGCCACATGGCAAGGACCCGGATTCAGGAACCCTCCCCAAATCTCAGTTGGCTCATCTGTAAATTAAAGTGGTTGGCCAAGATAAAAGGTAGCTGGGCACCCCTCCCTTTTCACGGCAGTGATCCCATAACTACCCTGAGTCTGTGGACTCCAAATTCAGTATTCTTTCTAAGCATGTTTTACTTGTTGGAGTGGAGGAGAAGAGGCATGAATGTTTTTTCGTAGGAAGAAATAAGATGAAGAAGGAATGGAATAGTCAATCCTATGAATCCTCCAGAGGTCAAGGGAAATAAGCATTTGGAGGGTCTGGGAGGGACAATAGAAGAACCTTGTAGAAGTGGGATAGCTAAGGGTGTCACAGTGCACAGAAGGCTGAACCAGGAATCTGAGACACTTCCAGCCTCAGATACTTCATTGATTGTGTGGGGTTTTGACTTGGGATGTTTAGCTGTCCTGCCAGAAGTTATTAGTCTGATTTTTATGTGTCAGCAATAGAACAAAAAGGTGTTGGGGAGATGGTTGGTAACTTTTTGCTTCACCATGGGTCAATTAGGAAAAAGCTAAATGTGGAAACTCACAAGTAAGTGTTCATTTAATTTAGATTTTACTTGTATTTCTGCCAGGAGAACCCCACCTGATGCTTAGCTTTGCAGATACCCCATCATAAAAGTTTTTTTCTGATATTAAAAATACCCATTAAAATGGATACTGCCGGATATATAGTAGAATAGAACATGATGAGTGTATGTGAAAGTTGGAATCTTTTCTGTGGCTTGCTTTTCAAGTATACAAACATTTACCATGTGATTTTCTGAGCTGTCCCATCTGGCAGTGATTCCTTGCAGGCATTCAGCTCTTTTGTGTTGTATAGCTATTGTCAGCTACAATAGCATAATAAAACTGTTTGTGTGTTAAAGATAATTTATGCACATTTTTGTTAAATTTTGAATTTTTGTTTTTTCTTTCTCCAGTATGGGTGGTAAAATCCCACCTGTTCCACATAAAGCAAAACCAGAAGAAAAAATCAAGGTAAGTAGAATTTAATTCTAATTTGATTAAGAGTATAGCTAATGTTGGCTTTCTTTTTTGTTGTCAATTTTTAAGAATTTTATATTCAATCAAGATCTGCTGCCACTACCAACCCTCGTCCCCTCTTCCCTCCCACCGCCACCCCCAAATTGAGAACATAAGAAAAGCAAAACTCATGACGCACATGTATCATCAGTGAAAACAAATTTCTGCATTGGCCACAACCTAAAAATATTTGTCTCATTTCATGGTCTCATTTCTTTATTTCTCTCTTGTCAGGAAGTGGGCAGGTTAATTCATCAATAATCCTCTGGAATCCCAGTTGGTCATTACACTGTAAGAGTTCAGCATAGCAGTTATTCTAAAATACTTAAAAACCATAACTTGTTTATCTGTTCTCCAGTTTATGGGCACCCCTTCAACAAGAGTTATTAGTATTTTTGTACATCCTTAGAATTTGCTTTGCTTAGGACTCATTCCTCCCTCTTTCAATATACCTTCCCTTTAATTCTCTTCTCCTGTTTCCCTGTGGAATGAAATGTATTTCTTGATGTGTGTATGTGTTGTTCTTTCAAATAGTTCACATGAGAATGAAGTTCAAGTGTCTTATGTCCCCTACTTCTCCCCTCTTCTTCCTTGGTCTGTATAGATGTCACTTTTGCACCCTTGCTGTGTGACAGCTTTTCCTAATCTCCCTTTTCCCCGGAGTATGTATATTCATCTTCTCCCTTTCCATTCTTATGAGATCATCAAAATAGAACAGAATCATGTCTAGACCTTGATTCATTGGCCCTCTCTGTGAACCGTGGTGATGATAGGTTTCACAAGAATCCATGTATCCTCTCCCCATATTTGAATGGAAGTTATTTATCCTTATTCAGTGTTTTAAGTTCATTTATGTGTTTACCTTTTTATGTTTTTCTCTCCTGTATTTAAATCTCCAAGTTTCTCTGAAGCTCTGGTCTTTCCATCAGAAATACTTGAAAGCCCTTGTTTTATTAAGCGGTCCGGCTTTTTCCCTTGTAACATTATACTCAGTTTGGCTGAGGAAGTTATACTTAGCTTATGCCTGTTTCCTTTGCCCTTTGGAATGTCACATTCCTGGTCCTCTGGCTATTAAATCGTATAATCTTGACTGTGGTCCTTCATCTTTGAATTCTTTCTTTCTTTCTGGTGCTTGCATCTTTTGACACGGAAGCCTTGGATTTGGGCAGTGATGTTTCTATAAGGTTTTTTAAGGTTTCTTTTAGGAAGTGACTCGTAGATTCTTTTTTTGCTTTGCCTTTGGTAAAAAATCTGAGCAGTTTTCTTTTAATATTCATTTTTGAGTTAAAAATTCCCTTCCCATACCCTGCTAAGTATGTATCGTCTAAATTTGCAAAGTCACATAAAATAATTCTATATTAGCCATGTTGTAAAACAAAAACAAAAGAAAAGTCTGCTTCAGTATGCTCTCAAGAGTTTTATCAGTTCTCTGGAGATGTTGAACATTTTTCATCAAGGATCTTTTGGTTGATTGTCTTGATCAGAGTAACCAAGTCTTTCATTGTTTATCATCACTACAGTATTGCTACTACTATGTGCAATGGTTTGCTTCTTCCCTGTTGCACTTTGCATCAGTTCATATGTTTTCTTTTACAATTTCTTAAATTAGAATATCTAGAATAGATTCTCGTGATATTCAGATAGTTCGTTGAGTCTTTAAATTTTTCTCTTCGGTCTGTTTTCTAGATTAGTGCTTTTTACTATGAGGAATTTCACCTTTTGTGTGTGTGTGTGTGTTTCTATTTCTTATTGTATCACTGGCTTCTATTTGGACCATTCTCATTTTCAGGGAGTTTGTTGCTTGGATAAAAGTTTCTGTCTTGTGCCAAGCTGTTTGTTAATTATCATTCCATTTCTTTGTTCCACAGCTGTCTTTTCCAGTTTTCTTACTCAAGTACCCTCATTCTAGTTATAAAAACATATTTTAAAAACTTCTTTCTTTTTTATCTCTTTCAGGAATTATGGTTGAGTATGTGCCCAGTCTGTGTGCTTCTCTGAGTCTTTGCTTATAGATGTTGTGGAGTCATTCTTTCTGGGCCTGTGTCTTGAGCTTCAATGCATTGTTATAAAAGTTCATCAGGGTAGGAGCCTTTTATTGGGTTCTCTTTCCTGACTGGAGCATTGATGGGCTCTGCACACTTCTGGTCTGTTCCTGTTGCTATTTTCTGGGTTTCATGGATAGCTCAGGCTGGGCACCCATAAGTATCAGGGCTCCCAGAGTGGTTTGTTTGCTCTGCAGAGCAGCTGCTGCTGGCCTCGGGTTCTGTTAGCTAGTGGGGAAATCCTGGAGGCTTCAGACCAGCAGAATTGTGGGGTTCTTGGCTATTCCCCCACAGCTTGGGCTAGAAGTTGGAAGTGAGATCCTGCTCTGAACTTGTAGTCTAAGTCACATCCATGTCCACTTCTGCATTGGCTGGGGTCTCCCTAACCATCAGGGCCACTGACCTTCTCATTCCTCCCTGGGATCTGGGCAGCAGAGAGGTGCCATTTGGCACCTGCCCCTGTTAAGAGTATCCTTCATGAGTCTGAGGGTGTGCAAGTTGATACATAACCTCTTCCTTTGTACAAGGCCTACCTGCCCTGAACCCATTGTCTTAAAACCTTTCCATGCCAACCTGGGCCATACAAAGGACTCGAGGATTTTCTCAGAATTTCTTCATTAGCATTCATTGTGGTCCATTTTCTAGCTTGGTTTGGAGGAAGTGTGGGACAGGAGTCCAGCTTATTTCTGCTCCACCCTGTCTTGGGGTTTCTTCTGGATCTGTTTCTTCTCTCCTTAAATTCCTAAAGTACCCAGGGCATTGTATCAAGTTAAAACTTCTATCATTATTTTAGGATGAGAAAAACTATGTTATAAAAACAATTCTGAGAAAATCAGCATTTATAACATAGTTCCTGCATAGGCGCTGGCTGAATGCTTTACAGATCTCTCACTTGATGAGATAATGCTGGACAGCTTTAGAGTATGTGGATGGTGGAGCTGAGTGTTAAGTCCTGGGCTTGTTAAACCAAAACCATTGAGCACTTTGGACTTAAAGAAGGGTAGTCTGCTCATTTTCTGCTCTAGTAATTTGTTAATGCTTATTATTGTTGTAAGTGAACACCCAAGGTTCTCAGTATAAAGCGCGCCCGCCCGGCCCCCCCACCCCCCCTCGTCTGCTGCCACAGCAGGTTCTGATTGGTGAAGAGATGGCAAGTATGGGGCTGACTTTGTTGGCTCTTGTTTTCTTAGGAAGAAAAGACAGAACCTAAAAAAGCAGAAGAAGCCCCCAAACTAGAAGAGCTAGAGAGCGAGGAAAGCGATGTTGGTGAGAGGAGCTGGGCTTGAGTGATTGACAGGGGTGGGGGGAGATGTTCTTCTCAGGCCTCTCCTGGATTGCTAATGGGCTTGTGTTTTGCCCCCTGCAGAAATTGATAATGAAGGTGTGATTGAAGCAGATACAGACTCCCCTCAGGAAATGGGAGATGAGACTAAAGAGGTGAGTTCAAGACCCTCCTTGTCTTTTGCCCTAAGGATTGCTGATAGTAGTATCACTTTCCTGAAAGATGGAAGGAGGATGTATAAGTGCTGGTTGTGTGCTGGTGCTGGGCTAGCTACTGGGGTCCACAGGGTCCAAGAGGTGTCTTAGAGCAGCCTGGGGATAAGCTCATAGTGCTGGGTGAGGGTGGGAGGGCCGATGTGGGGGTGGTATGGAGCTTTTGGGGTCCATGAGGGATGGGAAGGGCCCCCAGAGTTTTGGGAAAGCCAGATGTACAACAAGGGGATGAGACTGGGAAGGACTTGTGACAGTCAGATGGAGGAATTAGACTTGAGGTGATTGGGAGCTCCAGAGTAACATGGTCAAATCAACTCCTTGAGGGAAATCTTTTTGCCAGCTGTGTTGGGTGGACTTGAGTAGGGAGAGATGTGAAGATGGGGAAACCAGGGGCAGCTGGGTGGTATGGTGGATAGATATCGCACATCAGCCCTGGGGTCAGGAGGACCTAAATTAAAATTTGTCCTCAGATACTTGGCACGTAAAACAGTGTGACTCTGGGCAAATTACTTAACCCTGATTACTTCACCAAAAAAGCGCAAGAAACCAGTTAGGAGATCTTGGTAGCAATCCAGATGAAAGGTGATACCATTGAGCCTGAGCTAATGTGGTGGTCTTGAGGGTAGAGATTCTTGGGGTGTTGTGGAGGTAGAAAATTGGGCAAGATTCGGCACCCCAGTTTGGTCTGTGTTAAGGGTGCAGAAGGATGAGGAGTAGGAGATCGTGCTGTGGTTATGAATAGTAATACTGTACTGCTATAAAACAAATGTGGAGAGGAAAACCTCATGGAGCTCTTGTTTTGTACGTGCTGGTGTCGTAGGATTCTTTGGGGCAGTCGGTAACGTGGTACACCTGTCCAAAGTGGGGATATGGAGGATGAAACAATCAGGGCAAGTGAAAAGAATTTTTAATAGCATGAGATGAATTAAATATACCAGAAATTTAAGACTTTTGAGATGGGTCAAGAAAGGTTCTAATAATAAAGACATGCATGGAAATTTAGTAAAAAGAGAAAATGTTGTATAAAGCATTTTTCATGGGTTTTGTTCTTTTTGATGTCATAAGGAGAAAGATTAGAATACTAATTGTGTACATGTGGGGAAAATGAAGCACTGGGCCGAAAGCTAATCTTGGGTAAAAATGATACAGAGATTTTATTTTCTACTGCCATGAAACATTTACACTCAGAGGGGGGGTCCCCTTTGCCAAAACTTGGAGTAGTATTGTTCTGTGAGGCTGGCTCAAATGAAAGTAGAAGTGGGGGCAGCTCAGGGCTTGAAAAAAGTCTCTGGACAGGAGAGGTCAGCCTAAAGTATAGAGCGGGGGCCAGCTTGGAGCCTGTAGGTTTCTGTGGTAGACGCTTGCCTCTGTGGCCCTCTCTCCCCTTCCCTCCACCCCATATATAATCCAGCCTCTTCTCTTAATTTTTCTCTAGATAACAGATGAAATGATGGATCAGGCTAATGAAAAGAAAGTGGCAGCCATTGACGCCCTCAATGGGGGTGAGTAGAAGGGCTTCTTTGACCTTCCTGGAGGTGCCTGCCCCGGGCTTGCGCAGCTGCACCAACAGAAGAGTGTCCCTTTGGGAAAGATCTGGCAGCTAGGTGTGTGAATGAATCCCTAGAAGCCATCAGAGGGAGAGTGAATAGTAGGAAAATGTCTTTTTTTTTTTTCCCCAAGATGATGATGATGAGGCTTTTCTGCCAAGGGCCTGTGAGCATCCCCAACCTCACCCCACCTGCCCCGGTCTCAGCCACTCTTTCGTTTTTACTCCTGCTGCACTGTGCTCACCCAGACGAGAGTGGTTGTAGTTTTCCTGGACTGGGACTAGTTTCTCTCAGTGTGATCTCTGACTAGTATCCAGCAGCCTTTTTGGTTAAGGAGGACATCACACTGAGAGAGTAGCAAGTATTGGTCCCCTGGGGTTTCAGATTTAACAGTGTATTTCCTTCAGGAGACCCTGAAGCAAACCCATTGCAGTAGCTTGTTTTGCACACTGACCTAAGTAACTACTGGCCTTTTGCTGGGCATGGGAAGAATGTAGATGACTATTCTAAATGTTATTTGGAAAATGGGGGGTAAATGAATATTATAAAAATACTAAAGTGGTTTTATGCCTTTTTCATTTTTCCTCTTGATTATGCTTTAGGTGATCTTAATGCCGCCATTCAGTTACTCACAGAGGCCATCAAACTCAATCCCCGGTTGGCCATTTTATATGCTAAGAGAGCCAGGTAAGGAGCCCTGAGAAGTGACGGCATGTGCAGGCTGCCCCCCCCCCCCTTTTTTTTTTTTCCTAGTTTGTGGGTCATTGGATCAGGAGGAAGGAATGGGAGGAGAGGAGGTTCCAAATGGGGCTTTTCAATGTTAGTTTTTTCTCTTCTTATAGGGTCTGTTATGTGTCAACCTTGTGAAATTGCTTTTGAAAGTGCTTAATAATGTCACATCTCTCTTTTTAGTATCTTTATAAAACTGCAAAAACCCAATGCTGCTATTAGAGATTGTGACAGAGCGATTGAAATAAACCCGGACTCCGCCCAGCCCTACAAATGGCGAGGGAAAGCCCACAGGTGAGAGAGGAAGTCACTATGACAATGTTTTGATGGAACAGGGACCCCCCTCCCTTCCTTACTCCCTTCTTTTTCCTCCCTTCCCTCTCCCCCCTTGGGAGGGGGAAAAGCAAGGGGCTGCCCACAGCTGCCAATCCACCTCGGGGCCTTCCATCTCGTTACCCATTGGTTACACCCCTTCTGGTAAATTGATGCTGGAGGTTTTTTCAGCAAACTAGCCATCCATTTAGTCCAGTCTCCCCATACACTGCACCTGCAAGTGTGTATGTTGAGGGGTATTGCTTTGATGGTGCAGAATACAGTCCTCAGCTGGGTCTGAGGTCTGTTTTTTTGGATTCATGTGTTAGAGTATATTTCTAGGAATAGAACTTCCAAGGCCAAAAGTCTTACCAGTTTTGGGAATCTTCTACTCCTGATATTCCATCATTCCTATGGAAAAAATACTGAAATCCATTTTTAGTGTAATAACTTATATGTTTAGAGAAAACATATTTCCTTTGGATTCATTTATATTGAGAAATTAGATGGGAATGAAAAAGCTGTCTTCCTTGCCTGTATTAGGAATATGAACCAAGGAAAGGAAACCAGAAAGCAGAAGTCGCTTAGTTTCCAAAACGAGCTAGAATGTAGGATTGACCATCCAGTCTAGCCAAATGCCCCTATGGGAGATGATGAGGTAGGAAACCTTGCCCTCTATTGGGGGAGGCAGAGAAAAGAGGAGGGGTTCCTTCTAGCCCTGAGGAAGACGAGCAGGGGAGGCCAGGGAAGGCAGAACAGAGAGGAAGGGAACTTTACTGAAATGCCCTGGCCGATGGAGGGGCACCGGATTGCCTGGAGTTTGGGAGACTGGTCTTAGATCCAGCCTCAGACACTCAGACACTCCGCAACTGCCTGTTTCCTCATCTGCAAGGCAGCATTTCCTTCACAGGGCTGCTGTCGGGATCCAGGGGGAGCTATGACACTGTCGGGTGCTGAGGACAGGACCTATAAGTACAGGCTGAGCTATTGCTGTTGAGAAGGCAGGGATCAGCAGGAGTTTGGGAGTGGAATCTGCATTAGGTGGTCAGAAGGAGTGAGCCATTAGCAAGGTAGGGAGGGAGAAGCTTCAAGGCATAACAGGCTTAGATTTCTTCCCTTAGCTAAGAGAATGTCATCTCTTTCAAGGCAAGGATGGTGTAGGTTGTGTGCCTTGTGCTATTGATCAGAAAGAAGGCACTGAATGAAATGATTGGTGAATTGAAGACTAATGAGCTCTCAGATTGATGTAGACCTTGTTTATTGATAGGATAGTCTTAAATACTCCTTTCTCTTCATCAGTGAAAGCAGAAGAAGCTCAATGATCAGAGGCATGGGTACGGGGACAGAAATGGAGACTTGCCTGGAAAGGGAGTCTGGAACTAGCTTGAGGAAGTCTTTGAGTTTGGGGAGCAGTGCAGCCTTCTGATAAGGGATGACAGGCTCGAGATCCAGAGTTCAGGCATTGGGCTGTCTTGTGGCGAGCAAGGAAAGGACTGCTTAGAGGGAGAGGCCGGGGAAGCCAGGAGTGGGGCCTGGATGGAGGTGGCGGGTGAGTGAGAGATGGGAAGGATGGAGCACACGTCATGAAGGGAGGCTTCTCAGGACTTGGCAATCAGGGGACATGGGGGCCGAGGGCAGCATACCTGTGGGCTTTACAGGGAGAGACCATTGGCCTCTGGGCTCCAACTCGCAGGGATCCCTTTTGGGGCTTTCTTGACAGACACTGGAATAGTCTGCCCTTTCCTTCCCTAGTTCATTTTGCAGATGGGGACACTGAGGCAAACAGGATAAAGTGACTTATTCTGGGTCACACAATTAGTTGTCAGGGACTGGATTTGAACTCAGTAAGATGAGTCTTCCTATCTCCAGGCCTGGTCTTTTCATTTAAAAAAAAAAAAAAAAAACTACAGTGTCTGTGTATATGGTTTCAGTTACATCATTTTTATTGATCTGTGCCTGAAGTGAATTATGAATCATTGGGTACCTGAACCCAGGCCACTTTGTAGACTGAGACACAACATTCCTGTTTCTTAGTAACTGGAATATTTCTGTCTCTGCCGTGGCCCATCATATAGAACCAGAGATAGTGCTATTTAATATAGATTAAGAATCTGATAATGGTGAGCTTGTGATCAACAAACTGACCCTGATCCAAAACACGATTTTTGTTAGTCCCCTGAAATTACTCTGAGGGGAAGGATTCAATATCTTCCCCAAATCATCTTCTGAATTCCCCCCTTTTTTGCATTTGTATCTCTTCAAGTAGGAAAGATTTATTTTTTTATGAAAACCTGAAATAGTAATATTTTTTTCCTTGGAAGAGCCGTTCACACTGCTGAGATCAGAAATGACATCAGTTATGTGTAGTTGATATGAAAGATATATAGTGTGAATCAAGCCAAGACTATCCAGAAACACAAATGAGCTGTGCTTTTCATTTTATTTTTTTTTTTTTGGCTTTTTTGCTGAGGCAATTGAGGTTAAGGGACTTGCCCAGGGTCACACAGGTAGGGAATGTTAAGTGTCTGAGACCAGATTTGAACTTAGGTCCTCCTGACTTCAGGGCTGGTGCTCTATCCACTGTGCCACCCATGTGCTTTTCATTCTTACATGGCTCATTTAGGTTGTTAGAAATGATCTTCTTTTGGTTTGCTTTGAAATGAAAACCAGGTGCTGTGGCCTACTGTTAGGGAGAAGAGGAGGAGATTTACAGAGAGATGGGAAGAATTTATCAATTAATTGTTAAATCTAAATCCATTGTAGACTCCTTGGCCACTGGGAGGACTCTGCTCGGGATCTTGCCATGGCTTGCAAACTGGACTATGATGAAGATGCCAGTGCTATGCTGAAGGAAGTCCAGCCAAGAGTAAGTGAGGCCATGGGTGACTGGGAAATAGTCTCACAGCATCACATTTGCTGGAAGCAGCCCAAGTGAGACTGGCCCAGAAAGTCTAGGGCTCCTTAAACTTTTTCTATTTGTGACTCTTTTTCACTCAGGAAATTTTTATATGATCCAGATTATATATGTGTACAAATCAAATATTTACTGATAATAAATTATAATTTTGCAACCCCATCGAACCACAGTTTAAGAAATTTTGCTCTAAGGGTGGGGTTGAGGGTTGGATACATGCTTTTGCAGAAATGATCCAAGAGTTGAGTGATGGGCAATCCAACTGTGATATCCAGCCCTGGGAGAGGTGGGTGTGCCATGGGAGCATGTTGATATGTGCTTCAAAACCAGATTAGATACAGGATATTTGCGTTAGGAAGGCCAGGACTCCCCTGATGCTGAGCTCCTTCAGGTATGTCTAGCAGAGTAAACTGGGGACCAAGGAGACTTGGCCAGTTCTGGGTGGCCAGTGTGTAAAGGGGTTGCTGACCACAAGAGGGCGCTCTATCCCTTCTCACTTTCTGAGTTGGCTTTGAACTCCTGACTGCATTCTCCCTATTGTAGTAGTGTTCTCAAAAACAGCTTATAAATTATGGAGGTGCGTCTCTTCCCAGCAGTCTCTTGTCACTGGCCTCATTGTCATGGCTAACTGCTGAGTTCAGAAATGGCACCAGTTACGGATAGTTGGTATGAGAGATAAAGTGTGAATCAAGTCAAGCTGCTAAACAAAGTTGTCATTTAATTGACCATCCCAAATTTTTTAGGATATTTAGTCAGGAATAGTCCTAAATTTTCTGTGGGAGGTGAAGGGGTAGGCAAGGAATTAAATTTCTTGGGTATAATGGCTGCCCACATGGTTTTTTTTCTTTGTTTATACTTTAGAGAAAAATATATTTCTCTTTCTGTTCATTCTACCAGGCCCAGAAGATTGCTGAACATCGGCGGAAATATGAAAGAAAACGTGAGGAGCGAGAGGTCAAAGAAAGGCTAGAAAGGGTGAAGAAGGCTCGGGAAGAACATGAGCGAGCCCAAAGGGTAAAGTCTTTGAGCCAGAGATGAGAGATCAGGCCCTGTCCTTAATGTCCACATGCCATACACTTGCACAGGTTCATAGTGGTGACAGTGCCTAGCAGATGAGACATTAACCTGTGTGGGCATAGTTTATAATCCCCGGGACCTCTTCAGTGAGCTTCCCCCCACAGAGGGAAAAGAAGCTGGATCAGCCTGTTCCCATCTGAGGCAGCTTGTTTTGTACCTTTCTACTATAGTGGGATTTCTGCCCACCATTCACTAGTGTTCTCTTTGGTTAGTGTTTTTCTGCCTGCTGATCCATCACTTCTCAGTTTTGGGTGGTAGTATATGGTTTAATTTAACAGAAAACTTCAAAATTCACTGACCACCAAGTTGAAAATTTTCATCTCAGAAAGTGTTATTTTTTTTCCCCTCATTTATCTCATGCTTCACATTGGCCATTAGAAAGACTCACAATTGCACCATAATTTCCTACCTAGGTGCTTCTCCCTGAATTTCTGTTAAGGAGTCCACAGCCCTGGAGAGCCGGGGCCATGGAGATCCTGGTCACAGAAATTCTATGACCTTGAGGGATCACTATGCCGCTGACACTGAAATTAAACAACTTGGGTCTCTTAGAAGCATAATCAGATCAGTTTTACTGAATGTTGTCCTGATTTGTTTAAAATTCAGTGGAATGGCAATGGTGCCATTTGTTTATTGATTGGCTTTGTTTCGTGTATTTTTCTGATCCTTGTAGACCTATCACAAATTCTGCTATCTTTGATAGGTTATTTTATTTTTTTGGAGGCATCTTAAAATGAGTAAACAAGGGGCAGCTAGGTGGCACAGTGGATAGAGCACTAGCCCTCAAGTCAGGAGGATCTGAGTTCAAATCTGGTCTCAGACACTTAATACTTCCTAGCTGTGTGACCCTGGGCAAGTCACTTAACCCCAATTGCCTCAGCATTTAAAAAAAAAGAAATGAGTAAACAAGTAATTATTTAGTTCCTACTTGTGTGCCAAGAACTGTGCTGCACAAAAGCGAAAAAGCTGCAGGCATTGGGTATTTTACATTCTTCTGGGAGAGATAGTAGCACCTCAAAGTGTATAAAGAACAAATAAAAAATGCTTTGATACAAGGTAATTTGGCACTGAAGAACTGAAGGCCAGCTTCCTACACAAGTGGTCTTTGAGCTATTTGTGATTGAGTCAAGCAAGTAAGAAAGCAATCGAGATTCTCCTTCTGGAATGATAAGACTCTCTCTTTCCTTTTTTTTTCTTTTTTCTCTCTCTCTCTCTTCAAAGGAGGAAGAAGCCCGGAGAACTTCAGGAGCCCAATTTGGCTCTTTTCCAGGTACTACTTGATCACAATAATAAACTGTCAGTTTTTTTTAAAAAAGGAAATAGATTTTGGGTTTTAGCCACTCTTAGAATAATCATCATTATAATTTCTTTCCAGGAGATTTCACTTCTTGTTTGTCCTTTGCATCTCTCATATTCTTTAATTCTGTAGAAGTGTCAGAGAATTTTTGAATTCTGAGGACCATAGTTCACCTCATCTGACCCTTTTGTGTGACAGATGAGGAAAATGGTGCCCACAGAGGTATAATTTTGAATTCCTGCCACAGCTTGTAGCAGGAATGAGAGAGATTCCCAGTACTGAATTCTTATATCTATGTCTGGGATCAATGAATAGGCATTATGAAAATATCAGTTTAAAAAAAAGAAGAAACATGTGGTGGAATTGTTTTTTGTGTGTATGTTACTGGAGTGCATAGTGACATTAACTAGGAAAGACAGTTTTTACGTGTCAACTATGCAATTTTTCATCTCTGGAAAACAGGATGAGGAAAGAGGAGGCATGAAACCCAGTTTGAATGGAGAGGAGGGATGTCCAGAAAGCTTAAATACTAGCCAAGTTAATGTTTTCTGCATCTTTAAATGAAATCTCTTGCTGAGATTGGGCCAAAGAGGCAGAGACATTGAGGATAGGCAGGGACAAGAAGCCCAAGTGGACCAGACAAGGAAGAGACTTACAAAAGCACTGGTCCGCCACCTTTCCTTCTCCTATGGCTAGCACATGGTGGGGAACTTGTGACCTCTCTTTGTGTCGCTGGGAGGCAGCTTCTGTATATCCTGTCAACTGGCATAGGCTAATCATGTAAACCCCTGGAGCCCTCATGTATATAAGAGGTTCTGAACTATGGGCTCATCCAAATCCCACAATGTTTGCCTGCTGCCAGGTGGCCTCTACGCTCCACACATTGAGTTCATGTGAAGTTGCTCTGGCTCTCTGCAACTTGGATGGGCACTAATGAAGTGGACTTTAATGGAAAAAGAGAATACGAATTAATAATCCTAATATTAGTAGAAGGAAGAGGTGAATCCAAGGACATCAGGGACTTGTCCATTGGGCTTCCCTGTTCACCCATCATCTAGGTTAATAGGAGCTGTAGGCTTCTGAAGATGTGTGTGCACATGCGTGTGTTGTGATTGGCTGGATTATAAAATGATAGGTGGATGTTCTATAGTAGAAACTTGAGCAAAGAAAATCTATATTCTAAATCACGCTCTGATTGATACACAGACTTGGAAAGTGAAAGGCTCTCGCCCTCGTTTCTGATTGTCTTGGCCAGCAGATCAAGCCTGAGGGCACACGCTTGGCCTAAAACACTCCCTCCTGAGTGTGGCCTGAGACAGATTAAAGTGGAATTAGGAAAGGGTGGCTGGTTGATACAGTTGCTAAAGCACCAATTTTGGAGTCAGGAAGACTTGAATTCAAGCCCAGCCTCAGACACTTGACACTCCTGACCAAGTCCCTTAATCCCAATTGCCTTGCCAAAAAAAAAAATAATAATAATAATAATTTTAAAATGTAATTGGAAAACATTTGTCCAAATAAGAATGCAACATAGTATAGATAAGATGACATTTTAAAGCTAAATTAGGGTGTGCAGCACATAGGGATCCTTGTGTTTGGTTTAGTGGCCCCGTCTCTATTGCAGTTAGGTACCCGAGGCCTAGGCTATAGTCAAAAGGTCTCAAGATAAAAGCCAGGGATTAAGAGAAGATGAGACCAGTCCAGAATTGCCACTTAATGACAGCCTTGGTGTGCTGGGTGAGGAACTAGCAAATGGTTCAGTTGTTAGAAGTCATATCGTTAGAAGCGTGTCCACCATCATGTGATTATTGTTTTGTTTCATTGGCATGTTGCAGGATTTCCTGGAGGTATGCCTGGGAATTTTGGAGGCATACCAGGGATGGGAGGAGCCATGCCCGGGATGGCAGGAATGCCTGGGCTCAATGAGATTCTTAGTGACCCGGAAGTACTTGCTGCCATGCAGGTAAGCCTTGTAAAACCGACCCATCGGCTGCTGATTCTTGCTGTGCTAGGCAGAGATAGAAACAATACTGTTTGTTCATAGTGCCAGTGAAACCATTTTAGGAATCATGCTTTTTCTGTTGAGTGGCTGAGGGGTCATTTGGGGAACTCAAGAAGCACCCACTGTACATGGGGAGCAGTTTGCGGAGAAAGGCTTTATGAAACAAAACAGCTGTTCTTTTCCTGCAGACCTCCCCTCCTCCTATTTTCCATCTTGACTGACTTCAGGTTCCTCTCCAGCTAAGACAAGAGTGGGCACACAGTATGGTTCTAAAGCTGTCCTCCATTCCCTCCTTGTGGTCAAGGTGGTGACTCCGGGTTCTCCGGGGGCAGATTCAGGCCAAGGGGGCTCAGCCCAGAGAGGGTGGCCACCATAAAGGGGTGGAGGAACCGGCTCAGGGCAGGGAGGAGGGAGTGACCCTCCTGGAAAAGGAGGTTGCACACAGGTCTGGCCTTGGGCGCTTGTTATAAAGCTCCTTTGTAAACATGTGCTTCTCTTTATGTTTCTAAATTGTTCTACAATTATCTAAGAAACTTTAGAAATGGTGGGTAATAAAACAAGGACACAGCTACAGTGTAATACCTTAGCTTACATGAGGGAAAATAGAGTTTTTCTGTACTTGCCCTGTGTTACCACATTGCTCTGATAGCATGGCATGGCATGGTGGAGAGAAAGTAGATCTTGATTCCAGCCGGGACCAAAGTCTACTACATGAATTGAAAGGAAAGACACAGAAATGGGGCAAGCAAGTGAGCGCCTAGTATGGGGGGACAGGTGGGAAGGAGGGAGGAGACGGATCCAGCCAACTATTGTACTTACTGATGAAACAGGCGTGCTTCCTTGTAGAATTATTTCTTTTAGGAGAAAAATTATGAACACGACTATGGGCCAGATAGTGTAGTGGCAAGGCTGACAGATTGACCCAGACAAAACTAGAGTCCAGCTGAAGGAGCAGTATGATTTAGGCTGACAGATGAGTTCATTGGGACCTTCTTCCTCCAGGATAATTTATCTAACAGGTTACAATTTTGTTTGCAGGATCCAGAGGTGATGGTGGCATTCCAGGATGTGGCACAGAACCCTGCGAATATGTCCAAATATCAGAGCAACCCAAAGGTTATGAATCTCATCAGCAAATTGTCAGCCAAATTTGGAGGTCAAGCATAAATGCCCTTTTAACAAATAAAGCCCTTACTGACGGAAAAAAATAAAACAAAACAACCCAGATCACTTAATGGACCTCGCAATAATACAAACCAAATGTACCTCTGACCTTCTGGTGAAGAAAATTGGGGTGCTTGGAAGATAATCCCCTCCCCCCCTCCTCCTGCCCCCAGTGCAACAGGAGCATTTTGTAGTGATTGGTTGGCCATTAGTCTTATCATATAATGTTGTCCTACTCTGAATCACAAACTTAAGAAACAAAAGCATTTTCCAAAACTTACTTAAAGGAGAAAGGAAAGATAGTGCAAAAAATTATTTTCTTTACTAATCATTTTGGCTTTCTCGTGGATTTGAATAGAATTCAGGGTCAGGAAGAAGAGACTTACTTTAAAGATTTCTTATCCAATCATGGTGGTAAATTGGTCTAATTAGAGAGGTGAACATTCCTCATAATTATGTAAAATTTTGAAAACGAGTTCATGCCCATTCGGGTTTTTTTGATTTTGATTTTTTTTTTTTTTTTTTAATTCTGATATGCTTTTTTAAAAAAATGCTTCTTTTGATGGCAAAACCAACTGTGGGACCACCAATGATGTAGTAAGTATTTGAGCAGAGATGGGAGCTGCCTCCGGCAGTGTTACCAGATGATCTCTCCCATGGCATTGTGGGGAGGAATTAAATAGTTAGATCCTGCATTGTGATGAAGGCATGCTTCGGTGAGACGGCTCACCACCTTGTAATCTCGGCTCCTCTGTTGTCCTATGTCACTGTAATTGTTTGTATTTCTGTGTAGGGAAAGGAAGGAGGAGGTCCTTTTCTTTCTTGGATGTGAATTGATTTCCTTTTCTCAACAAGAAGACACTTGGCCCTTTCTTGGGTGTGTGTTTTCAGTTGTTCCCACAGTATTTCCCTCCATTTTATTAGGCTAAATATAGTCCTCATATAGTCCATATTTATAAAGAGCACCCTTCAGAGTATGTGTAATTGTGCAAGCTTTGCCGAATGTTTGATTTAATGTAAAATGCAACTTACTATTTCCATATGTAAGCTAATACCCTTAATTTCTCATTTGGACAAGAAATTTCATTTTATTCAGTGGGACCCTGAGAATCCCACAGATATCTATACTAAAACAGAGGAAGTTCCTGGTTTTCTTTCTGTTACTTGGGAAATATCCCTTGGAAATTATGTTTGCATTAATCTTTCCATTTTGGGGAAGGAGGGTGTGAGCATTGGATTAGTGGGTACATAAACGTATAGGTGAACATGGCTATATGATCCAATATTAAATATGTGATTTATAAATAGATTAGATGTGATTCTTTCTGCATTGTAGGATTGTTTATAACATCTCATTGCTGCTTTCTAATAGGGAGCTGTCCCTCTCGGTAGATGCTAGCTGTTGCTACAGCTGCTACCTCTGCTCTCCTTTCCTCAAGTGACTTTTAAGTAACAGTAAGCTGGACATCCAGAAAACAGCTCTGGCTTTGCCTGCATGGACAAGGCCTTCTATCTAAAGACTTTCTGAAGGGCAGCATGTTACTCATACACAGCCTATGTTTTAAGGATAGGAGTAACTGAGGCAGTAGAGTGACTGAATGTGGAACATCCCTGAAGTAAGTCATGGGTAAACCGATGACACTTTGCCGCCCCCTCCCCCCTCCAGCAGGCAGGACGGAGCTCATGGTGCTGAGGGCAGCACAGCTGGTATACCCTTGCTCAAGCAAAGACCTGGGCTTTTCTTGATGGTGTACTCTGCCTTGTCATAGCCCTCAGCATGACACTACCAACCCTCCCAGAATCCCAGCCTTTTCACTTGGTTTATGAAACCTTACTTCCTACATTGAAGCAGTGCAAAAAAGTTTGTCCCAGTTGAGTCTGGATAAGCCATCTCGATCTTAGGAAAACAGCTTGTGTTCAGAGTGTGTTGGGCCTGATTGGTTTGCAAATACAAAGCTTATTCTCCATTTGTCTAGGAATGCATCATGAATAGCCAAGTCTGCGATTTTTTTCTTGTACTAACAACTCTACAAGAAAGAAAAATGTGAAAGGAGGTTTTTTGTTTGTTTTTTGTTTTTGCTTAAAATAGAAGTTACTGGATATTTCTAGTCGCCTTCACAAATAAAGTGTGGTTTTCAAACCGGATACTTTTGTGTTGTCTCAATTGACCAGTCAGACTGGGGGAAAAGATAAAGGATATTCCAATTTTTTTACCCAGCTCAGGGGGACCACTGATGGCAAGGGGCTGTGTCTCTGGGAATGTGAAGAAGAAAACCCTACTGAGTTAGAGATGGGCAACTTTTTAAAGCTTGTCAGTCTCAAAGGAGGTTTCTGGGCATTGCCAGGCAGCAGCTCACCTACCATTATTTTCGGACTCCTTCAGGTTTGAGTCAGCTTTCTCAGCTACATGAGTATGTCAAGTACAGGTGCAGTGTGACTATTAGGGTTTGAGAACAAGTGCTGGATTACAAGTAGGTGGTAAAAGGTGTGAAATAATGTTACTGGGGTCTGTCTCAAAGGTTGTCTGCTCTGTGAATTGGGTTAATCAGGGACTAGAGGAAACGAAAGGATGAAACCACAGGTTCTGAATGCCCTCTTTGGGGGAAGGTCCAGGGAGCTCTATGATAATTACCTCTTAGGGAGGAAGGAAATCCCAAAGTAAGAAAAGAGCTGTCTGCAGAGGATTGGACGATTTTATTTGGGAAAACAATCTAGACAGCTGGGTGTGGCGTTACCCATGTCTCCAAAGTTTGAGTCCTAAAATTGCTTATAGACTCCAGGAATTCAGTGACTGGGTAATGGATAAACATCACACGAGGTAGGGAACAGTGTGTTGGTCTATGCTCGCAAGGTATTTAAACATTGGTAAGGCAACATTGCTATAAAAAGATAAGTGATAGATGTTGGCCAAATTATAAAAAATATTTTGAAATTTTAGAACATGATCAAGGAAAAAAAAAGTAACAGATTTCTTTGCTAGTAATACAGATTGGGCATAGTTTCATTATACAGTAGACCAGAATTTGGGTTCAGATACTTTGTACGGTGATGGCCCAACCTCCGTCTACTGGAGGGAATAGCCTTTCCCCAAATTTTCAAAATTGATTGAAGAGTAAATGCTACTTCTTTCCCTCTTGGGAAGAGGATGAATGACATGGGGCTGGGGAAACTTGGAGATAAGTTTAATTTTAATTTGATACCATTTAATGTTAAGTACATGCAATTTATGATCACTTAGTATATTTAAATTTTTATCTCTTGGTGACCAAAGGGTTCATTGTTTTCCCCTTTCCTTAAGGAAAATTTTAAAAACTGCCCCCCACTAAAGAAATCTGTAGGGGTAGAGGAGGACCGAATTGTGGGCCCCAAGGAGGGGCAGCCAGGGAGCTTATCTAAGTAGCGTAAGCGATGATCGATGTAGTCATTAATTTGGTGAGCATTTTACCCTACCAGGAGTCGGTGAGGTGCCCGAGGAGGAGTGGGAGCCTAGTGAGCTAGATCAGCTCAGTCTGGAGAGGACGAGTGATGAAATGGTCAGTGAAGATAGCTTAGAGTTGGTGGACGCCTCGACTGAGGACGAACAGTGGATCACGACTCCAAAGCCTGTCCCTGGCAGTTTTGTCCCTAAGACAAAGAGCACCATCTCAAGGGAGCACAAAGCTGGAGAGGTGAAGCGCTGGGGCCAGAAGAAAGTGAGGATTGAGGAGCTGGAGGATCCGAGCAGTGAAGATGAAATCGAAGGGCTCAGTGACAAGGACATGTGAGAGCGGAGTTTGAGGCCAAGAAATAAACAGTCAAAGAGAGCCCGGCTCCTGTGGCATTTTTCCTAAGCTCTTTTACTTGCCTCTGGGCTTCCTACCTTTGCCCACCCCAGGAGACTCGGGTGCCTGGAGGCAAGGTTGGTAGCCGTGGCAGATGTGGGTGACTGACGGCTAGGATCACAATGGGCAGCACCGAAGGAAATCAACATGCAGTCGGGAAGGGCTGCTGGCAGCGCCAAGATGGAGGGCTCCTGTTCCTCCTTTGTCCCCTGCTCTTCCCAGAGCCATCAGTTCTGCCAAGTGACCCAAAGCATCAAACAGATGGGACCTGCCCCACCCTCCACCTCGCAAAGAGGCAGGGGGGAGGAATTCCTCCTTTTGGCACCTGGTGTTGTTTTTTTTTTTTATTATTTAAAACTCAAAATAGAAAACAAAAACAACACTTGTGTGCACAGCAGATCATATATGAGAGGATTCAGAATATGTAACAATAAATTTCTATTTCAAAAAAGATATAATAAAACACATTGTTTTCGGAATTGTCCATCTTTGCTTCCTTGTAGGTTTTCTTTTGTTCTCTACTGTGCGCTTTTTACTTTATATCCTTTCTTTCCCCTGCCTCCCCCAAGTAGACTATGGTTAAGTTCAGATGTATTTATGTTTACATACATTTATATATATACACCCACATATAGACACATAAATGCATACATATACTCATTACCTCTTGTTTCTCATCCCTACTAATTTTTCTACTTGACTTACCAGCTATTTGCCTTGCTGTTACTTAACCTCCCCTCCCAAGAATGCTTAGTATATATATATTGTTCCCTCTTTAACCCACTCCGAAGTGAGTAGGATTTCAGAACTACTGGCCCTTCCCTCATCTATTCTCTCTTGGTGGTTCTTGGTCTCACATCTCATTCCTATAACAGAATTACTGTTTACCTTTTCCTATACAGTTTTGATTTTTATAATCACATCATATCAGCTCTGTACCAGTCTTTCTTTTGGCCTACCTAATTACTAATGACCATCTTAGAAATATGGTTTACATTAGCACATAGAAAACACATTTTGTCCATATAAAGTCCCTTGAAATTAATTTTTTGATGTTGCCTCTTACATGTTGAATTTTCTATTGAGTTCAGGATTGTTTGCAACAAAATCATGAAATCGGACTTTTTCATCTAAGGTTATACTTAATTTTGGTTCTTTTGATTGTAGATATAAAATATATAATATTTTAGGATTTAGAGCCTTATTGTCATCCCATGTGTCTTGTGGTCTGTGTGAATTATAGCTCGAGCATATTTGAATTGTTTTGTCTTTTTGTTGTTGCTTCTAAGAGTTTCTCTTTCATCTGGGGATTTTGAAATTTAGCAGTGAAGTTCCTGTATATGATTTCCTTATAGGTTTTCTTTTAAGTTGTGATGGGTGAATTTTTTCTATTTCTACTTTCTCCTCTTGCTCTATCACTTCAGGATGACTTTCTTTGATTATCTCTTTTTTTGTCACTAGATTCTTTTTTGGTCATAGCTTTCAGATATTCTTATGTTTTCTCTTTGTGCCAGGGCTGAGGGTCCTCCACCAACCTCGATCTGTCTTCCAGATCTTTTATTTTTCTTATGTCTCACATTCTCTTTTAATTTTTTCATTCTTTATATTGTTTTATTCTTGATGTTTTATAACTTCACTGACTTCCCCTTGCCCAATTCTAATATTTCAAAGATTCATTTCTATAGCTCCTTTTCCTAAACTTGTTTTTCTTGGGATATCTTTTTTTTTTTTTAAGTTTTTCCTCAGTTTCATTTGATTAGTTGATTTCTAAAATCTTTTTTGAGTCCTATAAATTCTTTTTGGGCAGGTAACCATTTAGCATTACTCTTTTGAGGTTAGGAGAGGCTTTTCCTCTACCCTTTGGTATACTCAGAACATGAAGAGTTTATACTATTTTCTGTTCTTTTCTTTTATATTGTCGTCGTTGTGGATGTTTTCCTGACTGCTTTCTATCAGATTGTGCATCATTTATAGTATAATAACACGGCATTCATGCACCCTGATATCCATCCATTTCCCAATGGATGGGCATTACTTTTTATTCCAGTTCTTTGTTTCCACCAGAATTGCAGCTTAAGAAAATATTTGTATGTTTCTGGGATTTTAATTTTTGTCAACGACCCCTTCGAGGTATAATTTACCTAGCTATGGAATATGGAATTTCTTTCAGAATAGGTAGTTAGCTATTAAATGTGTACTTCCTATAGGCAATGGGAATTTAGTTTCAAAGAATAAAGCAATTCCTTCTCTCAAGGGCTAGCTACTCAGTCATAGGAGATAAGTACTAATCATTGAGACAAAGTTAAATCCCAAATTAAATTGGGGTGAGCATTGGTGGCAGGCCAGGAAAGCTTGGAGGATGAAGGGGAAAAACTTGGGACATCCTATTTGAAATGTCCAATGGCTATTTGGTGTCGTGGGACTGAAGCTTATAGGGAACCCAAGTTAAAGTCTGCACGGTGCTTTATAAATATCTTAATTTGATCCTCACAATCTGGGGAAGTTGGTGCTATTATTTACACCCCCCTCCCATTTTTGCAGTTGAGAACAACCTTCCCACTGTGCCACTTAGATGATGGATTTGTTCATAGATTACTGGTATCGGGAGAGCGGTTTCAGTCGAGCCATGAAATTTGAACTTAGGTTACAAAAAATGTGGACGGGAGACTGAGGCAGGAATAAGACTTGAGCTGATAAGAGTTGAGAGACAGGCCAGGAACTTAAAGGGATGATATGACTGGCTGTTCTGAATGGCTTCAAGCCTTTCTTTCCAAATCCCTCAGCATTGTTGACTCCCATTTTTTCAGCATCCTAGTTCATGAGCCCATTTGGGGCAGAACCTCAAGGTTGCTTTGATTTGCATTTTTCAATGATTTGGAGTAGTCTTTCATAGGGTTGCTAATAGTTTGTAATTCTTTTGAAAATTTCCTTTTCCTTTGTCCAAACTCACTGAGGAATAACCTTCGGTCTTTTAAAAAAAATTTCTTGTCTAAATAATAGATGTCAAATATTTGCTTGCTTTTTTTTTTTTTTTTGGCTTGTCTGCTACTTCTTATCCTGGTTGGATTATTTTTACTAAATAACTATTTCATATAATCAAAATTTCATATTTAATCTTTTGTAATTGCCTCTATTCTTTGGTTAAGGAATTTATTCCCTATTCATACCTGTGAAAGTTAGGTAGATTATTATGACTTCTTTTTTAATTTTCCTATACTATGATCTTTAATATGTGGGTCACATATCTATTTTAAATGCGTTTAGTATGGTGTAAAATACTGATGTAAACTTTATTTCTGACTTTAAGTCTTTTAAGGAAAGGCCTTATGGTTGGTGGGGGTGGGGAGGAGAGAAGCAAAGAGAATTATCAAGGACTACAACTTCCTTCCCTTCCTGTTATAAGGGCTAGAAAAGGATATTAGGATCCCAAAGTTTGGGGAGGGTTTTTTTTGTTGTTGTTTGTTTGTTTGTTTTTTCTAGACAGTTAAGATTAGATGACTTGTCAGAAGGTCACACAGTTAATAAATGTCAAGTGTCTGAGGCTGGATTTGAACTCAGGTCCTCCTGGTTCCAGGACCCATTGCTCTATCCATTGATAGATGCTTCTCCTGATGCTCTTGTTGGGTATTCAGGAGGAGGGAATCCATATTTGATGGAGGGGACTCCAGGGGCTTAGTGTTTTGAGCAGAACAAGGGTACCAAGTTGAGGGCGAGGTTTAGCTAGGGGATGAAAATTTGGCACTTGGTCAGAGCAGTAAAATATCAGACTAAATCTGAATTCAGACATTCCTGACTCCAGGCCCAACATTATATCTGCCAGCCACATAGCTCCCTTCTCATGAGTTTTGTCCAAAAAAGTAGGTAGTTGCATTTTTTAAAAAAGCATTTGTCAAAAAAAAAATTAGGATAATGATAACTTAGAAATGGAAGGTCCTCAAGTTTCTCCACTAAACCTCAAGAGGCAGCCAGCCAGGTGGCTAGAGTTTTGGGCCTAGAATTACAAAGAGCTGAGTTCAAGTTCTGCCTCAGACACTAGCTGTGGGGTCCTAGGCAGATCATTATTTAATCTCCCTTAGCCCAATTTTCTTTGTGAGTAGTGTGGGCAGTTTATTCACTAATCTAGGTTGTTATAAGGATCAAATGAGATAATTTTTGTAAGGAATTTTGCAAACTCCAAAACTCTTAGAAGTTCCCCGTAAGAAAAACTGCCTTCTGTGCATGGAGAGGGCTTCTTCAGTGCTTGGAGTTTTGAGATGTGTTTTGCTTCAGGAGGAAGAATAGCAGTAGGGTCTTTGGATTCACAGCCCCTCCAGTGGCTTGGATGCTTCTTAATCTCTTGCACAGAATATTGACCTCAGGCACTCACTAGCTGTGTGATCCTGGAGAAGTTGCTTGCCTCAACTTCCTCATCTGTAAAATGAGCTGGAGAAGGAAATGGCAGACTACTCCAGTAGCTGCTGAGAAAACCCCAAGTGAGCTCATGAAGAATCGGACATGACTGAAAAATGAACAAATTAATGGAAGCATGGGAGTCTTGGAATGAGGAGTGCCATAGGCAGAAACTGAACTCAGAAAGCAGACCAGATGTAAGAAGAGGGAAATGGGTTACCTATTGAGTGTTTGCAGTCCTGTGAGATGGAGATTGATTGTAAGCTTTTGTAGATGGAACTCAGAATTTGGAAGTGGTAGAGGTCACTGTTGTCAAAGTGATCAAGGGACTGCTAAATAATGAGAACCAAGGACAGACATTTGGAAATCCCATAGTAAGAGGTTGTTTGGGAAAGGATGAGCTAGTTGAGGACAAGTAATAGCAATGAGAATTTGGAAGGGAACCAGGAAAGCTTGTCATCTCCGAAGATGGAGAATCCATTGGGGAAGGCTGAGGAGTTAGAAGTGGGAATTGAGACCAAATGAAAAATGGTGTTGGGTTTGTCCCCGAGTTAACTGTCAGTTTTGGAGAGAGCAGCCCTGGTGGACAGGTGGGGAACTTGGCGCAGGTGGCAGGCGGTTGAAGTGAAGAAGCAAGCACATGGGAGGATGCTTCCTTTCAAGAAGCTAGTACCTCAAACTCCTTGAAACAAGTCCAGCTTTTCAATGGCAACCTTCTTTTGGTGGTGCTGAATGTCTTGGAGTCGCTGAGTGCCACTGTGGTGGATGGGAAACGGCCACATTGGATCAGAATCACCAGAGACATCCCAGAGAGGCCTTGGACATTTGAGGATCACAAACGTTTTTGTGTTGGTGCTGAGAACTTGAAAGAAAGGAGAAGCGCACTGATGCGCAAAAGTCTGTTAGGTGCAGTGTGTGAATGCAATAGAATCTTTGCTGTGAGGAGCCTTTTATATAGTGAACGGAGATTTCTTTGAACCATGGGAGAACAATAAGCACCATAATAAAAGAATTTACTCAAAATGGAAAAAAAAAACCCAAAACCATTTATTTAGTATTTACTGTGTGCCAAGAGGGGCTGCTAGGTTGTGCAGTGGAGAGTGCCAGCTTGGAGTCGGGAAGACCTGAGTTCAAATCCAAACTCAAGACAATAGCTATGTGATCCTGGCCAGGTAAATTCTCCCTGCTTTCCTCAGTTTGCTCATCTGTAAAATGAGCTGGAGGAGAAAAAAAGCAAATCATTCCAACATCTTTGCCAACAAAACTCCAAACAGCGTCATAAAGAGTTGGACAGGACTGAAAGCCACCACCAACTCCCCTCCTTCCGCCAAAAGTTACCAATGACAATTCATTCGCCCTTAGGACTAATTTTTATTACGCCAGTCTTCATCTTGTTTGTACATCCTGTTATCCCATAGGCGGGATGTAAGTTACAAATTGGATGTAAACTCCCGGAGGGCAGGGACCATTTTGGATCGGTCCTAGCTGATAGATACTAGTGGGGCACTGTGCTCATTTTACTATTTCGAGGGACCGTCCTTCGCTGTGATCGAGAGAGTACTTTGAAGGGGTTGGCAGCGACTTAAAAAGGGGGTGGGGGGAACCAAAAATTTATTAAAAAGAAAAAAGCTAAGAATCGAAAAGATTGGCGAACAGAACGAAAATTGGCTAGTGGGAGTACTCTGAGTGCCGGGTGCCAATTGGCTGCTTCGAGGACACGCTTCCTCGGGCCCCGCCTTCCCTCTCCCAGGCGCCGGACGACCCGGAAGTGGTTGCCATGGCGGAGGCCGGCGACGAGGGCGGGGCCTGCGGACGCTGGGAGGCTGTCACTGGGCCGGGCGCCGCTTCGCCTCCTCTGCCCACAGCACGCCCTCCTCTCGCTCCACCCGCCGGGATAGCTGCGGCCGAAGCATCCCCTGGGGTCGGACGGGAGCCGAGCCCATGGCAGCCGTGCTATCCTACGAGAGCCTGGTCCACGCCGTGGCCGGCGCCGTGGTGAGGAGGGGGCGGGGCGCCCTGGCGGCTAGGGGCGCCCGGAAGTGGGGGACGGGGGGAGCGGAGCGGGCTTGGGGGGACCCGGATGTGAGGACGTAAGCCGGGGGGACCCGGATGTGGCTAGTGGGAGCCTGGGCCCCCGGATGTTCCGGGCACGAGCTGAGGGAGGGCTCCCTTGGGTACATGTGGACAGGTATCCCATAGGGCCCTTGGAAGTCCCTGGGTTTAGAGAAAGGGGCCATGGGACCACGGTCCCGAAGTAGAACGAAGGAGGGGCCCCCTGGGCCACTCTTATTTGACAGAAGAAGAAACTGAGGCTCGATTTGTTAATGGTTGGGCAGGAGTCGGGATCAAGGTCTTGTAATGAAAGGCCGGGGGGGCGTTCTGTAGCTCAGCCTCCCCTCCTCCGAAGGGACTCATTTGAGCCTCTCACCTCTCGCCTCAATGCATTGAGGGGATTGGGGGCTGGGCAGGCAGAGCCCTCCCTCTCTCCAAGCTGTGTCTTGCCCCTGAAGGCTCTCCCAGTGGGACATTAAGGGGGGGGGTGAGAAAGGCAATGTGGCCCGAGCTGCACCCCCCTTCTCTGCTACACTACCGGAGCGAGGGGGACAAAAGGAGGTGCGAGAGTGGCCAGCTAGTGGCCCCTGCAGAGTCTTAGAGACCTTGGTGAGCAAGGAGCCCCAGGCCGGCCCCCTTCTCTCCCCGTCCCCCGAGATCTTCCTCCAGCCGCAGCGCCGGGGGTGTCCCCAAGCCCCGGTCAGCCTTTGGGGCCCTGCCCCATGGCTCCTCGCCCTCTCCTTCAGGCTTTTCTGGTTCCCCCGGTTTGTGATGTCTCCACTCCCTCCTCACAGTTCCCCTCCCTTGTGGCTTGGCTCTGTTCTTTTCTCCCCAAGGGGCTGCCGGGAAGCCTGGCTCTGGAGCCTCTCTCTTCCTGGAGTACCCCAGGCCCTTGGGTGACTGGCCTTTTCCAAACTTGCCCCTCCTTTGCTTAGGTCTTCAGGGTTCTCCACAGATGGCAGACTTCTGCTCCTTCTCAAATCTCACTAGCCTCATTTTCTCCCCCCCCAGCACTCTCTTCTTCACCCATCGCTGTTGCTCGCCTCCTGCAAAACTTGGCTCAAAAGAAGCATTCCATGATTGAGCATACTACCTTGATTCCTCATACACCCCTCGGTGGTTCTGAGTTCTAGGGATAAGATAGATAATGTCAGTTGTCCTGCGTGTGTTCATGTAGTTTTAGAAAGTTTGTAGGTACTTGAGTTCCAGCTAGATCAAAAGTTCTGGGACCATAGTTTTTTTGTTTTATGTTCTGCCTTCAAAATGGACACTCACTTAAATTCTTTGCTGCAAAAGTAGGTCTCTTCATTAATTTTCCATAAAATGAATTTAGTTTCTGAGCCTCAAACTTCAAGCTGGAAGGAATATCAGAAGTCATAAAACCCAAACTATTCAAATCGTAATTTGGACTTCTTCAATAAGCACACATTGGACACTTGCTCTGTGCAGTACCTTTGTTGGCCAGGGAGGAGGGGTCTGGGGGGACCCACAAAAAGACAATCGCTGACGGGCAGCTAGATGGCACAGTGGATAGAGCACCATTCAGTGCTCTCAGGACCTGAGTTCAAATGTGAACTGAGACACTTGATACTTCCTAGCTTGTGTGACCTTGGGCAAATCACTTAACTCCTATTGCCTCAGCCAAATAACAAACTAACAAACGCTGCTGCTTTATGGAGCAGCCAGGTGGAGAAGCTGAGATGTGTAGACAAGGTACAAGTGCAGTTAAGCAGGCCAGGAGATGGAAGATTTCAGAAGAAGAGAGAATTTCACTTGGGGAAGATGAAGGGAAGCCCTCTGATGATCCCCTTCTAGAAAATGCTAGAATCTGGGATGATGGAATGGTAGAAGAAGGGCACTGAGATGAGATAGAGTGAATAAAGGATGGGAAGTGGTAAAATGCAAGCCCCAGGGGGAGGAAAGGATCCTGAAGATGATGTCACCAATGAATATTCATTCAAGGAAATGAGCTTTTAGTAAGTGTTTACTATGTGCAATACACTGCAGTAAGAGCTGGGTTACAAATGAAGAAACAGCTCCTATCCTTGTTTAAGTATGGGAGACACCACCTAGATGATGGTTCAAGTATGGAGCAGGTGGAGAGCCCTGTGGATCTTCCAGGCAGCAACGTCATCTCATGTCATTTCCAAGGATAAAACTATGATGCTGAACCCTCTGACAATTCCTTGGAGGGGACCTTTTTTTCCAGCTTTCCCTTGGTGCCTCTAGCTACAGTGCTCCCAGAGGCAGGTGTCCCCATGAGGTGCACTTCCCTGCTTGGTGTGCTAGGCAATGGAGGGTGCCGCTTCTCTTGGGCTCCTGGGCTCCACTTCTTGGACTGAGGGCAAGTGGGGCAAGGGCTGCATCAGATCTGCCTAGAACAAGATTTCTCCTGTTATTCCCTCCAGGTACATGTTTCATAATGTGGCATTGTTTTATATAATCCCTGCCTCCTTATGTAACATTTTAACTTTACATGTTTCAAAACTTCATTGTTGCTGTGTTTTTATTTTTCCCCATTTTTTTTCCATAAAGACTCTCAAATACAAATGTAAACCTATAGTAAAATGCTTTGCTTTAGCCTTCTTTCGGGCTCCCCTGCTTATCCTCAGAATACACCTCCCTCAGTGAGAGGCCGCTTTCTTTCTTTTCTCCTTTAGCTCTCAAGTAGAAAAGCTGTTCTCTTATTTTTTCATGTCATAAGCAAAGTCTATATGGACTACATACATCCCCACCAAATCTGTCACCGAGGGTCAGGAAGGATGGAGCTTTGCTTGGAATGGGACACCAGTGAGATGGTAGTTGGGTTTTTATTAAACATCCTGAGCTTAGGATCATAAAAGCTTCGATGGGCAGTCATGTAACTTGAGTATTGGCAGATAAACTTGCAGACCAGGAGGTTGCCCTGCTGATTCCACTTAAAGCATTTTTCTCTGAAAAAAACCTTTGGGGCAATTGTTTGCCCTACATATTGAATGGATGAATGCACAAGCATTGATCAAACATCATGTGCCATGTTACAGTTAGAAAAGTAGACATTTCTGCCCTCAAATCTCTCTACAAAGTCTCATGGTGGATATTCATGGATCATATGCTGAATTTTTGAGTGGGAAGTGATATCAGAGACCTAATCCAACTACATCTGTTCTTGAATTCCCTTTACTTCCATGACAAATGGTCCTTCAGCCTTGGCTTGAAGACCTCTCAGGAGAGACACTCTTTACCTCCCAGTGGTGCCTAAGAACTTTCTGGTTGCAGTCATCACTGAGAGGTTTGGTCCTAGCTCAAGCCTGGTGCTGCCTCCTGACCACCACATCTACCCATCTCTCTTGGTTCTGCCATTGGACTGAGTCCATTTCTTCATGACAGATTTTCAGACATTTGAAGATAGCTCTATGACCACATTGGTATTGATAGAGAGCAGTTCTTTTTGAAAAGAAGAAACCACTTAGTCATGTACTGGCAAGTAATTACTGACTACATTTCTGGTTTTGTACAAGTCAAAGTGGTTTGAGGAAAAGCACGTGCCATGTTGAGAACAGCATGAGTTCTAAGCCTACATGTTAGGCTGCAGCTATTACAAGTGTAGACAGCATTGTAGACATAAGTAACGCCTCACTAATGCTGCTTTTCAGCCACATCGTCACCTTAGGAACATGCTCAGAAAAACTTCTTGTTGCACTTTCCTTACTGTTGTATTTTTTGTGGAATGACTGAGCAACATTAGGGAAGGCTACATCTTGTAAACATGTAAACATGTAAAAAGTAGACTGAAATTTCCCCCCACTTTGGAAAACGGCCTTTATTTTTTTCCCTCCATAGTATCTTATTTTTCCAATCACATGTAAAGATAGTTTTCAACATTCATTTTTGTAAATTTTTTTGAGTTACATTTTTTTCCTCCCCCCCCAAAAAAAACGGCATGCATTGTAGGTTATACAATCATTTTTAACATTTCCATAATAGTCACATTGGGAAAGAAAAATCAGTTCAAAAGAGAAAAACCATGAGAAAGAAAAAGCAAACAGAAAAAAAAAGTAAAAATAATATGCTTTGATCCATATTTAGGTTCCCTAGTTTCCTCTCTCGATGTGGATGGTATTTTTCTTCCCAAGTGTATTGGAATTGCCTTGGTCTACTGCATTGCTGTGAAGAGCTAAGTTTCTCATAGTCGATCACACAATGTTATTACTGTGTGCAGTGTTCTGGTTCTGCTTACTTCACTCAGCATCGGTTCCTGTAAGTCTTTTCAGACTTTCTGAAATCAGCCTGTTCATTATTTCTTTTAGAACAATAATATTCCATTATATTCAGGCATTCCCCAGTTGATGACTGAAATTACCTTGGTGTGTGTGCTTTATGTTGTTTTATTTTGAGTTTTGTCACACCCACCAGTGATATTTTGTTCACCACCTAGGATGTTGCAGAGTAGGGGTTGATAATCTTGGATGGGGGTGGGGAGAGAATGACTTTTTACCAGGAGCCCACTTGAAGACTGAGGATAGTGGGCTGAAATCCTTTGGCCAAGTAGCCTCATAGCTCAGCAGCAGCTGCAGTCAGTAATGTCCTTACTTATCTAGATCTCTTGCCTTGATTACAAGACTCAATTTGTGGAAAGAGAAACTTGGAATTTAAAAGGAATTTTACCCAGATGACTTAAAAAAAATTTTAAGATTCTAATGCCTTGTGATGCCATAAGTACCTTATTTTGGTGGAATCATTCAAGAAAATTGAGCAGTCATTTTCTCTTTTTTTCCCTTTTTGAGCTGATTTTTCTTCTGCCCCATGATAATTGTGGAAATATATATATGTATATATATATAAGAATCACATATTTAACACATATTGGATAATTTGCCATCTAGGGAAAGGAACAGGGGGATGGGAGGGAGGAAAAAGAAATTGGAACACAAGGTTTTCCAAGGGTGAATGTTGAAAACTATATGCATGTATTTTAAAAATAAAAAGCTATATGTATATATAAAAAGTAAGGGACATCTAGGTGGCACAGTGGATAGAGCACCAGCCCTCAAGTCAGGAGGCCCTGAGTTCAAATCTGGTTTGAAATACTTAACATTTCCTAGCTGTGTGATCCTGGGCAAATCATTTAACCCCAATTGCCTCAGCAAAAAATAAATAAATAAATAAGAAGTTTGAGCAATCTCTGGTTTCAACATCAAGCAGACTTTGGAATGATAATGATGATGTTAATCAGTAATTTTCAGGGTACATTTTTGGCTCTGGCCTGTAGAGACCAGGGTCTCGGATCTTTTTCAGGAAAAGGGCAGGATTTCCCCTATTCTTCCCAGGCTTCTGCCAATCTTCATTAGGCAGCCTCCAGGAAGCTTCTGATTTAGAGCTGAAAGGAACTTGGGGGTCATCAGGGCCACCCCCTCATTCTCTCCCCATTACAGAGGCAAGAACTGAGGGCTAGAGAGATTAAGGGATAAGTTTGAGAATTTGAACTCAGACCCTCTGACCCTAAATCTAGTCCATTCCCAATGTATCACTGCTGAAAAAAGTACCTGTGGCCAGGGGCTTGGCCTTGCTCCTTGTCTGGCCTTCATCTCTGTCCCTGAACTGATGACCTACTTTCTGCTTCTGCTCTGTGTGTCCACAACGGGAATGCCCCCAGTCTAGCCCATGTGTGGGAGTCTACACTCTGGAGGCAGGACCTGGGTTCTAATTCCCTTTGTGTACAACCTGTGAATTTGAGGCAAATCATTATTTCCCTGAGGTCTCAGTCACTCATTTCTGTATAATGGGGGAGTATGGTCCCTGAAGTCCCTGCAGGACCGGGCCCAAAAGTCCTGCTGTCATTATATTCCCTATCTACTACATTCAACTGGTGGCCAGTCTGCCTGCTGCCTTGATATTCCTTCTAGCAAGGGGAAGGGTGCAGGCAGGCCTTTGCCTCCCCCCCCCCACTTTGGGCCAGCTTCTGCCTCAGTGATAATACACTCAGGAATGCCCTGCCAAAGCAAGGACTTTGTACCTTATACAGTGGGATCTCAATGAGCCCTGCAGTCTACTCATCTCTCCTCAGCTGCTTGCATCCAGCTTTCAAAGTGTGGCCTTCCAGCTGGTCTCCAGCCTAACCCTCTTGCCTGCATGCTGCTGCCAGGTGATTCTGCTAAGGTTTTGTTCGTGTTACTCTGCTGTCCCCAAACCAACCGGATTTCCCCATTGCCTACCAAATTCTCACTTGCCCTGGTGTGTGCGTGTAGCCTGCCTAATGTTACTGTCAACTGAGTCTGAATATTGGATTTTAAGCAAAACTGTTCCTCAGGCAGGGCAGGAAACAGCATACTGAGACCAAGGATCATGGTAATCCCTGATGCCCAAGTTAATTGCTGATTGCACTGGATTCAAATGCTGACTCAGACCATTAAGGCTCCTCCTTTAAACAGGCACTTTAAGCCCTTCTGCCAAAGCCCTGAACTTTGCTTCGAGGCTACAAGGTCAAAAATCACTTTTGCCCATAGGACACTACATCCTCAGTATCTTAAAGGGCTCCTATCCTGGTCAGAACTGTGACACATTCAAGACTTTGTTCAGCTTCATACCAACATCCTTTCATCTCCAGTCGCCCCTCTCTCCTCTCCTCTCTTGCTTGATCCAGCCTCTGCCTGTGTTTAGACTGGCCAACCCTCATCTCTTGCAGCATCTGTCTTCCTTAAAGGTCCAGATTAGATACCCCCTTGCCCATCTGTCCCTCCTGTTGCCAAGTGAAAGTGAGCTCTACCCTGGAAGATGTCTGCTAGTGCTTTGCACCTCTTCTTTGCTCTCCCCAGCCATTCCCCAGAAGCCTTTGCACAAAAGCCTTCAGCCAACTGGGAAATTCCTTCTGAAACGTCAGCATTTCTATTTTACCTTGGCTCTGCTTTTTCATATAAATAGATTGCTTCTGCCTCCCTGCCCTGCCCCGTTAGATTGTCAGCAAATTGAGGGAGAGACTGGGCACCTCATAGTCTTCCATACAAAGTGCCAACAGATAAGGGGCACAGAATGTCAAATTCAGTGGGTATTAAATAAGTAGAGCTGTTCTTCACCTTCCCATTCTGGGTAAAGGCGTTATGTACATCAGAACATTTGTATTTCAGATTGAATAATTGGCCTGAAATGTGCCCATTTTAACTTCACAAAGTACTTTTGTGTCTATTATCAGTCAGCAAATATCGTGTTTATTTTGTGCCATTGGAAAAACAGTCTTCCTTAAGGAACTTAGGTTTGAATGGTAAAGGCAACACACAAATCATTAAGTAAAAAGAAACAGCAGAAGTAAATAAAAGATCATCCTAGAGGGAAAGTACATTCTCTCTTGATTTTCAGGGGACTCCTTGGGGTAGGGAAGATTTTTAAAATTCATTTTACATGGGGCAGGCCAGCAGTGTACCAGCTCTGGAATCAGGAGGCCTTGAGTTCAAATCCAGCCTCAGACACTTCTTAGCTGTGTGACCCTGAGGAAGTCAATCCCATTGCCTCCTCCCCAGATTCATGTTACTTATGATAAGAGTTCCAGTCCAGAGGGAAATATTTACTATGCCCAGACTAGAATCCAGATCTCCAGATTCTAAATTTGTGGTTCTATGTCATCTTGTTCTATTTTTTAATTTGTAGTTTTTTTGTTGTACTCGATTTTGTTAATTAATTTGATAGAAGACCTTGAATCCTCAAGACAGCATTGCAGTGGGTCAGGTCGATGACATTCCAGTTTATAGGTAAAGAAATTGGGAAAGGGATATCATACAGCTACAGGTTGTGTAGCTTAAACAATGACAGAGACAATGGTTTCTACCAGCTAGAAAGTAATTCTTGTATGGAAGTAGGGGAGGGATGAGGCTTACGGATTGTAAGCTCAGTGAGAACTTGATTGAACAGCTGATAACAGCTTTGTCTGTCAAGGTGGTCCAAGAGAGATTGGAGCAGGGGAGCATTCTATGCTGGTCTCGTCACCTTGAGAAGCTTGCGTTCTGCTCTATGTATCACATTCTAGGAAAGTACTTGAGCAATCATGAGCCAAGGAGAAGGAAGTGACATGCAAAAATTCAGGGTGTTTTCCCATAAAAGATTGCATTAAATTTGAGAAATGTTTATATAATGCCTTCTATGTGCAGTCACAGTATTTGGTGCTGGGCATATAAAGATCAAAAATCACCTAATCCTTGCCCTAAAGGTGCATATGACTTACTAAGTTGGGATGCATCATCTTCCCAGATAAGCAGAGTACAAAGTTGGATGTAAGGAGCAAAGGAGAGGTCCCCAAATGCTCTAAAACTCAGCCTCTTGAACTTTGGTTAAGATTTGTATGGGGTCACATAACTGAATATGGGGGTTGTGAAATTATGACTTATTATCAGTAAATGTTTAGTTTGTATACTTGTTTTATATACCTGGGGTCATGTAAGAATTTCTTGGGCAAAAAGGGAGTGCAAATAGAAAAAGTTTAAGATAGCCTGCTGTAGAGCACTGGGGAAGGGAGAAAACTTGAAAAAGTTTTTTGTTGATATCTTTGACCTTTACATCAAAGGGACCAATGTGTCCCTTCCCCATCCAGAACCCTCAGCAAATAAAACAAAAGGGGGCCTGGGGAAAGAAGGTGGTAATTTGGCAAAACTAACTCATATATCAACCAAATTTGAAAGTGTGTGCCATAGAGATTCAAGTCAAAGACTAAACAGAGGAATTGGCCCAGCAGCTGAGCCTTGGAGAAGGTGAGGAGGCCCAGGGAGGCAGGTGATGGTAGGCCATGTTATCTGGAGCATAGAGTGCATGGAGAGGAACACTGGGAAATAAGCCTGGGATTGTCATCTAGAACTAGGCTGTGGAAATCCTCAGGAGATTGGCGTTTTCTCTTAGTAGCAAGAGCTTTCGAAGGTTTGGGTGAATCCATTCTGTGGATAGCTCCCTTGCTCCATAAACCAGGTCACTGGCAGAACTGTTAAAGACTTAGATGGAGGCTCAACTGATTGTACAAGAGAAGTCCTGGCCTTGTTGGCTTGGCTGTGCTTAGGTCCCAGAGGACAGGGCTATAGGGTGCATGGGTAATAGTTAAACAGAAGAGACTCTTGCTTAAAATAAGGCTATATTAAGAAGAATTGCACATATTTAACCTATATTGGATTACTTCCTGTTTAGGGAGGGAGTAGAGGGAAGGGAGAAAAATTTGGGACACAAGGTTTTGCAACAGTGAAAGTTAAAAACCAACTAGTGATAGTTGAAAACTATCTTTGCATGTATTTTGAAAAATAAAAAGCTATTATTAAAATAAAAAGGCCATATTTCCTTAACAGAGGTGTTCACAGCTGGAATGGGTTCCTTTGTGCAGTCATGGTCTTCCAGGGGAAGTCTTGAAGCAGCGGAGGTTCTCAAGGCTGCTCGAGGGAATATTGCTGAAGGGATTCCTGTTTATCCTAGATGAGGGAGTAGCACTCTCCTGAGTGAAGGAACTTGAAAGTCTCTTCCTGTTCTTAGGATTCTGTGAGAGGGAGCTGATGGGCACATTGTACAAGGGTGCTGTCTCTTCCCCTCTGTGAATGGCCCGTGCCAGCCTCTTAATTTCTCTAGGTCTTGGAAAAGAAGGGGCATCAAATATTATGTGGGATCACTGATTTTCAAGCCAGAAAAATGTTCTTACCTATGCTTCCTACTTTACCTGGAGTACTTCATGGGGCATGATGAGGCTTCATTGAATTTTGGAGCTATTTTTCTAATCCAATTTCATTTAATTTACTTATTTAAAATTTTTCTTTTTTTTATCATGATTTAAAAAAAAATCAAACACTAACGTTGCCCTCTGTCCTCTCATTTTACAGATGAGGCTCAAAAAGGATCCTAGTAATACAAGATCAGGTCACTAGTAATAGAAACAGAACAAGGGCCTGGGTCACCTATTTCGATCAGAGATTTTGATCTGAAAGGTGATGAGTGATCCATCCTGAGCCCTTGTTTTTCTGGGGTTCAGAAGGGTGGGACTGGTCAGACTTCTCACAGGGTAGGGATCTGCTATCAGAGGTGGGCTTTGAACCCAAGTTCTCTGACAGGAGAGCAATCCTTTTTGCTCTTTGGTTGTTTGACTCTCTGTGATCCCAGTTGGGGTTTTCTTGGCAAAGATGCTGTAGTGGTTTGCCATTTCCTTCTCCAGCTAGACCATACTATTGACCCAGAGGTCCCTGCTCTACTAAAGCTCACTTGTTTCACCCATATTCAGTATATATTTAATGAATGTTTTGTTATTCATTCAGTGTTTTTGCGGAGCTCTCCACAGCTTTTCAGAGTGTATAATGTGTGCTCTCCCTGGTGCTCTCACTTCTCTCTCTGGGTACGGAACTAGCTTTCTCAGAGTTTTTGCACTCCATACCAGTTTTCCTAAGTAAGATAGCTTTTGGAAGCTCAGTGCTATTGGTGGGGCTTTTCTTTTTCAACCACTGACTTCTCCAGGAGGGGAATGTAGAGCCAGCAGTTTGGAACTTCAGAATTGTGTGTGCTCATCAGAACAGATCACCTGTCTTTTCTGGCAACAGAACTCCGAACTCTGTAGTCCCCATCATTGTCTGTTCCCAGTGTTTAAGCTGTATTTCGCTGTGAGCTCTGGGAAGGTTTGCTTGGGGGACCTGTGTGGGGTTCAGTCTTTTGCTGACCTTCTCCCCAATCTCCGGCCTCGATTGCTGATGATGTGTTGAGTTTATGTGCTAATCTCTGTCAGTAAGCACTTGTTAAGTGTAAACTGTGTGCCAGGCCCTGTGCAAAGTGCTGAGAATACAGAAGAAGGCCAAAGGCAGTCCCCGTCTCCCAGGTGCTCCGATTTAGTGAAAGAGAAAAGCAATCAGTAGGTGCAATCCAGCTTTATATGGGATAACTGGGAAGTAATTAAGAGAGAAGTGTAGGAGCCCTCCTGTGGATGCTGGGATTTCAGCTAGGACGTGAAGAACATCAGAGAAACCGAGAGGGTGCAGTGAGGAGAGAGATCATTCTGGGGGGAGATGGCCAGTCAGAATGCCCGCAGCCAAGCAACAGAGCATCCGGTGTCCCTGGTCAGAGGTCACACATTGGCGTGCAAGGATGAGAAGACCATGCAGAAGAGGAGCTGAGGGTGCCAAATAGAGCTGATAGAGAGGCCCAGCAGACTTCCTGAAAGGAGCAGGGAGCACAGGTTCCTCAGGTCCTTATTGATTGTTGACAGTAAAAAAAACATTTAATTCAGTGACCCAGTCCACAGGCATTTATTTCAGTGGCAGGTACCGTGTGAAATGCTGAGAAAACAGAGAAAAAGCCCAAACAAGACCCTACCTGCAAGGGGTTCATGGTCTAACAGGGAGAAGGGCCCTCTTCTAACACAATGTCACAGCCATGGATGACTCCTTAAAAGTTGGAAGAGCAGAGAGTCAACTTTGACTCCTAAGTCACTGCTCTCAGATGATGCAGAAAACAAAAACGTTTGTTGGTCATCGTAGGAAGCTCTCCCAGGTAAAGTCCCTCCACATGCTCCTGTTTGTGCTGATTGCTCCAAGGCCAGAAAGATGGCAGAACCTTATTTCAGGGGAGCAGGGAAGAGAGGCCACGTCTGCATTCTGATAGCTAATTGGATGAACAGCCTGGGGTGGGGGGCAGTGAGCTCGGTTCAGGATTGAAGCAGTCTTTGGGAAATGGCCTAGTCTTCCTAGACGTCTTCCTAGACTTCATGTCCATGTTATAATTACTAAGAGTAATTTTATTTTTCCACAAAATCACTTCCCAGCAACTCCCCTGCAATTTCCCACTGAAGAGAGGAACAGGCTGGATTAGTCTTGTGAAGTTGGCCAGATTTCTTGCTAAAAGGAAGGTCTCTCTTTTTGTTTTTGGAAAAAAAAAATGCATTATTGTTCTTTCATTCTGACACTGAAGTCATGGTCTCTTCACTGCCTCCTCACCCCAGTAAATCTTTTCTTTATTACACAGAAAGCCGTTTACACAAAAACAAGTGACCCTGTCAGATAGCCTGTGCCATACTGCATAGAGAGGCTCCCTGTCCCTCCCTTCTTTGAGGGGAGGGAATGTTTTCTTAGTTGTGTCAGTTTAAGAATTTGCATTTATGCGACTGGGAGGACACTGCACCACATTTCCTGGCATTCTGGTACAAGATGAGAATTGTTCCTAAGATAGCTTACATAGAAGAAGCCCATCCCAGGTGGTCTCATTTAACCTTCATGGCCCATAATGTAAGTTGTGGGTTATTACCAGGTCACACTAAGAAGGCTGAAGCTTGGACCTCTAGATCCAGCCTCCCTTTCTCCTCTGAGCTTCCGTAGGCTGCCCCAGCCAGCCACCCTGGATGTGCCATGGACTTCTCCAACTGGGCACGTCGGAAGCCTTGCTCCTTTTCCTCTCAGTACTCCAAGACATTAATTCTTAGGGAAGATGAGTTTTCAGATAGGTGTAAGTGCTGAGCAACTGTTCCCTGTTAAAGAAGTTGGGGAGGTAAGGGGGAGGGGGAGCAGAATGACTGGGACATTCTGGGAAGACTTAGGTGTTTTAAATGGAAGTTGCCTCCTATGTGAGCAGACCAATAGAAAAACCTGTTCAGCTTGCAGCAATTTTTTTCCCTGAAAGTTAATGTTTTGGGAGCAAGAATTGGAAAACAAACTGGATTCCACTCTCTGGGAACTGGCTGTATGTATTTAGAAATGTCCAGAAAAAAACTTGGGAAGACCCATATGTTGAGCCATGTCAGCAGTACCAAGAGAACTTCCTTAACGACCATACTAAGGTAAAGGAAGCCTCAGCCACCCACTTTTCCAGTGTTATGAGGTCATAGCTCCAGAGCTCAGAGACTTGAAAGGTTTCCTGATCTAATTCAGATGAGACATCCAAGAGCCAGCGGGCTCAAATCACTTGTCAGCATCTTGGTGCATCAGGTGGGATTGGAACACAGCTCCTCCGACTCCTCTGTCAGGGCTCGGGCCCCTGGTCCCCTCAGCCAACCTCAACTCTTGGCCCCGATCCTTAGGCCCGGCCTGTTCTCACTTTTTCTCCATCTCTGGCATAAGAGCACCCTTTCTGGCACATTCAAAGGGCTTCAGGAGTACTTCTTGATGGCTATTCGGATCTCTGATCCCCAGCCCACAGAGATCTCCCCTGCCCCCAAAGGCCTGGGAATTGCAGCCCACTTGTGCCAGTCCCTCACGGTGTCACGACCTTAGGGTGGTCTCTGCCAGTGACCAAGGCCACTCAGTTCTGCGCCTCACATCCTTTCCCTCCATCCTTTCTCCTAGCTGCTGTCTCACCTTTCCTCCACACTCCAAGGGCCCACCTGGCCTCTTGGCTTCCAGGCTTTCCCCTCTCCATTTCATCCTGCTCATAGATGCCAAGATAGTTCTTCCAAGGTAGAGGAGGTCCCACATCACTCCCGCTCACAGGCCATGCAGGCTGCCTCCTGCCTCCCAGACTGACACGACCTTTTGCATTGTGACCTCACCTTTCCAGCCTGATTTCACAAGACTCCTGCTCACATGCCCTGCATCCCAGCCAACTGATCTCTTCTTGGAAGTCATTAACTTATCTCTTGTCTAGGCATCCAACCAGACCATCTGCCAAGGCTTGGCAGGCCATCATCCTTCCTCTTCCCCACCTGAGGGGCTGCTGGCTCTGCCAAGCCTGGCTTCCTGAGTTCTCTCCCTTATTTACTAAATCACTTTGTGTTTTCTTACCTGTGTATAGATCTTTGAGCCCTGGAATTGTGGTTGCCCCTGCATATAGTAGGCACTTTATAAATGCTTGTTGAGTGCCTCGCTCCTACCTGGACTGTAGCAGGAACCTCCTCCTTTGGATCTCTTAGCACTGTGTTTCGTAACTTCCTGTGCCTTTGTCCAGGGACTTTCTGAACCATTTATCCCTGTTTTGTCTTACAGAGCTTATCTAAGCCTTATTTGGCACTGGTGCCTCCAAGGGGATGCTGGGTTCCAAGAGGCGGATGGGGGGAGCAGTGAGGGAATGGGATGTCCTCCATTTAGCAGGAGCTTCTGGGGGAGCCTGTTGGTGAAGGACTTGCTTCAGATGGCCCACAGAAGTTAGCATCTTCATTTTCCATTGAAATTAGCTTTGTCTCTCTGCCTCCTCTTCCTAGTTTTGATCCAGTCCAGCACCGATGGGTCGTTTGGCTTCTCCAGGCCCTTGTAGATTGATGGTCCAGCCTTCATTCTTCATCACAGTGAAGCTCAAAGTCCCTTCAGAAGGAAGTCTAGCCCCAACTCCTGCACCCCGCTCTTCCTCTCAATCAGAAGTTTAGTTTTCCTCTCAATCAATCAGCCTCATGTGTTTGTCCTTGTCCTGTTCTTTGTGCCAGGGATGCAACGTGCCGGTGACCTCCGAGGCCATTTTTTAGAACGTGTCCTGAACTCTGGGAGAGCCAGAGAGGAGGCCAAAGAACACAGCGGGGGGACTTGGATGCAGCATTAGATGCTACAAATTTGTCATTAGCTCCCATTTAAAGAGAACATGCAGCCAGAATCACCAAATATAGTCTTAGGAGTTGAGTGTGTTCATCCAGCCAAAGGTTCTCGAGGATGTCTTACTGCCAAGCCAGCTCTTAAAATAGTTTAAAATGTCAAGGCTTTGTCTCTCCGCCCTTCTGGGCTAATTCTCAAGATATTCAGACTCACTTTCTCTTGTATCCAAACTCCCGGTGCCAGCTCCCTCAAGGGCTTAGAACAGTGGCTTCTTTGGAAAGATCAGAATGGAGATAGTCCAGCAAGGTTCTCCACAAGCCTCCTGGGACGGTGTGTGTGTGTGTGTGTGTGTGTGTGTGTGTGTGTGTGTGTGTGTGTGTGTGTGTGTGTGTGTGAAGTAATCAGTGGTGGGATCCTATCACACTCTCTGCCTTCTCTTCCATGCATAAGAGTAACCCCTTGCAAACTGGCACAGATAATTCTCTGGGGAAAAAAATGACATGATAAAAGCAATCTGACTAAAGTACTATTGAAAAAAAATGAGCTTATACAGCCTTTGGCAGAAAATGGGCATACACAGTGTCCATTTTATTGTAGGATCATACACCTGGAAAGGATCTTAGATGTGAAAGTGAGGCTGCAAGGTGGCTACCTGACTTGCCCCTGTCACTCAGAGCTTCTCTTTTCTTCTGGGTATTCCCATTCCAAGTTTAGTGCTCTCTCCCCACCACATCAGTGAAGTCATAGCTGAATATTAGAACTATTCACACTAAAGATGAAGGAGAAAAACTGGAAGGCCAGTTTGGGACAAATCTCTGTCCCTCTGAACTCCAGCAGACCGTCTTCAGAATGATTTCAGATACTCGAATTAATTTGTATACCCTTCTCTCTCTGGACCTGAGTTCAAGAACACCCTTGGATCTATGGCAGAAGGAAGCCAGTATTCTTAGTTTATGTTGCATGTTGGGGTTACCCAGCTTCGGTGCCCACCAGTTTCATCCATTCATTAAGTCAGCTACTCTGGCTGTAGAAAGCTCAGATCTTCTTGAACTGGTGCAGCCTTAGGAACAGACCGATGTGACATCTCCAGTTGTACCTCCCCAGCCATCAGGGGTTGAAATGTTCTTTGTAAGTTTGGAGTTAGAAACAATTGCCACAGGAAATAACCTTCTGAATGATGGTGAAGTTTCCAGACTACTATAATATAAGTGAAATGCTATACATTGAAAATCTAAAATCTCTAGCAACACCCTCCTTGCCCTTAAAAAATCCTAGTATTTTGAAAATTAGTATTAGAGCCAAAAAGGTCATCTGATCCACCTCATGTGAGGAAACAGGCCTATGAATAGAAAGTGACTTTCTTAAGACCACACAGCCGGTAAATTGGCAGAGCCAAGATTCAAATCCAGGTCCTTTACTTCCAAACCAGTGTTCTACTCCACCATTTTGGTCTTTACTCCTCATGCTTCAGAACACACAGTAATGAGTAGACTCATCGGGCTGGCGAGTTATTTTCTAGAGCTCCTACAAAAAGGTCCTAACAGCACAGAACTGCAGGCATCTTGACAAATGCCTGGGGATTGTTGGGCAGGGAATGAGCGGTAGTGACAAAAAGGAATCTTGAGTAATCAGGGACCTTGGAACAGGAGCATTGGTGAGGATCTTTGTTTGGGTACCAGTAGAATAGTCCAATACTAATCAGGTAGGGTATTCCCTTCAGCAGTGCAGATTGCAGGCCATCCACGCCTATTAGGGAATCTTCCTTTGTTCCACTTGGTTGCCTTGAACACGTTAGCACAGCACACCAGCTAACCATCAATTTGTTACCTTTTTTTTTTTTTTTTTTTTTTTTGGCCATGGGATGAGTCTGTCCTTTGCTCCTGTTCTTACTCATAATTCTCTTGTCCTCTGGTACATCTGCTCACGCCCCCACTATTGCCCTCTGGGTGATAATCATACTTAATTCCTGGAAGACTTTGGTGTTCCATGACTCATGGCTATACATTAATAGGGTAGTGATATTTTAAAAGATGATTCTCTATTTCTTGGGAGAAGTACAGGGTCTTTATTAAAGGAACTTTATAATTTCCCAAAGGCAATTCAACCCACACTCTTCCCATTCACCAGATGGCTGACTCAGGCTTATCATTCTTTCCTAATGCAATGTTTGTTGGAAATAGAAATGAGTGATATAAGTTTTCCTGACTTTTTTGCATGTGTACCCAATATCCATCCATCCATCCATCACTGTACGATGCAGCCCAACAAACGTTCAGTAACTAACAGTTATTTGAGTGGGATCAGGCTAGAGTAAAAACCAGTCCCTGCCCTCGAGGAGCTTATTATACTCTAGTGGGTCAGATCCCTTCTCTGGGCTTTGGTTTTCTTAAACAGGAGGATGTTGAACTAAGATGGTTCCTAAGGTTCCTTTTAGCTCTAAATTCTGTGCTCCTGTAAGTCATTTTGTGTGTTATAATTGGAGAGAATCTCAGAGGGAAGGCACCGAGATTGAGGAGGATTGGGAAAGGCCAAGAAGTTGAGATGAGGGAGAGCATTTCAGGCGTGGGTCACAGCAGGAGGAAATGCTCAGAGTCTGGAGATGGAGGGTCTTACTTATGGAACAGCCAGGGGGCTCTCAGAGTGTATGTATGAGGGGGGAGGGTAAAGATTTGAATGCCAGACTGAGAAGTTTAGATTTGCTTTGAAGGCAGTAGGGAGCCAATGGAGCTGCTGGGGAGAGGGAGGTGGCACAGGCTGGATCTTGGGCCTCCTGGAGTCAGACTCAGCGTTTCTAAAATGAGTGGGGTGTGACAAGCAAGTCAGGAGGCTCAGGGAGCCTCTCTGGCAAGGGCTGTAAGGAGTCAGCAGCTGTGAGACCTTGGGGAGCTTATGTTGGATCTTGGAAGAACCGGCTTGTCTCTGCTACTTGCCTGCCTGACTTGTTCCTTTGGAGGAGGGGAAACCAGGCTGTGGGAGCGGATTGGTTCTGTCTGCTGGCCTGGGGGCTGTTTGTAGAGGGGTGCATGCATGTAGAATGTGTGTCTGCAGCCCTGTGTTCATACTGGGGCGCATCTTCGCCATGCCAGGCCCCTTCTCCCTTTGGCGGGCTCCTCCCCGGGACTCTGTGGGGGACAGCCCAGGCTGGCCAGTGCATTCCTTCTCAGCAAGTTTTTGGGACTTGACCAGGATCAGACAGAGCTGGGGAAATGTCATGGACAGGGAGCCCCATCTTCTTCCTCTGAATCTGGGATCCTTCATTTCACACTTCATGTGCCCCGAGAGAGATTGGTCTGCTTCTCTGCCCTCCAGTCCAGATGCCCACATGTATAAATTGAATGGGAAAAGACTTGGATTTTAATCCTGGCTCTACCATATGACCTTGGAGAAAGCAGCTTCCCTCTCTTGGCCCTAGGTTCTTCCATCTGCTAAATGAGGGGGGTGGATGGGTGATTCCTAAGGCTCCTTTTGGGTTTAATTTCTGTTATCCTTGTTTTTCCTATTTGAGGAAGAGAAATTGTTGAGTGAATAATTAATGAGTATGGAAACAATCGGTTTCCCTCCCATTGATTCCTGTTTGGTGCCTCTCTAGGTAGTAGGGAGCAACTGGCTATTTTTCCAGGGAAAATTGTTTCTTCCCCAGGGGTCTCCTGAACTTATCTCAGCATTTTTAGGACCTTGATTTAGAGAATTCACTTCTTCCATCTCTGAATCTTTAAAACACTGTAGAAATGTTGTTGCCTTTACTGTTCTGATGCTTAGTAGAAGAGTTTCGTGAAGGAATGTTTCCCAGAGTGGCTAAAAGGAGCCTGGGTTTTGGAGGCCGGGGGCAGCTGGCAGGGACCACCTCGTCCATGGTGGGGGGTTCTCGGCCAGCTCCGGCTCCTTGTGAGACTGCCAGCTAAGCGTTCTTTCCACTTTACAGGGAAGTGTGACCGCCATGACGGTGTTTTTCCCTTTGGACACTGCCAGGCTTCGACTTCAGGGTGAGTAAATCTCTGCTTTGGGCGAGCTCGCTCTGATTTGCTCAATGGAAGGCAGCCGCCCGTGATCCCTTCTTGGGGCAGCACGCAGGGGTGGGCTCATTCGAGGCCCCACCGGGGCCTTTTCCCACCAGCTCGAGTGTTTGTTGTCAGGGTCCCTGCTGATGAGCAGCAGCGGATGTTCCCAGAGGGTTATCTCTGGCCATTGTGGAGTCTGGGGCAAAGAAAGCAAGTGAGATGGCTCGGCTTCCATCTGTCATGCAGGGGTGCAGAGACCAGCCCATAGGCTCTCCACCGAGCGTGCACACGGCAGGCAGTAACCCCCACTCGGAGACCTCCAGGAACTAGACGCTGGCTCATTCTGATTTCAAGCAGCTTTCCTCATTAGGACACGTTCCCCTCATCAAGGCGAAGTGGGCCTGGCCAGGCCTTCCTCGGGGGCCAAGCAGAATGGATCTGGTTGTTCTGCCCCAGCACAGCCCTTCAGTGCCTCAAAGACTGCTCTCTTGGTCCCCCTCGATTTTCATGTCTCCCTTCCCTTCACGTACTTGTAGTCTTCACGGTCCCCAGCCATTCTATTTGTCCCTCTTGGGCTGGGATTTTTTGCACTCCCATCTTTTCTTTCTTCTTCCCACTCTTGCTTGCTTTCTTTCAAATCTGTCAAAAGGGCTTTGAGGCAACATGCAGAAATGCAAGATCACCAAGTGTTTTGCATCACTGGGTCTTAGACACTGGGCACCTTGTCTGCCAAGTCAACCTTCCCAGCAGGGGCCTGTTGGGAAATAAGTGTGTGGCTGATGGCCTTTGTTTTTTCAGTCATTTCTGAACAAAGTCAACATTGAGTCCAGGGGGACACACCAGCAAGTGGGGACAAAAACAGGAAACCCTCTGTCTTCTGCTGGTCCAGATGTGGCTACTTGATTTATTGCAGGGAAGGAGCTCCAGAGCTGGCCATCTGTGGGCTCTGCCCTTTCTTACTGATGCTAGAAGCCTGAAGGGACATATGTGACAGCCGAGGGGAATGATTGAGCTTTGAATTAATCAGTTCTTGTGTTTAATAAACCCTTCCTACTTCACAAAATTAAGCCACTTTAGTTCTCAGAAAACTGGCAAATTTGGGGGTTTGAATGCTTTGGAAAAGATGGAAAGCAGTTTGGAACCCTACTCCCATGGCTCCTCAACTGCACATGTTCTTTGACCCCTGGATACCACTGCTAGGCAGAAGTATACCCTGAAGAGCCTGGAAAAAGAAGGAAAAGGGCCATGTAATTGCAGCACTTTCTGGTGTAGTAAAAAGGGTGTACTGATATACACGTGTGTGTGTGTGTGTGTGTGTGTGTGTGTGTGTGGCACACTCCTTGTCCCCCCGTTACCAGAACATGAGCTCCCTGAGTACAGGAGCTGTTTCACCTTTTCCTTAGTAAGTGCTTATTGCTTGCTTGTCCATCAGTTGGGAAATGACCGAACACATGATGATCTATGAAGGGAATGGACAAGAAAAGTCTGAGAAGATTTGCATGAACTGATGCAGAAAGAAGTGAACCGTTAGGGCCGTAGTTAGTGACTGCAGCCCTATAAAGCAGGCCTTCCCCCCCTTTTTGTGTCCTGGGGCTCTCGGACCATATGGCAAAGCCTTTAGAGTCTTCCTCAGAGTCATGTTTTTGAATAAATGAAATAAGATAGATAGGATTCTATAGCAAACCAAATAGAATGAAATATAGTTTTTTCTCTATCTAAGTTTAATAGAGCCCCAGAAATATGGAGGTCTTGTACCCTCAAGGTAAGAACTCATGCTGATTAAAAAAAAAACCTTTAAAAAATTTTAATAGCTGTCTGATGAGTACAGTGACTGACTGATTTCAGAAGACTTATGATAAAGCCTATCTCTTCCCTAAAGGACATAGATCTGTGAGAACATTCCCTCCAGCAGTGCAGATTGTGGGCCAGTCTTGCCGGTCCCCTCACTCCTGCTCTGGTCCAAGCCTTCCTCTTCCCTCTGTTAATCCAGGGCTCTTGATTTCCAGCCTCTTTGAAGTTGCAAGGATACCAGAGGAGCCTATGAGTGCATGCAAGTGAGGGGTTCTAATGGTCTCTTTTGATTTGCTAGTTGACGAGAAGCGGAAATCCAAGACTACACACACAGTGCTGATGGAGATCATTAAAGAGGAAGGCCTGTAAGTGCAAGACCCTGAGGCCCTGTGGTGCTGCAGGGAAGAGGGGCTTGTTGCCTGACTGTACCTGCTGACAGGCAGTGCTGGCCCTTGGGACAAGGGGCTTCTTTGTGATCCTGGTCTGCCCCTCGAGTCAGGGTGCCCTCTCCAGGGATTGGCCTACAGCTGGCGAAATCAAGACCTGGCTTCCCTTAGGTGGGGCTGAATCTCCACAGGGAGTTCCCAGGCATGTGCCCCGCTTACCAGTCTGCAAGTGGGCATTTTGTGCATTGCATTTTGCATGTTCTTATTCCAGCTGAAAACCAGGATAAATCTTTTGGGAAAGAGCAATAGCAGGATGGCCATCAGTCGTGGAGCCCGCCACGTTCCCAGCCTGGGCAGTGGGAGTCACGGAGTCTAACAGACTTAGTTGTCTTTGTTTGTAGAGCCCCTCACCACCTTCCTGCCAGATGTCCTGAGTATTTGGCTTTTTAAAGAATAAATGACTTCTGGGGCCGGCAAACTAGTGTGATGAGCCCCGAGTCAGGAGGACCCAAATTCAGCCTCAGACACTTACTGGGTGACCCTGAGCAAGCCCCCTCCCAAAAAACCCACAAAAATAGAATATACAGCTTGTGTATAGCTCAGCAAGGGGCGGGAGCAGGCCAGTCCGGGCCCATTTCTGATGATTTTTGTTGCTGATGTTTTCTTTGTGTTTTCTCACAGCCTGGCACCATACCGAGGGTGGTTTCCAGTTATCTCCAGTCTTTGCTGCTCCAATTTTGTCTATTTCTACACTTTTAATAGTCTCAAAGCTGTCTGGGTCAAAGGGCAACATTCAACAACAGGAAAGGACTTGGTGGTTGGATTCGTTGCAGGTAACAAGGGTTTCTGAGGGAAATATCCATTTTTCAAGCATCAGTTGTTGTAATCTGCATGGACTATAGGAGGGGAGACTTTAGCATTAATTTGTGCTCAGCAAAGGGTTGTGGCTGCCACTTGGTTAGCCAAGTCAGCAAGCATTTATTAAGCACCTGTCCTGTGCCAAGCACTGGGGATACAAAGAAAGTCAGCCCCGGGCCTGCATGGGGGGAATGATGCCGGCAAACAGTGGAGCACAAGCAGCCAGACAGGATTGGGGGCAGGAAGAGATGAGGCCTGGTGGGAGGTTGGGTGAGGCTCCAGGCCTTTCAGGGTGATCCGTGGCTGGGCCCGTTACCCAGGCTACAGGCACGGGAGCTCCCAAGCCCCTCTACTGATCACACCTGGGACTTTCTCTGGGACTTTGAAGCTTGGAAAGCTCTTGACAGGCTGTCTCCTGGAAGCTACCTGTAAGTAGGCCCATTTTACAGATGAAGACGTTGAGCTGGAGGGAGATTAAGTCACTTGGCCCGGGTGGCCCTGTCCCATGTAGGATTTGGAGCTCCAGCTCCAGCCCCTGGCATTCTGCCAGGCGGTCTCCCTTAGTGAGTTGAGTCTAAAGAACGAGTGGCAAAAAAGAGAGTGCAATGTTTGCACATCCATGACAGGGCTGTGGGCTCCCTGGGGGAGCTTGCAGCAGGTTGGCAGCCGCTCCCACCCCCCATCCCCAGACTCTGCCCCCTGTCCCCTGGAGTGCCGGCCCCAGGGCCGTCTTCTCCTAGTGGAGCACAGTGGCTTTGGGGCAGGTACTGTTTGGCTCATGTCCCCCTGGCACTTGGCTTGGGGGCTCTGCCCCACAGGGGGCCACAAGGGTGCGAACCAATCCTCTTGTCTCCATCCTAGAGCCTTGCTCATGCTGGGTATACAGTAGGCACTTAGCAAATGCTTGCCAGTCTCTTTGTGGCCCTGGACACACTTCATTGGTACAGGTGGTGCTGGTTGGTGGAGGCGCTTCATTGTGTGGCTGGGGTCGTGCCCTTCTGTGGGCCCTGCCTCTAACATCTGGGCCCTGAGAGTGTTGGGGCACATACCCCTTTCCAGGACACCTAAGAGAATACCCAGGCTGTCCTTCTCCTTGTACTCTAAAAAAATAATAGGCTTTTTCTAGCACCTTAAGGTTAGGGAAGTTTGGGGAAACTGAGGCACAAATCTGCTAAGTGGCTTGCCCAGGGTCGGAGGCAGGCTTCCAGCCCAGATATTACTGACTCTGTCTATCCCCAGACCCCCTCCACTGAAGGAGCCCTGACCCCTGCTAACCGCCACACCAGCTGGGCCTTCACCTGGCTTTGGACTACTCTGTTAGTTTAAGGCAAGTCTTCCTGCCAGGAGAGTGTTATTTCCTGGAGATTATCCTCACCTTGATGATAAATAGATGCAATGAAGTAATGAAATTATGTTTTCGAGTCTGGCCTCCTTTCCTGGCCACACTGACCCTTTCTGACCTTTCTGCTGGACGGGCATGGCTATGGCTTGTGCACTGTGTGGTCTGGTCTGGACCTGGGGTTTGAGCAGAGAGGGTCCTCCAAAGTCACCTGATCTCACCACCTTCAGATACACAAACTGCAGGCGGGGAGGGAGTGTGAGGGGGTGGAGTTGTTGAAGTAGAAGCTTCTTTGCTCTGGGCCTTTTTATTTCTCACAATCACCTTTGTTTGGGGTTTTTTAATCTCATTGCCAATATATTCTCAGAGTAATTAAAGAAAGCATTGCCTTTCCTGCTGGCAGCCTGGCTGTGGTACCATAAGCTGGGCGGGAACCAGAGCGTCGTTCTTGTTCTCTCCCAAGAACAGCAGAAACCCAGCTCTCGATATTCGAACTCTGATTCGGCTTGGGGGTTTGTTCTTGTTCCTGGGGGGTGCCTCCTCCCCATGGCAGTCAGCTGTCTGGAGCAGAACCCTTCTAGATCATGGCAGTGAAAGGAGAAGCTGGAAGGCAGAGCTCCCTTCTGGAGCTGCCCCGGAGCTGTGGCTTTGAGGAACTGCCCACCTTCCAGGTGGGTCCTCCCTCCGGAGCCAGGAAGGCTTAAGGCAGATCAGACTGCTTGTGGGCAGGATTCCAAGATCCAATGAGACCCATCCATCGTCTGTGTGGCGTCCTCCGCTACTTTCCCCAGCCCCCAACTGGGGGCTTGGCCCAGAAGATGGCCACCTCCTCCCCTTGGGATCCTAGGGACAACCCTGAGCACCTGGGAGGTGGCTCCTGGTGCTACTGCTCACGAGCCCCCACTGGTGTGCTTCCATTGATTATACAGCTGATAGCAGCTAGCCAGTCAGCACCCATCGGTCTTTTGTTAAGGTCATTTGCTAGTCTGAGAACTGCAAGAACATACTGAAGTGGGGGCAGCTAGGTGGCTCAGGGGATAGAGCCCCAGCCCTGAAGTCAGGAGGACCTGAGTTCAAATCTGGTCTCAGACACTTAACACTCCCTAGCTGTGTGACCCTGGGCAAGTCATTTAATCCCAATAGCCTCAGAAAAAAGACAACATACCAAAGCCAGGGGAATACGGGGTCATGCTTAGAGCACACATGGCCCCTCTTTTCATAGTAATCCTTTCCCTTTTTGCTGTAACTTTCTGCTGGGTTCCTTCTAGAGCCCTGGACTTCCTTCCTTAGCATGTCTAGTTTATCCAGGGATGCTGCTCCTGGCTCAGTGAGAAGTCCAGACCCCTGACCCTTTGTATTTTGGGGGAGAGGACGGCCAGCTCTTCCCTCTCCAGCTTGGTTGTTGATTGATCCGGTGGAGGAGTCTGATCTTTTTGTGTTCATTTGGGGTGGGTGGGCCTTCAGCCTTAGATTCATATTGACTTTCCATCAAAACATCAGTGTATCAATCCCTTCTCCCTGCTCAAGAATCGAACCCTTGTAGCAGATACAGCTCTGCGTTTAACAGTGTACACAGTGTTCTGACCCTGAGGGCCCCCCCCCACTTCTCTCCTGGGAGGAGGGAGGTATATTTTATTAGCTTTTATTCCTTGAGAAACATAAAACCCAGTGCTCAGCAGAAGTCATGTTCTTGGCCATAGGATGGGACTTAATTTGATCTGTGCAGAGGTGGGAGGCTGCTGGGCCGGGATGTCACCTAGTGAGGGCTGGGCTTTGGCACAAGGGGGAGGGTTGGAGGCAGAGGTGGTGATGGCCTGTATCCCTGCCCATCCCCAAGTCCATAAGTGGGTCTGAAGCACCAGCCTCTGCCCTCCGGGGGTTTCTGCTTGGGGAAGGTGAGTGCCCACATCTCTCTGAGGCTGCTGGAGGAAGAGTTGCTATAGCAACAGATCATCACCTGGTGCTTGAGGTTCTCCGAAGACAGCAGGTCTGGTCTTTCAAAGATGGCCGGGCCGTTCCATCCCAGAGGCCTTTCCCAGGTGGGCGGCCGGCCAGGCTCATGCAGCCCGCGGTCCTCTGAGCCAGGGGAGCTTGAGGGAGGCCTGGGGGCCACAGCAAAGCTGCAGCGCCACAGGGTGCACTACTTTGTTGGCACTTTTATTTGTCATCAGATGCTGGTGCTTGGGTCAGCAGCCTCAGTTGCACAGCTCTGTACAGCAGGAGAGCCAGGGGAGGTTGAGTCTCCCGGGCACTCCCTGTGGCCTTCTCTGAGGAACTAATGGGCTGCTGCTGCTCCCCTGAGACCCGCTCCACTCCAAGGGGATCCATCCCACCTCCTCAGCCCCAGCAAATGTCACTCTCCTTTGTTAATTATTTCAGGCCGTCCTTTAAAAGAATATGTTAAAGTCTCCAGATGATGTTAAATGGGGATGATGAGTTTTTAAGAGAAGTGCCCACCTCGCCTTGTTCCAGCCCAAGGCCTCCCTGTAGGACCCAGGCCCCTGCCCCTCCTGAACCTTGTAAGGAGCAAGTGGAGCGCACTGCTTGGGATGCTGCCCCGGCCCCGGCTTGCTGCCTGCCTGTCTGAGAGGGCGCGAGGATGGGGGGGGGAGGGCCGGGGCTTCACCCTGCCACGTCCTCCCCGGCTCTCACTGCCTCCCCGGTTTGTCCCAGCCCACGTGGCAGCATGGAGGGTGAGCGTGTCTGCTCGGGGCCCGCCGCTGCTCCCCTTGCCTGGCCTCTCATCCCTCACGGGAAAGCGGGCAAGGACACCCCATGGTCACCAGGTGAGGATCCGTGGGGTGTGTCCTGCTTCTCCAGTGGAAACCCCAGTCTTTGTGGTCAGAGACAGTGCTATTAACTGTTGTACGAGTGTCTCTCTGTCTCTGTGTCTCTATGTACCTCTGTGTCTGTATGTCTGTGTGTCTCTGCATGCATCTGTATCTGTCTCTGTGTCTCTGTGTCTCTCCTCTCTGCCTCTATCTCTCTGTCTCTCTCTGTCTCTGTCTCCCACCTGTCACCAGTTACGTTCCCTCCTGAATTGCTTCTAACAGTTCCCTTCTAAATTGCTTGTGTGGCCGCCCACCCCAGCCCAAAGAGGCCCTGGCTCTGCTCCAGTGTCCGTGGCACGAGAGGCAGCAACGTTTCCCTGATCCCCCCTCTGCTTCCTCTCCTGGCCTAGGTGTGGTGAATGTGCTGCTGACCACGCCGCTGTGGGTGGTGAACACGCGGCTGAAACTCCAGGGGGCCAAGTTCAGAAATGAGGACATTGTGCCCACCAACTACAAGGGCATCTTGGGTGAGTGCTTTCCAGCAGCTTCCTCCCCTAAGGGGGATGCTTGTTCTGGACTCCTGGTGATCCTGCCCTGGGGCACCATTCGCCCTTCCAGTTCTGTGATGTTTGTGCTGAGGGCACAGACAGTGGGAAGGGGAGGTGGGCACTTTGGGCATTGCCTTGGCCTAGAGTGAAGCAGGATTGCCCCATGGGAAAGAGCAGCTGCAGGGCAGGTATCTGCTGAAGCTGTTGGGCTGAGGCTGGGATGGCACCTGTGACTTTCTTGGCAGAAAGAGGAGATGCCCTCCTCCAGTGCAGATGGCAGCTCCCTTGTACCTCAGAGCCTCCGAGCTGCCTGGGCCTTGATTGGAGATGGGTGTGCCAGAGCTCACGCATCCCCTGAGAGTCAGAGGGAAAACTGGACCCTGGGTTTTCTGGTCTCTGAGGCCATCTCTCCCACTTCTGCCCACAGCCTCTGGCTACCCTGCATCAGGGGCACACCTGGGCCTTTCTGAGAAGCTGCTCTGCCCAGGAGCCTTCCTTCCTTTGTCCCTTTGGTTCTGGAGCTTTCCCGTCTCCTTTTCCTCAGATGCTTTCCGGCAAATCATGCGAGATGAAGGGATCCTGGCTCTGTGGAATGGCACACTTCCCTCCCTCCTGCTGGTCTTCAACCCTGCCATTCAGTTCATGTTCTACGAAGGACTCAAGAGGCAGCTCTTGAAGAGACGCCTGCAGGTACAGGCCTCCCTCTGAGGTGGGGGCAGAGGGTGCTCTGGGGCCTGGTGCTGCCGGCCGGGCATATGGACCTCTGGAGCCTGGTGGGCCTCTGGGTCCAGTCCTGCCAGCCAAGCATGTGGGCCTCCGGGTCCTAGTCCTGCTGGCCAGGCGTGTGGGCCTCCAGGGCCTAGTGGGCCTCTGGGTCCAGTCCTGCCAGGCAGATGTGTGAGCCTCCGGGTCCTAGCCCTGCTGGCCAGGTGTGTGGGCCTTTGGCTGCTGGCCCTGCCCCTCAGACATGGGAGTTCTCAACCCTTTTCTTTCCTCTGCTGGGCAGCTTTCTTCTCTGGACGTGTTTGTCATTGGGGCCATTGCCAAGGCCATCGCCACCACAGTCACCTACCCGATGCAGACAGTGCAGTCCATTCTGAGGGTGAGTATGGCCCGTAGCCCAGCACGTCTTAGGAGCAGAGGCTCGCCAAACCCCAGCTGAGTTAAGGCCTCACCTTTGATGAGAACTGCGGGGAGGCAGAAGGCTTTGTCTTATCCTGGGGTGTCCAAATGGAGCTGCGACTGGGCATCCAAAAGAGTGTGCCGGAGTTGAGAAGCTTCGTTACGGGGGAATGGGGAATGGGACACAAGGGAGACTGAAGAGTGTGGGAGATGCCACGGACGGGTTAGGTGATAAAAAATTAAAAAGGTTTTGTACATTGAAAATCAGTGCAGTTAACACTGGGAGAGAAACAATTACCTGGGAAAAACTGGGTAAATCATGGGCCAGAGCCAGGTCTTTGCTTTTCCCAGGTGTCCAGGCCCGTCCCATCTCTCCCCAGACACACCGACAGCCGCAGGGCCACACATGTGGCCCACACTCCTTCTGTGCTCCTCTCTGGGTGGTCTCACTGTGTTGGAGGGAGTCTTGTTTTGAGCCATTTCTTGAGCCGTGGGGTTTCAGAAATCCCAAGTGTAGAAGACTCGAACTGGGGGTGTCTTTACATTTTGAGAACATAAGAGTTCTCAAACCCTGCATCATTGTCCCTGAGATGATGAAAGGCCAAGAGATGGAGTTTCTGGGTAATTAATAATCAGTAGTCAATGGTTTCTCAGTAACCATGGAGATCACTGAATATTTAAATACTTTGGAAAAGGGGGTGCCCCTGAAAGGTGAAAATCAAGCCTGATTGGTGAGCAGCTAACAAGAGGATGGGCTTTGAGATGAGGGGTGGGCTTTCAGGTGAGGGGGTAGGCTGAACACCCCCAGTTCTCCTGCTGAGCCTGTGCCTACATCTTGGGACCTGGCTGTTTCCATCTGTTTGGACCAGAGAGTCTCTCTCCAAGAGACCACTGCTTCACAAGCTGGGTTCCCCTCAACTCTGCTGCAGGGGTACAGGGACATGAGCTTCCCACTTGGGGCTGGCTGGGGTCCTGCCTGGGATCAGGAGGAAGAGGCCAGTCTCCTCTGCCACTTGCTCCTTCAGAGACTGACTGAATGGCCTACAAGGGCTGTACCCTGAGTGAGAAAATGAGAAGAAAAACCTAAATCCTCCTTTAATAATTGTGTTAGTATGAGAGAAACACAAGCACGGCTCTCGCCCCTCAAGTCCTGCTCGCGTGCCACCTTTCCTTCTGATTTCTCCAAGAGAAGGCTGGTGGCCTTTGTGCCGCGGGCAGAGGGTTGTCAGCACGTTGGCCCAGGGGGATGACTTTGGGGGCTACAAACGAGCTGTGGTGGCTGCCGACGGTGCAGGAGGACCCGTAGGTGAAGCCAGGATGGGTCTCGGGCGCTCCCCTCTCGTTCTGGCACAGCAGGCGGTCTCTGAGCTGGGACTTGGCAGTTACAGGCACCGGAGCTGAGCTTCCGGGGGTCTTTCCAGCTTAGCCAGGAGCGCTGAAGGAATTCACAGAGTCCTTTTCGGACCGCATGAAGTAGATGGGTTTTGGCTTGCATGTGAGATGTGGGACGCTGGCTGATTGCCCTTGCTTAGCTCTCGGTTCCAAAATGGCCACTTGGCAGAAGCGCTTGTGCCCGCTGACGGTCCTCCCCGACAGCCCCTGGGCCCGGACTCCTGCTAGGCAGCTCTGGTGGAGCTCCGGCTTGGGGAGGATCAGGCACAGGACATTTGCCCGGGGTTTGGGGCCCTGGCTTCCAGAGAAGCTCCAGGGATTGGTTTCCCGGCTCTCTGTTGATTGGCATTGGGGGAAGAGCAGAGAAAAGGAGAGATGCCCCCTCCCCCCGGGCCTCCTCATGGGGACTTTGTGCCGCTTTCTCTGCGCCCTTCCCTGAGACGGGCCGTTGCAGGCGGTTGTCTCCGTTCCTCGCTCTGTGAGCACAGCCCGCCAAATAACTGCTTGGGGTCTCTCTGCAGTTTGGGCGCCACAGGCTGAACCCCGAGAACCGAACGTTAGGAAGCCTCCGGAACGTTCTTTACCTTCTTCACCAGCGAGTGAGGTGAGTCCTTCCCCTCCTGCCCCGTGCTTTCGGAGCAAGGAGACCCCTGCCCGGGGCTTGGGGGTGGGAGTGCGGCCTTCCCCCTCCCTTAACCTCCCTGCTCATTTACACTTAGAACTTATTGTTAAATAAACGAGACTTCAACTGGGGGCACACACTCACACACACACTCACACACACACACACATATACACACACTCACATACACATACTCTCTCACACACACACACACTCACACGCACCCCCCTTTCCCCCGAGAAGTCTCCTCTCTGTCTCATTGTGACATCTCTGCTGTTCTCCCAGCCCGTCTCCCATAAAAGTGAGCCCAGGGACGGGGCCCCGCCATCGCTCCTGCATAAGGAAGCGTCCGGCCCTCCCCAGCCCCGCCATGTTCCCTCCCTACTTAGGGCCTCTCCCTTTTCTGTAGCATTCTGTAGGGGGCTGTGCCTCAGGGGAATAAGTAGGCCGGACACTGGGGGTAGCAGAGACTCCCCTCGGCCGCCCGATGTGCTGCAGGACACGGCGACGCGGCTCCTCCTGGGGCCTGGGCCCCCGGTGCAGCCAGGCCCCTTCACAAAGGCTTAGCTCTTCCCCTCTGGCTGCCGGCCTTGCCCCAGGTTGGGCTGTGTGGCGCCCAGAGGGCAGAGAGCACTCTGCCATGCCCCTTCAGCTGCTTTTTGGGGGCGAGAGGGCAGTTTCAGTAGGCCCGTGATTGTCCCCGCTTTTGGCGTCGCCGCGGCCCTCCGGCTGCCCGCAGTCTGCTGCGCTAAGATCCCGTGTTCCTCATCCCCACCCAGCTGGCCTCCCGCATCTCAAGGAGATGGCATTTAGGCTCCGAGATCTTAGCGCCAGACAGTCTGGGTGGGAGGCGGCATGGCCGGCCCAGCCCCGGCATAAGCGCCGTCCGTCCCACCCTCCTGTTCAGGGCTGCTTGTGCCCCAGCCTGCCCCCTGTTTCCTCCTAGGCGTTTTGGAGTGATGGGACTTTACAAAGGCCTGGAGGCCAAGCTGCTGCAGACGGTGCTCACGGCCGCCCTCATGTTCCTGGTCTACGAGAAGCTGACCGCCGCCACCTTCACAGTCATGGGACTGAGGAACGGGCGCAGGCGCTGAGAGGGGGCCCGGGGAAGGGCCAGGAGGAAGGTCGAGGGTGAGAAGGCCCTCCTCTGGTGCCGGGCTCCAGAAGCAGCCAGGAGCACGAGGCCCGAGGCCGCCGGACTGCTGCCAACTTTTATCATGGTTGGTGTGATTTTTGTGGACCGAGGGCTCTAAGAAAACTTTATTAAAGATCTGCAGATGTAAACACTCGTCTCTCGGGGATTTGGATGGTTTCTTTAGGGGCGCCACTGCTGGACCCTAGCCTCTCTTCCTAGTTCCTCCTTCAGCTTAGCGGCTGGGCCCATTCCACGGCCTTGTCCCCTGTCTCTGCCCCCTCCCGGGGTGATGGCAGCCCTGCCCCTCACCCTCCCATGGAGCCTGCGGTCCAACCCCCCTGGTCCTCCCCTCCCCCCGGACCTGGGCCCCGGTTCCTGTGGGAGCTCTAGACAAGGAAGCTCCTGCTGAGGGTGTCACAGGGCTGCCCCAAGGGCTGGGCCAGGAGCTCACTTACCCAGGCTCCCACCTGCGTGAGGTGGGACCCCGGGACTTCCTGCAGCTCCGTGAGACGTGAGAGACGTCCCCCTGAGACGGGGCCTGAAGGGGCCTGGGGCATATTTATATGGCACTTTATGATTTTCCAATAAAGTCTTGTCAGACACTTCGTGCGTGCAGACTGATCCTTGGGACAGAGGACGTCTGGATAGGGCTCATCCCTGCCCTCTAGCACCCATGGCTGGGTCACAGCCGTCTGTGAAAGGCTTCTGGTTGGATTCTAGATAAAGACTTTGGTTTTGTTTTAATAAAGCTTTTTATTTTCAAAACACACATAGAGATGTAATTTCCCCAAGATCACCCAGGCAGGAAGTCGTTCAGTCGTGTCCGACTCTTTGTGACCCCACGTGGGGTTTTCTGGGCACAGGTACCCCAGGGGTTTTCCCTTCCCTTCCCATTTTACAGATAGGGAAACTGAGGCAAACAGGCCTGAAGTGGCTTTCCAGGGCACCCAGCTGGTCAGTGTCTGAGGCCACAGCTGAGCTCGGGAAGATGGGTCTTTCTGACTGCAGGCTGTGCTCTGGACATGGGCGCAGCCCCCCAGCCCCAGGTGGCAGATAGCAGCAGAGCCAGGATGTGAACGGCCGCGGACATGATTTCAGCCCCAAACCCTCGGCTCCCCTCCACAGCCAGCCCCTGCCCGGCTCCCTGCGGGGCTCCCTTCTCCAGCTTCCTGGCTCTCAGAGCTGGGAAAGGGCGACTGACGCACAGAGGAGGGCCCCTGCAGAGGCTCCGTTGGCTCCCAGTGCCATTAAGGTTGGGCAACAAGGTCGGATCCCTCACAAGCAGGGCCTGGGTGTCCAGGGCTTGGATGGCGGGCGGCTCTGGGCAAAGCCTCCGGTTTCCCTGTTCCTGTTCCTAGAACGTGGCCCAGAGTTCCAGGCTTCCCATGTTCTGATTGTTCCTGGGAAGCCTGTGACCCTCAGCCGCAGTCACCAGGACACCGAGGCACTAGTGGGCCCTGACATTGCCCTCAGTCCAAGGGAGGAAATTTTCCTCTTTGTCTCTGCTTTGGTTCCTATGGTAATTGGAACAGAAGTAATTATCAGGCTACTAATTATTTCTGTTATTAAATGTTCCAGAATATTGCAATTAGGTAAAGTTAGTGACCTTGAACTGAGCAAAAACACAAGCTCCCTACCGATGCTGAAGAGGAAACCGTCTCCCTCACTTCCTGTTCTTTCACTCCTTATGAAACCGAAATATGGAACCCAAAAAGCTCTTTCATAGTAAAGGCAGCATAAAGGGGCTGTTAATGTTATTCTTCCTTCCCTTCTTCCCCCCATGCTTTCCTTCCTTCTCCCTTTTCTTCCTTTTCCTTCCCCCTCATCCACCCTCCCATCTCTCCTTGCTTCCTTCCCTCCCTCTCTCATTTTTCCTCGTTTCTTCCCTTCCTCTTTCCCTTTTCTTCCTCCTCCTCTTCCTTCTTTCCCTCTCTCCCTTCCTTTCCTCCCCCCCCACCCCCAACCCAGCACTTTTCTCACTGGTCTGCGTTTTTGAAACATAAGCCATCTTGCCATCAAGCAATTACTAGAGTCCCAGGCTGGGCTTCCCCCCAAATCGCTTGTTCCCTGCACACAATCCTGCTGTTCTTTCTTCTGCCCGCTTCGCTTTATCGAGGAGGATATTCCCACGATCGCTCAAAGGAACGGCTGGCCCAGAGTGGACGGCCGGCTTTGAAACGGGTAATGAGACGCCGCCCGCCGTGCCGCTGTGCTGAGGTGACAGAAACAATTTCCTTCAGCCTCTCTCTGGGGACCGGCGTTTCCCCTGAAGAGAGCATTGATGGTCCTGGAAATGACAGCATCACTAGGTGGAAGTTTCTCCTCTCTGTACTGATTCCCCATCTTGAGAGCTGCTCTCTATGGGATACATAGCTTGATCTCTCAAACTTGAAGAGGAGAAAATCATTTTACAGTGAAAAACCCAAGGAGCAGCCGAGAATTCTGGGTTTTAGCCCCTGAGGGGTCCCTCCTGAACCAGGCTCCAGTTTTGTGCTAGTGGAGACCCAAAAACCCACACCTGGGTCTGGTGGGGAAGGCCTTTGCTGGAAACAATCTGATGTCAAATCGGTCTAACTTTATATTTCCACGTCTTTCTGATGTGGTAGGGCAGGTAACGTCACCTGAACTCCCAGTCTGTCGATCGACAAACATTAAAGCGCCTACTGTGTGCTGAGGTACTGCGCTAAGCCCTGGGAAGCAAAATGAGGCAAAAGACAGATCCTGTCCCCAAGAAAGTCACAGTCTCTTGGGGGAGATAGCAGAGATTCAAGCAAGTTTTAGAAGAAATAGGAAATTGTGGACAGAGGAAAGGGCCTAGATTTAAGAAAGGCTTCCTGGGGCATCTAGGTGGTGCCCTGGATAGAGCACCAGCCCTGAAGTCAGGAGGACCTGAGTTCAAATCTGGTCTCAGACACTTAACACTTCCTAGCTGTGTGACTCAGGCAAGTCACTTAACCTCAGTTGCCTCAGCAAAAAAGCAAAAGAAAAAAAAGAAAGGCTTCCTTTCCTGTTGAAGGAGGGATTTTAGTGTAGCCAGAAGGGAGAGAGGTCCAGGTCCCGAGGATAGCCAGAGAAAATGGCCAGAGCTGAGATGCAGGGACTTGTTTGTGAGTCACTGCCTTGAAAAATAGTGTTTGGGGGGAGTTAGGTGAAAGAAGGCCAGAAAGGTGAGGGTTGTGGTGAAAGACTTTGGACACCAAACTGGAGTGGGGGGAGAGTGGTGGTGAGAGGGATCCACTGGAGTTTTTTTTTTTTTGGGGGGGGGAAGTGGAGTATCTCAACCAGACCTGCGCTTTAGGAAAATCACTTTAATGTCCAAACAGAAGAGAAAGACTTGTGGCAAGCAGGCCCCCAGCAGCCCGTGAGGTGATGACATAATGAGAGAACCAGGAAGGCTCCCAGCAGCCACTATTTCCCAATCTTGGATTTCTCCCAGAATGCCTTTTCTTTCATTCCCCCAGTTCTACTACCAGTAAACTTACTTAACATTCAAATGAAACACCGTATTTCACTTTGAGTCAGTGGTAGAAGCTGGTTTTACAATAAAACAAACAGATCAGTTCGTCTCCAGCTGGGCCAGTGAATCAGAGCTCTGTCGAAATGGTGGGTCAGCCAGCAGGGCCGGGGCTTCCTTGTGCAGCTGCTGAATCCCTCTTCCCTCTTCCTCCCCATGCACTCTACCCAAAAGAAGGCTTGGCGGATGTTTTGAGTGGGCCTGGCATTGCTCAGGGCATTAGGGAGTTGGCTGGAGCCACCAGCCCTGTCAGGATTTTGGGTAAAGAAAGGGACAGCTTGATTTTATAGCATAATAACCTCGTGTCAGTATTGCGCCACAGTATACACTGGATCTCAAAAAGCTACATTTTAAGGGGGCAATTCATGCTCAGTGTGACTTCAGTGGAAGGAACAAGGTTAAGAGACACAAGAGGGGCAAAGGGAATCAGGAAAATGAATAAACAAAAGAGGGGGGTATAATTTAGAAGATGAAGGAATGGAAATACATTTATTAAGCACTTACTGTATGCCTGAGCATTTTGCTAAGCTCTGAGCATGCTAAGAGAAAATTGAGACAGTTCTTGCTCTCAGGCTGCCACATTGGAGAGAGACCCCAGATCTCCCAGCTTCTCATTATCATCTGTGGCTTTTGTTAACATAGTTTATTCCCTATACAAGTTTATAAGACATAGCCTGGATGTGTGGAGAACACACTGAATAGTTGAGTCCTATATGCACTATTCCATACCCATAATCCCCCACTTCTGCCAAGAAACAGAGATGGAAACCTTCTCATTGCTTTTCTTTGTTTGGTTTCGTCGTTATGGCTTTTTAGCATCCCGTTTCCTCTGTTTCATGGGATCTTTTCCAACCCAATAGTTGGGCTGAATAGGTTTGGCTGAAATAAGAGAAATGTAATAAAAAGCTAAAAGGTTTTCACTAGTCCTTTAGGGGGTTTCAGCAAGAGCAAATTTGCTGATGGTCTTCCACTTTTGTGACCTGAAATTGGATCCCTAGCACCTGCCAACGTATCTGGTATGTGGTAAGTACTTAATAATTGCTTTTTGATGAATTGTAGACTGACTGTCCTAACCCCAACCCATTTCTGTGTACTCTTTCATCTCGATACTATCTGTATACACACATAGTGTGTGTGTATATATATATATATTTAACATTTCCCAATATTAAAACATTTTAATATTCATTTTTTAAAATTCCAGGTTCCAGATTTTCTCCCCTTCTAACCTTCTTCTACCTCTTAGAAGAAAAGCAGTCTTATATCAATTATATGATACAATTAACATGGGGGAAGATATATAGAAGTAAAGTTTTAAAAGGGGAAAGTTAATAAAAGTAGTGGTGGTGGTGGTGGTAATAGTAGTAGTAGTGGTAATAGTAATAGTAGTAGTGGTAATAGCAATACTAGTAGTAATAGTGGTAGTGATATTAGTAATAGTGGTAGTGGTAGTGGTTGGTACTAGTAATAGTGGTAGTAGTTATAGTAATGCTAGTAGTAGTAGTGGTAGTGATGTTAGTAATAGTAGTAGTGGTAATAGTAATAGTGGTAGTGGTAGTCATTGGTACTACTAGTAGTAGTAATACTAGTAGTAATAGTGGTAGTGATATTAGTAGTTGTAGTAGTGGTAATAATAATGGTGGTGGTTGGTACTAGTAATAGTGGTAGTAGTTATAGTAATGCTAGTAGTAGGAGTAGTAATGCTAGTTGTGGTAATAGTAATAGTGGTAGTGGTAGTAATAGTAGTAGTGGTAATAGTAATGGTGGTGGTTGGTACTCGTGATAGTGGTAGTAGTAGTAATGTTAGTAGTAGTAGTGGTAATGATAGTAGTAGTAGTAGTAGTAGTAGTAGTAGTAGTAGTAGTAGTAGTAGTAGTAGTAAGAGTGGTAGTGGTCGTAGTAGTAGTAGTTGTAGTAGTAGTAGTCTTAGTAGCAGCGGTAGCAGCATTTATGTCACCTTCTATGTCCCAGGCATTGTGCTAAATTTTAATGTTCTCTCATTTGATCTTCCCGACAACCCAGGGAGGTAGGTACCATTGAGGAAATGGAGGCAGACTAAGGTTTTGTACCTTGTCCAGAGTCACACAGCTGGTAAATGTCTAAGGTCTTCTTGACTCCAGTCCCAGCTCTCTGTCCACTCACCAGCTAGTTAGGGATGGGGCCCTTGCTCATCCAGGTAACCATAGGATCCAAAGTCTGGAGCTGAAAGGAACCTTAGAGACCATGATTTGCCCAAAGTCACACGGGGAGTAAGTGCCAGAGGCAGGATCTGCTCCAGCTGCCCTGACTCTTGAGCCTGGGACCTTTCCATGGGGCCATCATTCCTTCTTACTCCAGTGAATCTGTGACCTTCTTGTCTTGGACTTCTGTAGTTGGAGGGCCAGTGCTGGCATCCTGGCTCTACTATTTAATAACTGTGTGTCCCTGGGAGGAAGAAAGGAGGGAAATAAGCATTTATATACAGCCTACTGTGTGCCAGAACCTGTTCTAAGCACTTAAAAGTATTACCTCATTACCTTGGGAGGTAGGTGCCATCCTTATCCTCACTTAACAGCTGAGGAAACAGAGACAGGCAGAGAGGATATGATTTGCTTTATGTCCCATAGCTAATAAGTGTCTGAGGCAGAACTTGAACTCAGGTCTTCTGGTAATATGTGCCCTATGGTGTCACCTAGCTGCTTCAGGCAAGTTACTTCCTTTTTTGGGGTACTCAGTTTCTTCCTCTGTTATAAGAGGAGGTTGGATCAGACTCAGAGGTTTTTAATCTGGAATCTGTGAACTTTCTTCCTTCCTTCCTTCCTTCCTTCCTTCCTTCCTTCCTTCCTTCCTTCCTTCCTTCCTTCCTTCCTTCCTTCCTTCCTTCCTTCCTTCCTTCCTTCCTTCCTTCCTTCTTTTCTTCTTTCA
>JAJPUD010002381.1:76556-104531 GCA_023553655.1 Myrmecobius fasciatus
AAAAAAAAAAAAGAAAGAAAGTACATGTGTTATCTCATTCTGCAGCCAGTGACATGGGCAGGAAATATGGGAGTAGTTCTGGGTGAGCTGTGACTGTTAGAGCACTGAGACTTCCAAGGAATAAATATCGGGTTCCACGTGCAATGGGTTTCTTAGGTTGCTAATAGATTACCTCCTTAATCATAGGCATTACGGCTTTGGTCATCAATGATGGTCATTTCCAGGAAGGTGGCGACCTGACATGTCACTGATGTCTTTGCCTCCCTATGACACAAAGCACAATTAGGTGGGAATGAGTATTTATCCTTATATAGGGAAAAGAAGTTAAGGAACTCAGGTTCTAAACCTGGTTTATTCTAGCACTGGTTCTCCAACCTATTTATTTTCTGGGTGACTTTAGAGCAAGTCACTTAATGTCTCTAGGACTCAGTTTCCTCATCTGAAAAATCACAAAGTTGTAGTAGATGATGTCGGAGATCCCTTCTAATTCATCTCCTATTCTGTGACCCCACAAACCTCTCCAGCTCTGTTTCTTCAGCAGTAGAACACGATGTCCATAAATATCCCTTCTATTATTCAACTTTTGTTTCTTTTATTTTTAATTTTCAATAATATTTATTTTTCTAAATACATGTATAGATAGTTTTCAACATTCATTTTGGTAAAACTCTGTATTCCAAATTTTTCTCCCTCCCTCCCTTATCTGCCCCCTCCCCAAGTTGGCAAGTGATCTGATATAGGTTAAATATGTGCAATTCTTTGAAACCTATTTCCATATTTGTCATGTTGTGCAAGAAAAGTCAGACCAAAAGGGGAAAAGCCATGAGAAAGAAAAAAAAAAAAAGTGAAAACACTAGGCTTCGATTTATATTCAGCTTCCATAGTTCTCTCTCTGGGTACAGATGGCATTTTCCAATACAAGTCTATCAGAATTGCCTTGAATCATTTCTTTGTTGAAAAGAGCCAGGTCCATCAGAATTAATCGTTATATTATAATCTTGTTGTTGCCGTGTATAATGTTCTTCTGGTTCTGCTCACTTCACTCAGCATCAGTTCATGTAAGTCTCTCCAGGCTTTTCTGAAATCTCCCTGTTGATCATTTACACAGAACAATAATATTTAATGACATTCATATACCATTACTTAAAATATTATTTTTATTATATTATATATATTCTAATGTATATATATTATTATATTCTCCAATTGATGGGCATCCCTTCAGTTTCCAGTTTCTAGCCACCACAAAAAGAGCTGCCACAAACATTCTTGCACATGTGGGGCCCTTTCCTTCCTTTATGATTTCTTTGGGATATAAGCCCAATAGAAATGCTGCTGGGTCAAAGGGTATGCACAGTTTGATAACTTTTTGAGCATAGCTCCAAATTGCTCTCCAGAATGGCTGGATCCGTTCACAGCTCCACCAACAATGTATCAGTGTCCCAGTCTTCCACATCGCCTCCAACATTCGTCATCATCCTTTCCTGTCATCTTAGCCAACCTGAGAGATGTGTACGGTACCTCAGAGTTGTTTAAATTTTCATTTCTCTAATCAATAGTGACTTAGAGCATTTTTTTTATATGGCTTTAATTTCTTCATCTGAAAATTGTCTGTTTCTATCCTTAAAGCCACCAGGGGGCAGTTGGAGCAAGCACTTGGTACAAGATTTTTTATTCAGGTTGGAGTGGAAAAAGAGACAATTAATCCCCAATTAAGCAGGGAAAGAAAGATCCTCTAGCTTAAAAAGGGCCCTCTCATGGGCTCAGGTTGCCAGCTGGGCAACAGCGTTTATTCAATTCACCTCCTGCATAAATGCCAGGAAGGGGAATGGATTGTTTCCTCCCCTGAAACAGCAAGCCGCTCATTCACCCAAACACACGCTGTTGGAGAGGATGCTTCTGTCGGCCTCTGGCATCGTTCCACTCTCTGTGGATTTCGGGGACAAGGACTGAGTTTAAAGAATCTCATTTTAGTCCATTACCACCGCTTCCCAGCCACCAACCCGTCAGCTACTAACAAATTGCCTAAATTGACTGATTTACTGTCAGCCTCCTTCCTGCCTTCCTAGCCTCTGGGAGAGGCTGTTTTAAGAAGTGAAATGATGAAAAGGAGGAGAGCATCAGGAGATTGCAGCTAAAACTAGGCGAGTTTGAGCAAGCTAATCATTTCCCAGAATCCAACTCTTACTGCCACTGGACTATATAGGTCTCTATAGACCTTGCTCACTTTCTCCCCCCACCTCCCCTGAAGAAAAGTCAAGTTGTGTGACTCTTAAAGATTCCCAGGGCCAGTTATTTGGTCAACAAGCACTTATTAAGTGCCTGCTGTTTGCCAGGGAAAATCCAGAACACTAACACTGCACATGACTGCTCTCATTTGTACCACGTTGATACAATTCAAGAGCATCTCTAGGGAGAGTGGATCCTTTGTATCCAAGGAAGAGCCCATATGGGATCAAGTCATTCCTGAAAGGATTTGGAGGTGAGAAAAAAGCAGCAAGTGCTTGCCGTAGCCCAAATCTCATCTTCTGCAGAAGGCCTTTTCTTTCCTGGTCTCCAACTCTGAGATTTACTTTCCTTGTGTGTATCTTGTATACCTAGTTATTGACAAGTTGTTCCACTCCATTAGACTGAGAACTCCTTGAGGGTAAGGACTGTTTTTTTTTTATTTGTTTGTTTGTTTTATTTTATTAAAGCTTTTTATTTACAAAAAATGTGCATGGGTAATTTTTCAGCATTGACCCCTGCAAAACCTTCTGTTACAGATTTTTCCCTCCTTCCCTTCACCCCTCCCCTAGATGGCAGGTAGTCCAATACATGTTGAATAGGTTAAAATATATGATAAATCCAATATATGTATATATATATTTATATAGTTATCTTGCTGCACAAGAAAAATCAGTCAAGAAGGAATAAAAAAACCTGAGAAGGAAAACAAAATGCAAGCAAACATCAACAGAAACTGTGAAAATGCTATGTTGTGGTCCAGACTCAGATCCCACAGGTCTCTCTCTGGGTGTAGATCACTCTTCATCACTGAACAATTGAAATTGGTTTGAATCATCTCATTGTTGAAGAGAGTTATGTGTAAGGACTGTTTTTGCTTTTCTTTGTATCACTCAGACCTTAGTACACAGCAGGTGATTAATAAATGGTTGTTTGACAGGAAGAGATGGCCATTGACTGTATTGTAGGAACTTAGTGTTACCTTCCTATCTATACCAATCTAATGCGTTACTCAGTCCTGTCAGTCAATCAGCCAGAAAAACATCTGTTAAATGCCTCACATATACCACACTCTGTAATAAATGAAGAAAGGAACAAGCATTTATTAAATACCTATAATATGCCAGGCACTGTGCTGAATGCTTTACAAATATCTCATTTGATTCTCACAACAACCCTGGGAGGTAGGAACTATCATTATCCACTTCCCTGCCCCCTTCTAATTTTTTTTTGAGTAGATAAAAGAGGCCATTTTTTTGCCTCATTTCTTTTTTTCTCTTTTTTTCTTTTTGCTGAGGCAATTGGGGTTAAGTGACTTGCCCAAGGTCACACAGCTAGGAAGTGTTAAGTGTCTGAGACCAGATTTGAACTCAAGGTCCTCCTGACTTCAGGGCTGGTGCTCTATCCACTTCACCATCTAGCTGCCCCTTTTGCCTCATTTCTTACCCAGTCTTAAGCACTGAATGGGTATTGCCCTAGTGAAACAGAACCATGTTAAAGACCTTAGCTTAAACAGGTCAAGGTCTCCTACTGTATCTGGGGCCATTTTCAATCATCCTGATCTAGATCTGGCCACTGGATCCAGATGGCTCTGAAGGAGGAAGTGAGGCAGGTGATTTTGCACAACTCTGTCTCACTTAAATCCACTTCACCTTCCTGATGTTATGGTACTCAAATAGCAATCCCTATTTTATAGTAAAGGAAACTGAAGCAGACAGAGGTTCAATGACTTGCTTAGGGTCACACACCTAGTAATTATTTGAAGCTGGATTTGAATTCGGGTTTTCCAGAATTTAAACCCAGATGAGCTACTCAGTTACTCCTAAGTCTTAGAGTACAGAACACCAGCATCATCCAGTCATTGAACAAAGATCAACCAGGCAATCAATTAAGTATTGATTATTCCCCTCCTATGGGCTAGCCAGGCACTGGGCACTAAAATGAAAGTCCTGCCCTCAAAAAGCTTATGTTCTATTGGGGGATTCAGCATTGTTACAGAAGAAGAAATATATCTGTGTAAATAAGTCTAAGGCAGGAAGGGTTACTAATGACTGGGAGAATAATAATTGGCTGAGGTTTATAGCAAGCTTTAAGATTTACAAATATTCTCATTTCACCTGTATTAACATTAATAATCAATATATCGATAATAATTATAACAATATGTGATATATTATTATAAAATGGAAATATAATTATATATAATATATATAATAAATATATAAAGCAATCATTAAAGTAATTAATGAACAACTGTATTGTCAGGATATCAGGAGGTAGGTGCTATTAACACAGTTGGTGATACTGAGACAGACATAGGTTAATTTGCCCAGGTCACTGAGCTAATAAGTGGATTTGAATACCAAACCTAGGGCTCTATCCACTGTGCCACCTAGCTGCCTGTCTACATGAGGCTTTATTGAAACTTGATACGGGGCCTGGTGCAATGAAGAAGGGTGAAGTTGGAAATCAGGGGCCCAAATCTCACCCCACCAGCTCTGGAGTCAAGAGAACCTGCGTTCAAATCTTGCCTCTTTTTTCTCAATAGTTTTTTTATTTTTCCAAATACATGTATGTAAGGATAGTTTTTTCTATATTTGTCATATTTTACAAGAAAAATCAGACCAAAAGGAAGAAAACCACAAGAAAGAAAAACCATGCAAGCAAACAAAAAAAGATGAAAATACTAAGCTCTGATCCACATTCAGTCTCCATAGTTCTCTCTCCAGATGTGGATGGCATTTTCCATCCCAAGTCTATTGGAATTGCCTTGAATCACTGCATTATTGAGAAGAGCCATGTGTAGCACAGTTGACCTTCATCCAATCTTCTTGTTGCTCTGTACAATGTTCTCTTGGTTCTGCTCACTTCACTTAGCATCAGTTCATATGAGTCTTTCCAGGCTTTTCTGAAATCTGCCTTAGATTAGAATAATATTGCATAACATTCCTATATCACAATTTATTCAGCACCATTCCCCAACAGATGGACATCTACTCATTTTCTAGTTCCTTGCCACCATAAAAAGAACAAACATTTTTACACATGTGGGTCCTTTTTCCTCACAGTTGTCTTAATTTTCATTTCTCTAATCAATAGTGATCTAGAGCATTTTTTCACGACAGAGATGGCTTTCATTTCTTTAGCTGAAAATTGTCTGTTCATATCCTTTAACTATTTATCAATTGGGGAAGAACTTGTATTCTTATAATTTGGATCAGTTCTATGTATATTTTAGAAATGAGGTCTTTATCAGAAATACTAACTATAAAAATTGTTTCCCAGCTTTCTGCTTCCCTTCTAATCTTGGCTGCATTGGTTTTGTTTGTGCAAAATCTTATTAATTTTGCATTTTAAATTATTTTTTATTTAAATTTAAATTATTCAAATTAAATTTGCATCCATTTTGCATTCCATAATGTTCTCTAGTTTTTCTTTGACCATAAATTCCTCCCTTCACAGACCTGACAGGTAGACTTTCCCTTGTTCTCTTAATTTGCTTATATAGTATAACCTTTAGTATCTTGGACCACTTTTGACCTTTTCTTGGTATGGAGTGTTAGATGTTGGTCAATGTCTTGTTTCTGTCATACCACTTTCCAATTTTCCCAGCAATTTTTGTCAAATAGGGAGTCTTGTTCCACTTTTTACACTTATGACCCGTGTGACCTTTGATAAGTCCCTGGCCTTGAATTTCCTTGTCAATAAAATGAAGTGCTTAGACTAGATGGTCTCTGAAACCCTTTTTTAGCTCTGGGATCCCATGATACTCTAGGAGCCTGGGCAAGTCACTTCTCTTGATCTCACTTATGAGAGACAGTCTGGTACTGTGGAGAGAGTCAGAAGCCTGTGAGGTCCCTTTCAGCTCCGGATTTGAGATCCAAATGTAAATCTCAGTTTCCTCTTCTGTAAAACTGAAGTAATAACAGTGGGATTATCGTGTGGGCCAAATAAAATCTATGCAAAGCACTCTGTAAGTGTGTAAGGGTTAAATAGTTGTAAGCTATCATCATCATCATTATCATCACCATTACCACCGTCATTTTCATCTCCTCATTACCATCATCACCACATTCACAGTTTTCATCATTATCATCACCATTACCACCATTATGATATTTATCATTTTCATCTTCATCATCACCATCACCATCATCATCACCATTAACATATTTATCATCATCATCATCATCCCCATTCTCACCATTACCATATGTATCATTTCTATCACCATCATTACCATCATCTTCATCATCTTCTTCTCCATCACCATCATAACTACCATTATCAGCATCATCAGTCTCTTAAAACAAAGCTTCTCTACCTTTATTGTGTCCTGGGTGGAGAAGCCTATGGAGCTCTTCTCAGAATCATGATAGGAATAAAATACCCATGATGAGAAGAGAGCCAAAGGTTAGTGCTGGCAAAGATTTAAGATTCTGGGTGGGGCGGAGGCAGGGGCCATAGATTGTGGGTTAATGCCTTTCCTTTGTCCCCCCTTCCCCCGGGCACTGCCTGGCACATAGTAAGTGCTTAGGGTATACTTGATGACTGATTTTCAACTTTTAACTGAGGAAGACCTGAGTTCAAATCCAGCTTCAAACACTTACTAGCTGTATGACCCTGGTCTTGAGATCTCTTTCTGTTCTGAATCCTGTGATCCTGTGATCCGGGGTCTTGTCCCCATGACTCTCCTGTTCTTTGGGCTCCCAGTATATTCATTACAGTTCAGAAAATATGGTTGGAAAGAGTCTCCTGGGGATAAAACGAATTCCACTCAGTCCCTTTCTCAAAGAGCTTACTCACCCTATGGCTGGCCGCGTCAGGTTGTGGGCTACCTGAGCTCAGGAGTCTCCCGGCTCCCAGTGTGCTAGGGAAAAGTGAAGGAGGAGAACTGGGGAGCCCAGAGCAGCAAGGGGGCCCAGCAGTGGCCATGGACAGGCCAGCTCAGCTGCGGCAGCCTGGCCAGGCTCTGGGGCCGAAGTGGCACCTACCCAGCTGGTGTCCTTGCATGTAAAACACACCCGGTCTCCTGGTTAGGTACAAACAAGACAGTCCTTATCAGCTACTTAATTAAAACCTGGTTTATCTCCTTATAGAGGCAGGCTGACATGTGATACTGCTGATCAGGTAGCCCCAATCCTTTTGTTTCTCTCTGGTGTTTCTTGACATTCCTATAGGCAATGTGCTCTCCTGCCCCTTCCCCTCTCTCCTCCTCCTCTCTTCCCTTCCCTATTCCTCCTATTCCTCCTCCTCCTCCTTTTCTCCTTCTCTTCCTGCTCTTCTTCCTCCTCCTCCTCCTTCTTTTCTCTATGTCTGTCTCTCTCTGTCTCTTTCCCCTTCTCTCCCTTTCCTTCTCTGAATCTGTCTCTCTCTCTCCTTTTCTCCTTCTCTCTTTGTCTCTGTCTCTTTCTCTGACTGTTTCTCTGTCTCTCTCTCTGTCTGTCTGTCTCTCTTTGTCTCTGTCTCTCATATTGTCTCTTAGTCTCTGTCTCTCTTTTCTGTCTATCTCTTCCTCCATCCCTCTATGTGTCTTTCCCCTTTGCTCCCTCCCTCCTGTCTCTGTCACTACATCTTGGTCTTGCCCTGTCTCTGTCTTTGTCTCTTGCTCAGATGCTGATTGAATCCCAGATCAGGTCCTGGCTACAGGAGTGCTAAATCTAGATACAGAAAGACCTAAATTCAAATCCTGCCTCAGACACATATTAGCAATGTAACCCTGGCCAGTCACTTAACCTTAATTCCCTCATCTGTAAAAATGAGGAGGCTGGTCTAACTGGCTTCCGAGATCTAGAGGCAAGTCTTTTTGTGGGTCTCAGTTTCCTTATTTGGAAAAGTAAGCAACCAGATATATGGCCTCTAAGTTCCTCTCTGGATCTGGCTCTAAAATGCTATCCTTGACGGCCACACTGGAGGCAGTGGCCGGGTGGCCTTCCTGAGCTTGCTCTTACACTGGGCCTGTTCCTGCTTTTATGCCTTAGTTTTCCTTAGTTCTGCCAACTCTAATTATCCCCTCCAAGCTGAAGCCCATCTTGAGGCTGGCGTTGGACCGGCACCATCTGACACCTGACGTCAAAGCATCCACTGGCATTATTCTTTCTCTGCTTTCAGTGGGCTAATGTCACGTGCCCTCCTCCATCGGGACCTCCGGGGATAACAGCGCCTCATTCATCTCACATCCTCAGCATCTGAATTTTTCTGCTCAGGGAAACATTCCAGAGCCCTGCTTCCTAGGTCTTGCTTTTGTTTTAGTCCCGTGGGACAAAAATCTTTCCTGAGTAGATTACACTCCGTCTTAAACTTGATATATCAGACCTAGTTGAATGAGTAAATGAATGAAAAAGTGTTTATTAGGTTCTTACTCTATATCAAAAACTCTAGTAAGTGCTGGGGATCCAAACAGAGGAAGCAAGATGGTTCCTGCCCACAAGGGGCTTCCATTCTAATGGGGAAGTCAATATCTATCTATGTATTTATTTATCGATCTATCTATCCATCCATCCATCTATCTATTTATCGATCTATCAATCTATCCATCTATCTATCTATCTATCTACCTATTTATCGATCTATCGATCTATCCATCCATCCATCCATCCATCCATCCATCCATCTGTCTATCTATTTATCGATCTATCAATCTAACCATCTATCTATCTATCTATCTATCTATCTATCTATCTACCTATTTATTGATCTATCGATCTATCCATCCATCCATCCATCCATCTATTTATCAATCTATCTATAAGTCACTATATATGTAAGTATACATATATATATATACTATATGTATATCAATAAGTATATTGACTTATACCCAACATATATATTATATATATTGTATACACACACACACACACACACACACACACACAAGAGCAGTGGTCAGGGAAGCCATAGGGATGGTGAGCAGCATCTTCAGAATCCTACTAGTGTTGAACCCTCTCTGGGTCCCTCCCTAATCACTGAATATCTGTGCTTATACTGCCATGCTGCAGTGCAAGGATCTTTCAGACGCTTGATCTTGGAGTTCTTGAGTTTTCTCTTTGTAGGAGGGTGGATGGGGAGACCCCCATGGATGGGACCGGGACATCTCCCGATGGGACTTGCCCTCTGGTTCCTTGCTGCTAGCATGGCACAGGGAACTCTTGGCTATTCCCCAGAAATTGGGGATTGCATTAGAGATGACCTTGGGGGCACCAGTCAGGAGTTCTCTGTGCCATCCAAATCTGATGGTAATATGGAATACTCAAGATGGCCCAGTAAAGTCAGGAAGCTCCTCCAGCTCCCCCAGTTTCCCTCGAAAACCACATAAAACTAAGCCTCTGAACAGAGTCTGATGAAACAAACCACTCTCCAACTCAAGATAGACTGGAAAAACTTCAAGAAAGTAATATAAAATATTCCCAAACCATAGTCTCCCGCTCCTCTACGACCTCTGCAGTAAAAAGCATTTTCTCCCTGTTAATAGTTAAGGTCATGGGGCAGCTAGGTGACACAGTGGATAGAGCACCAGCCCTGAAATCAGGAGGACCTGAGTTCAAATCTGGTCTCAGACACTTAACATTCCCTAGCTGTGTGACCCTGGGCAAGTCACTTAACCTCAATTGTCTCAGGGGAAAAAAAATTCAGGTCATTTCTACGGTTTCAGAATTAATTGTCTCTAACTGACCATTGCAGCTTCCAGAAGGGAGAGGAGTCACAGAGATAGGGGCACATCCCGGGTATGGAAGAGGAGGCCAAAAACAGATAAAGACAAAAGGCTGTGGGACAGAGGACAGAAATCCAGCCTGAGCTATCTCTCCAAGGAGAAGAAGGAAGAAGAAAAAGTGGGAGGAAGCTTGCTCTTTTTTCCTCGATAAACCAAAAGCGTTCCTTTTCAAGAAATTGGAAGAAATGCTTCGAGGGACAAACAGTAGCTGCTCACGTCAATCAAGCTTTAAGGTTGACAGAGAATTTTCTTCCCAGTCCTCATGAGAATTAGTGAGTAGAATTTGTATTGTTGCTTTTTTTGTAGATGAGGAAACAAAGATTTAGAAGAATGAGGACATTCATATATATATATATATATATATATATGTGTGTATGTGTATGTGTGTATTTTTATATGTGTATGTATACATATGTACATATATAACACACAAATATACACATAAACATACACAAATACACACACATATATTTTTATATTATATATAATTTTGATTGCTGGGGTTTTTTTGTATCACCTACATTTTGCAATATGGCTATCTCCACTCCCCTCCTGTAGAACTGTCCCTTACGACAAAATTTAAAAGCATCTCGGCAATACTACTCAAAGCATCCACTGATTCCAGCCCTACATGCAGAATCCCACACCTGTCATCCTTATTTCTGCAGAAAAAGTGGGGGGACGGGGAGTACTCTTACCTCTCTCCTCCAAGGCCAAGTTTGACCATTAGGATTTGGGCTCCATTTCTTCCTGGGCTTCTCTGGTCTTAGCACATTCATTGTATTGGTTTTTGGTTTTTGGTTTTTGGTTTTTGGTTTGTTTTTTGTTTTGTTTGTTTGTTTGTTTGTTTTGCTTGAGGCAATTAGGGTCAAGTGACTTGCCCAGGATCACACCAGCTAGGAAGTGTTAAGTGTCTGAATCTAGATTTGAACTCAGGTCCTCCTGACTTGAGGACTGGTGACTCATTGTATTCTTCCAACACAGTAATACTATTCCACTGTATCCATAGTCACACTTTGTTTAGTCATTCCCCAATCAATGGGCACCATTGATTTTTTTTTTGTCTTTCCTTTATTTCTTCAGTTCTTAGCACAACATCTGGAATATGGTAAGTGTTTTGTTTTTGCTTCTTGACCCAACCAACAAAATGCTTCTTTTTCCCCACAATAACCTCGGGAGAGGAGGGTAAACTCCAAGTATCATAGTGAATCATTTAGACTCAGAAGAGTCTAAATCCAAGGATGGGCCAAAGGATACAAGCACGTCACATTTGAAAGACTGCTGGATTTAGCAACAATAGTTAATAGTGGTCTGATGCTGAACAAGGCACTTTCTCTCATCTGGAGGTGTAGAATAGATGGGAACTGATGCCATCAAAGCTTTCTTCCACCTAGGGATCTTGAAAACCACCAGACATTGGGTACTCCATAGAGAAATGTCTTAGGGTCTCAATGTCAGAGACTCAGAGCTAGAAAAAGACCTTAAAGGTCGTCTAATCCAACTACCTCATTTTACAGAGAAGGAAACTGATGTCAGAGAAAAATGATTCACCTGCTACTACTATTGCTAAGAAGTGAGAGGCAGATTCTGACTCCAAAGTGATGTTCTCCCTGCTTTCTGGCAAGGTCTGACATTAAAACTGGGGATAAATATACGCCGCAGGATACAGATGAGACAGAGACAGAGAGATGGGAACCAGATTAGCAAGCTTCCTCACACAGACTGAAGGCATAGAAAACAAATCAATAATTTTCCTAAGGCCCGGCAACCCAAGAAGGGCTCTGAAAAACCTGGAGCTGGATGGTTTCCGGGGCTCCTCCCCACCTAACATCCTCTGATTCACAGAATAATTAGATTAGAGCATCTGAAGCTGTGGGGACCTGGGAGGAAATGTCATCCAACCCCCTCACTTTATAAGGTGAGCCAGCCAGGAGGAAGGACATTTCCCTGTTCAGGGTCATACAAGGAGAAGCAACAGAACCACCACCATAGCCTTCTCCTTGCCCCTTCTCCATTTCCTCAATGGCCCAAAAGCCTTCTGACAAGAGGTGACCTTTGAGGACATCTGGCCCAACAGCTCCATTTTACAGAGGAGGAAACTGAGACCCAGGCAGGTAGCAAATAGGAAAACAAAGATTTGAACCATAGAGAATGAATGAATCATGAATGAAAGAAATGAATTCATGAATGAAAGAAAAAGCATTTATTAAGCGCCTACTTTATGCCAAGAACTGTTGCTAAACTACAGGAAGTCTAAGAGAAAAGCAATGGGAGTTCTGCTATCGAGGAATTAAAATACCTTTAGAGCACTCAGACTCCTGACCTAGACTGTGTGGGAGTTCCAGGAAGTCACTTAACTTCCTATAAGTTAAGTTTTCTAGTCCCAAATCTCTTATAGGATAACAGAAGGATTTCTATAAAAATTTCAGATTTATTATCCCATTTTAATCTTATAATAAAGACTAGGAAGTATGTCCTAATAGAATCTCCATTTTACAGGTGAGGAAACTGATGTAGACAGGGGTTAAGTGACTTGCCTGTTGATTTTACCTTTGCCCTATCTCTCCAATAAGTCCCCTTCTTTCCTTGACACTACCCTGGTGCAGACCCTCATCGCCTCATACCTGGACTGTTGCAATAGCGGCCAGGGGTCCACCAGCCTTGAGACTCTCCCCACTCTAGCCCTTTCTCCCTTCAGCCACCAAAGTGACCCCCCACACTCAATAAACTCCAGTGGCTCCCTTTCACTATAGAACCTGGTTTCCTTCTGCCCTTTGAGTCTTCTTACATCTCACTCCCCACCATGCACTCTTTGATTCAGTGGTACTCTCCTCCAGGCTGTTCCATGGATGAGATACTCCATCCCTTAGTTCTGGACATTTTCTCTGGCTGTTCCTGAAGTCTGGAATGTCTTCCCTCTGGATCTCTGTCTTCTGACCTCCCTGGCTGGCTTCCTTCAAGTCCCAACCCAAACTTTACCTTTCCCAATCCTACTTAATTCTAGTGTCTTCTATAACTTGAACAATTTAGTGTTTGATAAACCCAAAGACCCCAGCTTTTGGGATAATTACTCACTATTCGGCAAAAACTGCTGGGAAAATTAGAAACTAGTGTGGAAGAAACTAGGGCTTGACCCACATCTAACACCACATACCAAGATAAGCTCTAAATGGGTTCATGATCTAGCTATAAAGAGTGATTTTGTAAGCAAATTAGAGGAACATAGTATAGTTTACTTCTCAGACCTGTGGAGATGGAATAAACTTATGTCCAAAGAAGATCTGGAACGCCTAATTGAACATCAGATGGATAATTTTGATTATATTAAGTTAAAAAGTTTCTGTACAAATAAAACTAATGCAGACAAGATTAGGAGGGAAGCATCAAATTGGGAAATCATCTTTACATTCAATGGTTCTGATAAAGGCCTCATTTCTAAAATATATAGAGAATTGTCTCATATATATAAGAATTCAAGCCACCCTTCAATAGATAAGTGGTCAAGGGATATGAACAGACAATTTTCAGATGATGAAATTAAAACCATCTCTAGTCATATGAAAAGGTGCTCCAAATCACTATTGATCAGAGAAATGCAAATTAAAACAACTCTGAGGTACCACTACACACCTGTCAGATTGGCTAAAATGACAGGAAAAGATAACGATGAATGTTGGAGGGGATGTGGGAAAACCGGGACACTGATACGTTGTTGGTGGAACTGTGAACGGATCCAACCATTCTGGAGAGTAATTTGGAGCTATGCTCAAAAAATTATCAAACTGTGCATACCCTTTGACCCAGCAGTGTTTCTACTGGGCCTATATCCCAAAGAGATTTTAAAGGAGGGAAAGGGATCCACCTGTGCAAGAATGTTTGTGGCAGCCCTTTTTGTAGTGGCTAGAAACTGGAAACTGAAGGGATGCCCATCAATTGGAGAGTGGCTGAATAAATTATGGTATATGAATGTTATGGAATAGTATTTCTCTGTAAGAAATGACCAGGAGGATGATTTCAGAGAGGCCTGGAGAGACTTGCATGAACTGATGCTCAGTGAAGTGAGCAGAACCAGGAGATCATCATACACAGTAACAACAATATTACATGATGATCAATTCTGATGGACATGGCTCTCTGCAACAAAGAATTGTCTCAAACCAGTTCCAGTTGTTCACTGAAGAAAACCATATACACCCAGAGAGAGGGATATGAAATATGGACCACAACAAAACATTTTCATGCTCTCTATTGAGGTTTGCTTGCATTGTGTTTCCTTTCTCTGATTTTCTTTTTTTTTCTTGTAGATAGGATTCTTCTTGCACAACATTATTAACATGTAGTGGACTTCCTGCCATCTAGGGGAGGGGAGGGGACTGGGGGTAAAATTTGTAATGGAAAGCTTTGCAAAGATCAATGCTGGGGAACCACCCATACATATGTTATACAAATAAAAAGCTTTAATAAAAAAAATTCTAGTGCCTTCTCTTTTTTGGTTACTTCCTATTTATCCTGTCTTTAGCATGTTGTCTATCAGATTACAGATACTGTCTTTTGCTTTTCTTTGTATCACCTGTGTAGTTTAAGTGCCTGGTACATAATAGGTGCTTAATAAATGCTTATTGACTGATTGACTTGCAAAGAATCACACAACTAGTAAGTGTCTGAGTGTGGATTTGAACTCAAATCTACCTGACTCCTGGTCTACCATTCTATCCATTGTATTATCTAAGTGTGATTAGGTGGTAAGGCAGTATGGTTCCCAGGTTGCAAGTCTTTTATAGATGTCATGCTTGAAGGGACCAGAGAGACCATCTAGTTGAAAATCCCCTAGTTTTTTTTTAATTAAAGCTTTTTATTTGCAAAACATATGTATGGGTAATTCTTCAACATTAACCCAAAGCTTTCTGTTACAAATTTTCCCCCCCTACTCTCCACCCCTCCCCTAGATGGCAGGAAGTCCACTACATGTTAATTATATTAAAATACTTGACAAGTCGAATATATGTATACATATTTCCACCCTTATCTCACTGTGCAAGAAAAATCATATCTACATGAACAAAATATACCTGAGAAAGGAAACACAATACCAGCAAACATCAATAGAGAGCATGCAAATGATATGTTGTGGTCCACATTTCACATCCCTCTCTCTGGGTATATATGGTTTTCTTCACTGAACAATTGGAACTGGTTTGAGACATTTCATTGTTTAAGAGAGCCATGTCCATCAGAATTGATCATCATATAGTCTTGTTGTTGCCGTGTATAATGATCTCCTGGTTCTGCTCATTTCACTCTCATCAACTAGTACAAGTCCCTCCAGGCCTCTCTGAAATCGTCCTGCTGGTCCTTTCTTACAGAACAATAATATTCCATAACATTCATATACCATAATTTATTCAGCCACTCTCCAATTGATGGGCATCCCTTCAGTTTCCAGTTTCTTGCCACTACAAAAAGGGCTGCCACTCTTGCCATTCTTGCACATGTGGGTCCCTTTCCCTCCTCTAAGATCTCTTTGGGATATAAGCCCAATAGAAACATTGCTGGGTCAAAGGGTATGCATAGTTTGACAACTCTTTGAGCATAGCTCCAAATTGCTCTCCAGAATGGCTGGATCTATTCACAGTTCCACCAACAATGTATTAGTGTCCCAGTTTTCCCACATCCCCTCCAACATTCATTGTTATCTTTTCCTGTCATTTTAGCCAATCTGACAGGTGTGTAGTGGTATCTCAGAGTTGTCTTAATTTGCATTTCTCTGATCAGTAGTGATTTGGAGCACCTTTTCACATGACTAGAGATGGTTTTAATTTCATCATCTGAAAATTGTCTGTTCATATCCCTTGACCATTTATCTATTGGAGAGTGGCTTGAATTCTTATAAATATGAGACAATTCTCTATATATTTTAGAAATGAGGCCTTTATCAGAATCATTAAATGTAAAGATGGAAAATCCCCTAGTTGTAAAACTTTTTTGAATTTCTATTTTATCTATTTATAAAATTATCTATTTTATCTATTTGACCCCCTGCATGGTCAAATAAAGCAGATTCTCACCTTGGCCATGTCCAAAAATGTTTGTTCTGCATCTAGACTCTGTTGCCTTTCGGGAAACTGCAGCATTAATCAGAATTCTGAATTCTTTCAAAGTTGTTTGCCCCTGTAATATTTGGTTATCATATGTATACCTTGTTCTGGTCCTGCTCACTTCACTCAGGATCAGTTCATATATGTCTTCCCAGGTTTGTGTGAAAATGTCATCTGATCACTCTCCTTCTGATCCCTGCAGATTCCCAACCTCTCCTCCGTCCCCTTGGTGGGATGCTCAGTAGGACCTCCAGGTTACACTGACCTCACTGCCTGCAGCCTGTCTCATGAGCTGGAAAAGAGGCTCCCTGTGGTTTCTTCTCAGATTTACCAGTCCCTCTTCTGCTTCTAGGAAGGAAGCCCCCAAGGCTTCTCATCAGAGCAAGCCTCCCCGGTGTGGAGGTCAAGGAGTTCAGGAGGGAAGGAAGATGGTGACCATGGTGTAGGTGGTGGGGAAAGATCAGACTGCACCCCCTGCCCCTTACCATCCCCAAGCCTGTTTCCTCTTCTGGAAAGTGACAGGCTGAAATCCCTTTCAGCTCTAAATTCTCTAACATGGTTCTGATCCTGTCTTGGACACTATTACTATGTGACAGCAAGTCCCTTTTTCTCTCTGGGACTCGCTCTTCTCATCTGTAAAATGGGGGCATTGAATTTTGTGTCCTTCTCTAGCCATAGCATCCTCTAAATCCCATGAACCCCAGAACTGCTCAGCAAGTTTCCCTCTGGGTCATCTGCTTCCTAATCTCTTCCCTCTGCTGCTGGACCGCCTGAGTTCTTTCCTGGGCTTTGGGTTCTTTCCTGGCTGGGGCTGGATTAGGACCGGCGGCACAAAAAAAGCTGCACTCCTTTGCCGCCAGGGAGGGGGCCTCTCCTGGCCCATGTCTGAGGGGGCTGTTCTGTCCTGAAGTGGCTGCCCATCAGATAATTACTGGATGAGTGACAGGGGGCTGTGTTCATTCTCCTCCTTTAATGGGCTCACTTGATTGATTTATCCCCAAGTGAAACAGTCCCATTATTTTTATTGCTCCCAGTGCTGTCATTCCCACATTTTCCCTCAGCTTGTTATTAATTACAGTTCGAGGGGGGCAGGAGGAGCATCCCACTTGCAGCTGAGATCCGGGCGTCCAGCCTGGGGACCCAAAATCAGTTTGTCTCCCAGACCCGGGCGGCCTTTTCGGAGCCAGACTCAAGAGTGCCGGGCCAGGCCGGATGGCTCCCTCAGAACCCTGGCCCGTAGCCATAGTAACTGGAGCCTTCACCAGGCCCATTGGGGACATTTATAACATTAATTTCCTTTTTCTGGTCGATGGCTCCAAATCCTAGAGGAGCATGGAGGGATTAACTGTACTCTTGGGTTTGCTTGGTTTTTTTTTTCCTTTTTGCACTTTGTGTTTCTGTTGCTAAGCCCCAGGTCTGATGACAAAGGATGTGTCATGGGAGAGCCGTGTTCTGGGGGATAAGAGGAATGGACCTGTGGGGGATGTAAGCTCCTCAAAGGCAGGAGGTGATGTCTCTTGGCTTTGGGCTTCTCAGGGTCCAGCTGAATGCCTTGGCGGCTCAGATGGGACCCTCGGAGGTTGTGTTGCCCTGCCAGGGTCACACTTCCCAATGATGCTCCTCTAACCATTCTACTATCCTGCCCTTGAGCCTCCTTGTCCTCCCTTTGTGCCTACCTCTGGGTTGATTTCTCCTCCAGAGTCATTGCTCTGAGACCCCGCTTTTCTGCTCCCTTGATCTCTGGATTGTGGAAAGTCATATTCACACCAACAAAGTCACAAGATCTATTAACTTGTACACAATGACCCCTGGGAGGTCCATGGGACCCTAATCTCCAGGTTGCATCCCATTGCAAGGAGCATCCCAAAAAAGGGGGACAATTTACCAAAAGCAGAATAGAGGGAAGTGTCAGGAAAATCCACTAACTGCAGACTCTCCCCCCACCTGTCCATCACCCAGTGCACTTTCTGACCTGAAAGGGCAGAAGTGGAAGGCAGGAGATGCCCAGGTCCAGCTCAGGACTGGTAATGGTCCTGCTGCTGCTCTGAGACCCTCCATCAGGGGGGCATGAGAAAGGGTGTTGGAGACTCTCCCACCTCTGCAGAAATGCCTCAGGCTCCCCAAACCACTTTTCCAGAGAATGCTGAATTTGCCCTGTTAGGATACAGCTTCATACTGGGTCTGAGGAAAGAGTAGTGGGCTCTGTAGGGAGAGGGCATCTGGGTGGCATTGGGTGTGAGAGGGGCCCCAACCTGTCAAATGAGGGTGTGGGACTAGCTCTCTCCCAGCTCCCAAGCTGATGCAGGAAGATACCTGTGACAGGTATCTCAGGCCTTTGCCCTGATGCAAGGAAGCCTTCTTAATCTGCAATCTCTAAACCTGAAAAAATAGATTTTTTTTGATATCTGTATTTTAGAATAGCTGGTTTTCTTTGTAATCCTTTGTATTTTATAGGTTTAAAACATTATTCTAAGAAAACAAAACTGCTAGAGGGGTCCAGGATGCAAAAAAAAAAGAAAAGAAAGAAAAAGAAAAAGAAAAAGAAAAAGAAAAAGAAAAAGAAAAAAAAAAGATTAAGTTCCCTAGCCCTAATACATCTTTCTGGTCCAAAGATGTGAGAAAATGCTAAAAGGCCCTTTCCCTGAACAACTATAATCAATCAATCAATTAACATTTATTAAACACTTAGTAGGTTCCAAGAATTATGCCAAGTACTGGAGATTTTAAAAAAGTCCCTTTACAATGTGGTATTTTCCACCTTTTTTTGTTGTTATTTGCTTGCTTTTTTTTCTTTCTCATTTTGTTTTTCTTTTTGATCTCATTTTTCTTGTGCAGCATAATAAATGTGGAAATATGTACAGAATAGTTGGTTTCCTTTGTAACTCCATGTGTTTTATGAGTTTAAAAACATGAGTCTAAGAAGGGTCCATGGGATTTACAAAACTGCTAGAGGGGTCCAGGATTTAAAAAAAAAATTAAGGTTCCTGGCCCTAATAAATCTTTCAGGTCTAAAGCCATTGTGAGAAAATGCCAAAAGGCCCTTTCCCTGAATAATAACTGTAATCAATCAATTAACATTTATTAAGCACTTATGAGGGGCCTGGAAATATGCTAAGCACTGGAGATTTAAAAAAAAAAGTCCCTTTACAACATAGCATTTTCACTTTTTTTGTTGTTTGCTTGTTTTTTTTTCCTTCTCATTTTGTTTTTCTTTTTAATCTGATTTTTCTTGTGTAGCATGATAAATGTGGAAATATGTGTAGGAGATTTTAATATATATTGGCTTAACTTGCTGTATAGGGGAGAGGGTGGGGTGAAGAAGGGGAAAAATTTTGGAACATAAGGTTTTGCAAGGGTGAATGTTGAAAACTGTCTTTGCATGTATTTAAAAATAAAGTTATTATTAAAAATAAAATAAAATAAAATTTATATGCCTTAAAAATGTACCTGCCTTTAAAGAGTTTCCAATCAAATGGGTTACAAAAATAAATTACAATAATAATAATAGCATCATTGTTATTGTGACTGAAAGCTTACAAACATTATATCTCCCTCTACAACCCACCCAAAAGGCCATGCTCTGAGTCAGCCTGGCTTATCTGTCCTGCCCCACAATCCTTGTTGTATCTCTGGTCCTTTCTACTCTCCATTCCTTGTCTCAGCTCAGGCCCCTTCATCTCTCTCCTGGATTAGTACCGGAATCTCTTAGCCAGACTCCTTCCTTCCTTCCTCTAATTCCTCTATCTCGTCTATACCTTACACAGCTCAGCAGCTGTGATATTCCTAAAGACCATAAGTGACCACTTCACTCCCGTACTCAAGAAGCTTCAGTGGCTCCCCATTGCTCTTAGGAGAAGATTTCAATTCTTGGGTCACTTAAGGCCCTTTATAATCTGCTTCTTTCCTAATACATCACTCCCCCTTGGACCATCTACATTCTAGGCAATGTTCTCTATTCTCTGCCCATGATACTTCATTTCTCACCTTGCCTTGGACATGATGGATTATTCCAAATCTAAAATGTTCCCCCTCTGATGGAAAATGCTATCTGTATCCAGAGAGAGAACTATGTAGGCCGACTATGGATCAAAGCATAATATTTTCACCTTTTTTTTTGGTTTCTTTGTTTATTCCTTCTCATGTTTTTTTTCCCTTTTGATCTGACTTTTCTTGCACAACATGACAAATACCGAAATAGATTTTTAAAAATTGCACATATTTAACTTACATCGCATTACTTGCTGTCTTGGGAAGGGGGAAGACAAGGGAAGGAGGGAGAAACATTTGGAACACAAAGTCTTACAAAAATGAATGTTGAACACTATCTTTACATATATTTGGAAAAATAAAATCCTTGAAAATTTAAAAAATAAAATAAAATGTTCCCCTTCTTCACCACTGCATCTCAGAGTCCTGAGTTCCCTCCAGGGCCCAGCTTAAGCTTCTACAAGAGACCTTTTTTGTACTCCCTTCTATCAGGACTCTCCATTCCACAAAATTATTATTTAAAAAAAAAGTCTCACATTTACTTAACTGGATTTATGCTTCTTTACCCAGAGTAGAATGTAAGATCTTGGGACACAACAATAGCTTTTCCCTTATGTCCCCAGAATATGACACATAGTAGGCACTTAAATGCTTGTCAGATTGAATTGAATTGAGTCCAAGTCCAGTGTTCTGTTTCATTTCTACCTCTCCACAACCTTTGCCCCCCGACCCAATGCCTTTTCCTAGTACAAGATGGTGCCCTGTTTGATGGGACCTGCCAGAACTTTGGGACATTGGTTTTGCCTTCCAGAACTTGAGGGCACCACTTCACCATGATGAGCCATTGGAGGAGGATATCAGCAATGAATACAGAACATTTGGACCAAGCTTCTTCTCTTTCAGACAAATCGGGGAAGATTCATGCCATCGATATTTGCAAGATTGCTTTTTTTAATGTTCGGTTCTGTTGATGTCATGTCCTGACATCCTATGGATTTTACTTCCCTTTCTGGGCAACAGTTTTCCCTTCCATAAACAAAAGGAGTTAGATGTAATGCAGCGAAGTGCTGCCATAGTGGACAGAGCACTGGGTCTGCAGTCAGGAAGACTCATCTTTGTGGGTTCAAATCTGACCTTAGACACCTATTAACTGTGTGATCCGGGGAAAGTCATTTCACCCTGTTCTGCCTCAGTTTCCTCATCTGTAAAGTGGGCTGAAGAGGGAAATAGTAAACTATTCAACTATATCTGCCAAGAAAACCCCAAATGGAATCACAGAGAGTTGGACATGAATGAAACCGAACAACCAAGACTAGATGTAGATTTATATCCTAGAATCCTGCCATATAAGTATAGGGGAAAGAGGTCTTGGCCGGATCCAGAAATCCCAGGTTCAAAACCAGCTCTGATGCCAGGAGCAATGTATGGAATTCCTCTGAGCCTCAGTTACCAAATCTGTAAAATGGAAATTTTAACATTTATACTTTCTACTTCTTGCTGTTGCTCAGATGAATTCATTTAGGGAAATTTTCTTTATCTGGGACCAATGGCAGAGTGCTTCTAGTAAGATGTTCCCTCCACCAAGGCAGATGGGAGACTGTCTTAGAGAGTTGCCTTTGACATTGAGTCCAGAGTCAAATGGCCAGGATGTGTCCAAGGATTTGCACTCAAGTCTTCTGGACAGAGACCCACCCTCCTCTGTTTCAATATGTCACCCCTCTTAGCCAAGTGATCTAATCCTGCAGCGGGTGATCCTTGCCGCCTCTCCATCAGCACAATGGGCTTTTTGAAGTTTTGCATCAAGGATGAGAAAGTCATCAACAATCTTTTGCTCATTTTCTGACATTACCTTGTGATCAGTGGGAATTATCCTCCAGAGAACTGACCAGTCAGCCGTTCAAGAGCAGCCAACTGGAATTCCCAGATAGCCCTAGGGGTTCATTTCATGGATTAGGGAGACCTGGGAACAAAACCTGGCTAGGCTACTTCTCTAACACATAATCCTGTCTGAACCTCAGTCTGCAGATCTGTAAAATGGACATGATGCTTAAGTTCCCTACCTCTCAAGGTGTTTATTTTCTTTTATGATTTTATTTTTATAATTAATTTTATTTTATTTTTATTTTCTAATTAAATAATAGCTTTTTATTTTCAAAATACATGCAAAGTTAGCTTTCAGCACTCACCCTTGCAAAACCTCATTTCAAGTTTTTCTCCCTCCCTTCCCTCCACCCCCTTTCCTTAGACAGCAAGCAATCCAATATATATTAAACATATACAATTCTTTTGTACGTATTTCCACATTTATCATGCTGCACAAGAAAAATCAGCTCAAAAGGGGGGGAGAATAAGAAAGAAAGAAAGAGCAAGCAAAAAAGCAACAAAAAAAGGTGAAAATACTAAGTTGTGATCCACATTCTGGGGGACTGCTTTTTTAAACCTTAAATCCTCATGCAAACGTGAACTTTGATGGCTGGAATAGTCTCTGAAATGTGATCTCAGAAGCATGGACTCAATTCCCTAGTTGATGATGAGTATTCCTTCCGCCTCATGTTTTTATTCTTTGCAGTCTAGACTACCCTTTGTGTCTCATTATCCAGGGAAGGGCTTTGCTCCTAATAATGACTAAACAGCTTTGGCGCTCACACTTTCCAGAATGGTTTTCTCTCTTTTCTGAGTCCCTTTCATTTTTTTTTGTGAGAATGAGGGAGTGGAAAGGTGTAGACACAGCCAAGAAAGCCTAAAAAGACTGAATTCCCCTTCCCTGCCTCTCCCCTGTTCTCCCCTCTTCTCTCTTCAGGAGTTGTGAGTCACTCCCTTCTTTCATTATGTTTTTGGGTCATGGAAGCCAGAGAAAAGCTCTAAGAAAAAAGGAAAGGAGATTAAAAAACAGGCCCACTGGGATCTCGTTAACAGGCCTCAGACTTTCCTGGCCATTAACAAACAGCTCCATTAGTGACTGACTCAGAGAGAAAGGGCAACCGAGCTAATTCCCATAACGAGATTTGTCTCTGAGAACTCATCATCCTCCTTCCCCAGGCTTTCTTGGGTGGGATTTGGGTTTCATTTATTTGTTTTTTAGATGAAAAAAAAGTGTGTTAGGGAAGGGAAGCAGAATTTCAAAGCAGTCAGCTTTTTGTTTAAAAAAAAAGATTTTTAAACAATTTTTTTGCACCCCATTAACTTCACATCCCCCAAAGAACTTCTGACCTAATGAAAAAGGTAAATAAAACAACTGACATCGACTGCGTTCCCCAGTGTATGCCCTATTCTATACCCAGTCCCACCTGATGGCTAACTTGCTCACTTAACAGGAAGAAGAAAACAGGCATTTGTATAGCACCTGCTATGTGCCAAGTGCTTTACAAATATTCCCTCACAACAACTCTTGAGAGGTAAATGTTGTAATTATTCCCATTTTACAGATAAGAAAATTGAGACAAACAGAAGTAATTGATGTGCTCAGGGTTCCCGTAGTGTGAGAGATCCTATTTAAATTCGAATTTTCCTGACTTCAGGTCTAGAGCTCTACCCATCATGCCATCAGCAGCCTCAATAATTTTTGAAAGGGAATGCTTGTGGTGCCTTAATTTCCCAAATTTCTCAGAGGCTTTCCACTAAACAATAATTACAACTCTCCATCTTCCTTTCCTCAGAGAAAATAAAATATCAGCTTTGGCTTTCCCTCAACAATCTCTTTGATCGAGATTACGCTTTTGATACAGAAAGAGGGGGCTTTTCCTCTCCCCTTGTGATTGCCTCTCAGGAAGACAATGAGGGGGGGTTTCAATAAGTGCTTAATTGAGTGGGCCTGGGCCTGGTGATGTATGAAACCTCCCACTGGGCTCCAGAATCTGCCTCTTAACCATGCTCTCCAGGCTGGACCATGGATTCTAGCCAAGCCCAGAACTGAAGGGAGAGTTGGAAGGAGGAGGGGAGGAAAGGAGGGAGAGAAGAAGGAACAAAGGAAAAGAAGAAGGGAAGGAGGGAGGAAGAAAGAAAGAAAGAGGTAGAAAGGAAGAAAAGGAAAGGAGGGAGGAAAGGAGGGAGGAAGGAAGGAAAGAAGGAAGGAAGGAAGGTAGACGATAAAAGGAAGGAGGGAAGAAGGATGGAAGAGAAGGGAGGAAAGGGGAGGAGGAAGGAAGGAAGAATATAGGATTCAAGATTTAGGGCTTGGAAGACCCTTAAAGGTGACTTAGTCTACCCACCTGTGAGATTAGTTCACTCAGAGCAGCTAAGTACTTGTCCAAGCTCTTGAAGATAAGTGACAAGGTGGTTGATTCCAAGTCCGAGGGAGGGCTGGAGGGCCAGAATTTCCAGGGGGCTCATCACCTGTCAAAGCTGGAGCTGGCGGGACTCAGTGCCCTGACCCCAGTAAGAGTTTGTGAGAATGAGAATGATGATTCTCCATCCAGGTGAGTTCCTCCCAGTCCCCATTGGCAGCCTGCTGGTGTCCCAAAGATCGCACCCCACCACCTTCTATCCCAAATGGGAGCATCCCTACCCCAGGCCTGTCTCTAGACCAGCCCCTGAGACCCCTTCTCCCCTTAGATATGATTCTGTGACTATTCTAATCAATAAAAATGTGGTAAGCCCCTTCTGATCTATACTGACTGTGTGACTCTTAGCAAGTCATTTTATCTCTGCCTCAGTTTCCTCATCTATAAAATGGGGATCATAATAACAGTAGTTATGGGGATCAAATGAGATTATAACTGTACAGTGCTTAGCTCAGTGCTTGGCACATGGTAAGTGCTATATAAGCCCGAGCTGTCGTTATTATTATGGCTCATTTTGCTGTAGTATTTTACATTTTATAAAGCACTTTACAGATGTTAACTCATGTCTGTGAATATGAGCATAGCTGTGCCCATATACTATATACACCCACCCTGATGGATGAGCTGACTGGGCTGTCCCTCCAACTGCATATACATGACTAGACCCCAAACATTCTCATCCACTTGGTTTTCCCTCTGTGGATAGTTCTTAGACCAGAGTCCTTGCAGTAATTAAGGGTCTGATGCAGGATAACACAATCCATACCATGTCATCGGTCACTGGGAGCATCAGGAGGACCCCGCAGACTCCAGGGACACCCCACTCACCTCGGGGTTCCACTTTGGAGAATTAAGTGACTCTGATGACCCTGCGAGTCCCTGTCTCAGTGCTTGCTGGAGAGTAATGACCAGAAAGATTAAACAAGCAAAAGCAAGTCCCTTTGTGTCTGAGGGCCTCAGTTTTCTCATCAGTAGAATGGGGATAATAACAGCACCTATTTTAGGGGGATTTTGTGAAAATCAGATGAGATAAAAAAATCTTATTTGCAAATGTTCAAGTGCTGGATAAAGATGAATTAGAGATGGAGAGAAGCAGAGGAGAGGTAGACCATGGGTCAGCTTGGTCTTTGCTGTTTCTCCTAAGCCAGTTTCCCCATTTATAAGATGTGGGGGTTAGATCTGGCCCCTAGCTCCCTTTCCCCTCTGGATCCTCATGTATTTTTTTTGCTGAGGCAATTGGGGTTAAGTGACTTGCCCAGAGTCACACAGCTAGGAGGTGTTAAGTGTCTGAGACCAGATTTGAACTCAGGTCCTTCTGGATCCTCATGTATTAGAGATGGCTATGTCCTAGGGAGTAGACTATGCTCTTCATGGAGGTCACAGAGCCACTGACCTGGGGAGCAGTTCTTTGGCCGCTATCACACCATGTGAAGGGAAGGTGTTGGAGGACAGCAGGTGCTGCACTCCCACATGTAAGCAGACCTTCTCCAAAAGTGTGGAGAGAGCGCTCTCCCATTTAACCCTAACCCTTCCCTATTCCCTGAGAAATAAGCTCTAGCTTGCTTCTGATTTAACTTTTTCTGAAATTACTGCCCCATGAGGGAGGAGAGAAGGAGAAAAAAATCAATGGAATCAATACTCATTGAGCGTTGCCTTGAAAAAAGAAAATGCCAGTGAAGAGGCTTTGCAGGGTTAAAGGGCAAACTGTTCTTCTAACTTGAGATCTGCCCTGCTGTTCTTGGGGGTGGATGGGAAAGGAGAAATGACTCAATAAGCACTCAGCTTAAAATGTCAAGAAACCCAATTAAACAGACCTTCCTGTTCTGTTGTCCAGTCATGGCTGACTCTTCATGATCCCACTGGAGATTTTCTTAGCAAAGATATTGGACAGGTTGGCCATTTCCTTCTCTGGCTCATTTTACAGATGAGGAAACTGAGGCAGACAGGTGACCTGCACACAAGACACAAGAAGTGACTTGCCTGGGTGTGTGGGGGCCACACAGTAAGTTTACTCTTTGATAAATTAATTTCTGTTTCTAGGGTGTCAAGGACAATGATGGGGACAGGAAGGTGCCTTTCTCCAGGACTGGGTTGAAGGTGAAAGCCTCAGGGGGAGAAACGGGAGGCTGGGATGGTTCCCTCACAAGCAGATCTAACTTCTCTGACCTCAGAAAACTGATCTAATGTTCTTGGACTTGACCAAGCAGTCTAATGCTGCTATTAGGCGGATGCCGTTTTGACTGAGAAGCAAGCTCCAGCAACCTCCACTCATACCTGCCTCTGCCACCTCCTGCCTGTGTGGGCTCCTTGTGCCTCGGTTTCCTCCTCTGTAAATTTGATGGGCTGCCCTCCCAAGCCTGGTTCTGGGATCCCAAGATCTCCAGCTCTTTCTTAAATGACTCAGGAGCAGAATGCTGCCCCATCTTGCACCAGCCAGCCAAGGGAAGACTGATGCTAGACTTGGGAGGCATTCTTTGAGTAACCCCCCCCCCACCGAATATGGGCAGGCTGGTGAGTGGGCTGCAGAGTGGGCAGACTGGCAGGCGATCAGGTGGGTGGGGGAACCAGGGATGCTGCAATTTGTACCCATGAGAAACCTGATTCAAAAGCCATATAATGAGTGGACTTGGGAGCTAGCTGGTTGCTGTGGCAACCCGGCCCTCCTGCTGAGGAGAGTCCCTCTTGTCTCCTCTGCCTGGCATGAGTTCCTTTCCCCTGGCACTGCTTTGGAAATACCAGTGCCTTCTTTTACTGAGGGTAGCATCTGATTGTCCCCAAGACCATGTTCTAGTTGGAAACAATTGGTGGGTGAGCCCCCAGAGCCCCTAGACCCAGAATAGATGGCATCCCCCCTCCCCACATACCTGGGACCCCCACCCTCTTGGCCCTTCCCTTTGGGGTCAAACCTTGCAGTCCTTCCAAGTGCAGCTCAGTGCCAGCTTGTCCTGGCACCTTGGCCATCCCCCAAGCCATCAGTGTTCTCTCCTTCCTCAGCTCTCATCACGGAGACTCTGGTCTGGTTACCCCTCATGTTAGCAATACAGAATCAGAGTCAGAAAGATCCAAGTTCAGATGTCACAGACTGGCTGTGTGACCTTGATTTCCCAGGGCCCCTGACAACCGTCCAAGGCTCTAAGTTATAGAGAAGGTACCCACTGATCAGCACAAGGAGGTGTCTGACCACACGGATACACTGTCTATGTGTATGCAGGTGCAAACATAGACCTTTGTACAGACACATATGTCTACATATATATGTATGTTTGTGTATGTCTATCTGTGTATATGTATTTTTATGCACATGCACACATTTAAAACCCATTTAGGTTTAAAACACATATATCTTGGGGCAGCTAGTTGGTACAGTGGATAGAGCACCAGCCCTGAAGTCAGGAGGACCTGAGTTCAAATCTGGTCTCAGACACTTAACATTCCCTGGCTGTGTGACCCTGGGCAAGTCACTTAACCCCAATTGCCTCAGCAAAAAGCAAAACAAACAAACAAACAAACCAAAACACATATATCTTTATATAGACACATATATGTCTGTATATATGTATATATATGTGTGTGTATATATCTATATGTCTCTCTTTATATATTTATGCACATGCACACATTTAACCCCATTTCTGTTTAAAACCTCTATCTTTCTTTGGACACGTATATGTCT
>JAJPUD010002381.1:104541-125153 GCA_023553655.1 Myrmecobius fasciatus
TTAACGCCATTTCTGTTTAAAACCTCTATCTTTCTTTGGACACGTATGGCTGTACCTATATGTGAGTGCATGCACATTTAGGTATGTGTATAAGCCCACATAGGAACCAGATTGCCATTGGCCACTGGGTTATGGAGAAAGCAAGGGAGTTCCAGCCAATCATCCAGCTGCTTCATTGCCAACACCAAAGCCTCTGGCTGTGAATCCCAACCAAACGTGGCCCGTCTTCAAAGAAATGAGCAGGCCGGATCATCATGCTTGTCCCCCGAGGAGCCTGTACGCAGGCCAAGAAGCAACAGTTAGGACCAAACGGGGAAGGACTGATGGCTTTGATTGGGAAAGGAGTGTGACAAGCCTTTATGTTGTCACCTTATTCACTTAATCCACGTGGATGGGAGTTGCCAGCTGGACAAACAGAGAGTTGGGATTGAGGTTGCTGGGGGAGATCTTAACAATCTCCAGTTATACATTCACTATCTCTCTGATGGCAGAAATTGAAGAATTAAGAGGCTTTTTGATGGAAGAAAAAAGGGGGCTGGAAGCTTACCATTAAAAAACCCCAAATCCCAGCAAGTGGTCCCGCCACTTCCTGACGATCAGAGGGAGAAGAAATGGAAGCAGGAGCAGATTTTAAATTTGTGGATTCGAAGATTGCTGCCGATGACGCTTGTCATGAAATCAAAGATGCTTCTGGGAAGGAAGGCTCTGGCCTATCTGAACAATCAGAGACATCACCTTGCTCGTCAAAGCCATGATTTTTCCAGTAATGAGTCGCTTTAAGAGTTGGATTGTAAGGAAAGCTGAACGCTACAGAACTGACGCCTTTGAATCGTGGTGCCGGAAAAGATTTCTGAGAATCCCTCGGAGAGCAAAGAGCTCCAATCAATCAATACTTAGAGAAACGAATTCAGGCTATCGGTTGGAAGGTCAAGTACTGAAGCTGAAGCTGAAATACTTTGGCCACATGAGAAGCAGGGACTCATTGGGAAAGCCCTGATGTTGGGCAAGCTTGAAGACAAAGGGTAAAAGGGATGACAGAGGATCAGGTGAAGAGAGAGTTTCATGAAAATATGAGCTGGGACAGACTGAAAAATTGTGGAAAACAGAATATATATACATACAAATATATCAGATTTCATACAAACTCTCGTAGCTCTTGGAGGATTTCAGAGCACACAGGCAGACCTGCCCAGAGCAGGTTCTTAATGAATGCACATTTACTGTCTGAATGACTCACTGCTATTCCTTCCATTAGTCAGGAGATACTCATATCCTGCTTCTGACATCCCCAGGGGCCAAGTCTTTTAACTTCCTCATGTTTCGATTTCTTCTTTTGTAAAATGAGGGGGTCAGATTAGCCGGTCCCCAAGGTCTACACCGGACCACCAATCTCCACCAGCACATGGTCCCTGCCGGTGGTCATTCAGCCTTTGAGTGAAAGCCTCCAAGGGCAGGATGGAAGGGGACTGGATCCAGTCTGGCCCACTTTGAGAGAGCCATCCTTCCTGACTTCCCTGCTCCCCTGCAACCTCCCTATGCCTTCCACCCCCCCTGCCCCACATCGCTCTTATTTGTATTTTCTGGAGCCAAGAAGAATAAAACTGATCCCTCTTCCAAGTGACAGGCCTTTACTTAAAGAAGAACCAGTGTCAAGCCTGAGTGCATTAAATGAGGAACGAAAAAACATTTATTAAATGCTGGGAATACAAAAACTAAAAGTAGACAGCTTTTGCCCCTAAGGATCTTCTATTCTGATGATGGGGAGCTAACATATAAGGGACGGATGTCCCTCCTCATCTTCTTTAAGCTAAACATTCCCAGATCCCCAATAATTTTTTTAAATACCCTTGAAGTGTTCATAGAAATTCATCATATTCCCGTGTGTGGAGAAGCTCCAGGAAAAGTTAGAAAAGTAGAAATTGTATAAACTGCATTTACCTTTAATGGATACCTGGAAAGCAGAGAATTTCATTTCTGTGCTTGTAGCCCCAGCTTCTAACACAGTAGAGAGCTCATTGAAGTAAGCTCTAAATGCTTATTTTGACTGATTAATACAATAAAGTAATAAGAATTAGAGATATAGGCCTATTTGTAATTTTCAAAAAGATTAATCAATACTTGAGTTAAAGGAGAAATTATAAAAATGATATTAGATTATCTGTGTACATCTATTGAGCTGCATTTATTAATTTGTTTAAATGTTGGCTCATAATAATAATGGCTAATATTTATATAGTGCCTACTATGTGCTACTTACTGCATGTGCTAATAAGCTCATTTCAAAGAGAATCTCATTTGAGTTTAACAACAACCCTGGGAGATAAGTGCCTTATTAGCCCATTTTAGAGATGAGGAAGGTCCTCTCTACAGTCTATGAAATTCATTGCTACCCTGAATACCTGGAATGAGAGGATATCACATCCCATGGTGATAGAATTAGGATCACATTGAGGGGGAAAGGGAAAGATGGAAAAGATAAGTTTCTAAACTCCGGTATCTAGAACAGCCATTTGGCTCTGTGGAGGATGGCCAAGATCCTGGTATATCTCTTAAACCTAGGTTATGTGGGCAATGGAGGATGACAACAAGCTGTAATGGTCAGCAGGTGGGTGCCCACCTTGCTGCCAGGGCCATTAATAGCATCAATAGATGCAAAAAAAGTTTTAACCAAAAATAGCATCCATCTATGTTTTTAAATTTAAAATTTAATTTAATTATTAATTTTTAAAATGGATTATTATTATGTGTTTATTAATTATATTTTACTAGATAAATATGCTAATTAAGTTAAATAAATTAAATTTAAATTAATTTTTTTAAATAGGAGGTTTTTTCCCTGAATTGATGTTTTTTATTGTTCTTCATTCTCAAAGAGGACCATGCCATCAGGGAAATGATGCAAGGGAATTGGATGGAAGTGAGGGAGGGCTGGGCAAGGTCACCTGCCTCACTTTCCCTTCCATAGCCAGCTAGATCCAGGGGCAAGATATAGATTAATCACTTACCATATGTTAAGCACTAGGCATATAAATTCAAAAAGCAAGACATTGTCTATCCTCAAGAAGGTTATATTCTACTAGGATAAGACAGAACTCAGAATTGTGGCCAGGGAGGGGTGTTTTGGTCAAGTCAAGGAGCATTTATTAAGTGCTTACTGTGTGCTAGGCAATACGCTAAGGGCTGAAAATACAAATAGAAGCAGAGAGAAAGTCTCTGCCCTCAAGAAGCTTACAATGGAAATGAGAAGAAAATAAATAAAAGGAAACCAAAAGGAGGGGATAGAAAGGGAAGGAAAAAGTATCTGCATAGGGCCATCTGGTGAAAGCTGGAGAGTCAGAAATGTAGCCAGGAGGGACTGATGCAAAGGGGGGCTGCTCCTCCTAATGGAGACCCCAGAAGGAACTCCCCAATGGCAAGGCAGGTATGGCACAATGAGAAGGCAGCCAAGTCACAGTGGTAAGTTTCAGGAGCACAACCAGGAGGGGGATCTGCAAAGGAGGGGGTGCAGGGAGAAAGTATCCATGAGGAACATGGTGGAGAAGGTCCAAGAGTCAAGAGCAGAGCCAGGAGGAGAAGCCATGACCATGGCGGGTCTGGGAACTTCCTCAAATCTGAGGTTCTGGGAGGAGCCGGCCAAAGCGAGGAGGGCACCTGGTGGATAGAGGGAAAGTCCTCGAGAATGGAGAGGAAGAGGGGCTTTTACAAATGAACAGAGGTAGGAGTGGGGGTCAAGGACTATCTAAGAGTCCAGTTAAGATAAAGAAGAATATGGGATGAGATAAGGTCAGAACAGGAGGTAAGAATGAGAGTATGGAATCTGCATTTTAGAATGAGGATGAGGAGTTTATTCAGACAAGAGGGGAAGGGACTTAGTAAGGAGATTGTTTCAGCAGCTGTGTGCAGGATGGACTGGAGAGGAGAGAGAAAGGAATTGGGGACAGCCCAGATGAGAGGTGATGAAGGCTCGAACTTGGGTATTGATTATTTGTGGGGAGAGAAAAGGATGGTTTCCAGAGATGTTGAGGAGGATCCAATTGAATGTGGCAACTGTTTGGATATGGGTGGGGAAAGGGGAGTAAGAAAGCATGAGGGACAAATCTAAGATTGAGAAATGAGCTGGATGGAAGGTTGGTGATATTTCTCTTCCTCTTCCTCCTCCTCCTTCTTCTCTTCTTCCTCCTCCTCCTCCTCCTCCTGTTTCTCTTCCTTTTCCTCCTTCTCTTCTTCCTCCTTCTCCTCCTCCTCATCAGTCTCTTCTTCCTCCTCCTTGGCATTTTGGTTTTTAAAGTTTTTAATAATTTTCTTGCAATTACATGTAAAGACAGTTTTTAAAATTCATTTTTTAAAAATTTAAGTTTCAAATATCTCTCCTTTTCCCCCTCTCTTCCTAAAATGGTAGAATCTCTCCTTTTCTAGAGGTACAAACTGAGGTCTAGAGGATTTTGATAACTTGTCCAAGATCACACAGATAGTAAGTGGCAGAGCTGGGATTTGAACCCCAGCCCTCTTACTCCAGTCCAGTTCTCTTTCCAATATGTGATGCTGCCTCCTCATTTACCTTGCCCATTCTTCTTTGCTCATGTGCTCTATTCCTCCAGGAGAAATGTAACCCCCTTGAGTGGAAGCAATGTTTTGTATTTAAGTGCCTACCATAGTAGTTAGGGGAAGCTAGGTGGCACCATAGGGAACACAGAGCAGGCTCAGGAGGACTTCAATTTCAGAAACTTACTGGCAGTGTGACCCTGAGTAAATCACTTCACCTTGTTTGCCTCAGTTTTCTCATCTGTAAAATGAGCTGGAGAAAGAAATGGCAGACCAATCTAGTATCGTTGCCTAAGAAACTCCAAATGGGGTCCTTAAGAATCACACGAACTGAAACAATTCAGAGCAACCATAGTGCTTGGAATATAGTAGTTGCTCAAATTAAAAAAAAAAAAATTGCAAGGCAGTTGGAGTTAAGTGACTTGCCCAGGGTCACACATCTAGGAAGTGTTGGTGTCTGAAACCAGATTTGAACTCAGATCCCCCTGATTTCAGGGACAGTGCTCTATCTTCTGTGCCTTCTAGCTGTCCCTGATCAATCAATATTCATTAAAGTAAGCTGAAGAAGCTAAAATCTCCATTTCGGATAATAAAATTATTTCTTTAGAAAATCCAAGAGAAAACAAAAAAAAACGAATTGAAGTAATAAATGTCTTTAGTAAGGCAATGTTGTGTGTCATACATCTACTGATTTTCATTTTTTTTAAAATATAAAACTAATAGAGGGATAAATTCTGTAGGGAGATAAATGTTACCTCCCTATTGTTATGACAAAATGTGTCAGATTTGGGGGCATTAGCCTACAAAAATACACAAAAGACATATAAAAAAGCAACTTAAATATGATTTTTATGCAATCTAAGGAAGAAATGAAAAAATTGGATAGCTTCACCCTGCTCTTGGACAGCTAGGTGGCACTCTAGTGGATAGAGCACCAGACCTGGAGTCAAGGACTCGTTTTCTTTTCTTTTTTTAATTAAAAAAATTTCTTTTTTAATTAAATTAATAAATTTAATTTGCAAAACATATGCATGGATAATTTTTCAACATTGACCCTTGCAAAGCTTTCTGTTACAAATTTTTCCCTCCTACCCCCACGCCCTCCCCTAGATGGCAGGAAGTCTAATACATGTTAATTATGTTAAAATACTTGACAGATTGAATATGTGTATATATATTTATACAGTTATCTTGCTGTACAGGAAAAGAAACCCGGAGAAGGAAAACAAAATGTAAGCAAACATCAATAGAGAGTGTGAAAATGCTATATTGTGGTCCAGTTTTAACTCCTGAAGATCTTGATAAATAATGATCTGTTGAAGGAACTGAGAATATTTTTCCTGGAGAAGAGAAATACTGGGGAGTGGGACACACATGTTTTTAAGGAGATTTGAAGGGCTCTTACATGGAAGAGGAATCAGTCTTAGGTCTGCTTAACTTCAAAAGTTGTAACTTTTGCTATTAAAGTTGGACACTCCTTCAGGAGATAGTTTCAAGCTGAAGGCTGATGATCTCTTTTCGTTTGTTTTTGTTTTGTTGTCTTTTTTACTTTTTTATTAAGGCTTTTTATTTTCAAAATATATGAATGGATAATTTTCAACATTCACCCTTGCATAACCTTGTGTTCAAATTTTTTCCTTCCCTTCCTCCCATCCCCTTCCCTAGATGGCAAGTAATTCAATATATATTAAACATATGTAATTCTTCTTTGCATATTTCCACAATTACCATGCTGCACAAGAAATATCAGATCAAAAAAGAAAAAAAAATGAGAAAGAAAACAAAATGCAAACAAACAACAAAAAAAGTGAAAATACTATGTTGTGGTCCACACTAAGTTCCCATAATCCTCTCTCTGGATATAGATGGCTCTCTCCATCACAAGACCATTGAACTGGCCTGAATCATCTCATTGTTGAGAAGAGCCATATAAAAGACTGATGATCTTTTGAAGAGGAGGGGACCAAGAGAAGGCTTATTCAGAGACGGATTGGACTAGATGGCCTTTGAAGTTCATTCTAACTTAGAGATTATGTGATTGGACGTTTGTCCAGCCAATGGACTTCAATGACTCTGGAAGAGAGAAATGAGGCTGACATCGTTGCACAATTCTGCTTTACTTATATCCAATTCATGCTTAAGTCAAGACATAATCCATGATGTCTCTGGATCTTTTCAAAAAATGGACAAAAATGGACAGCTCAGGATTGAGTTGTGAATCATCAGGATTATACATGATCCTCAGGGATCCTGGGAGGATGGGACTATCTTAATGCTCCCCAAGTCTATGTCTCAAGTCTTTATTGTGTTTAAAAAAAACAAACAACAACAACAAAAAAAAAACCCCATTCACCAAAACCCATTTTTATGTTAAATGCCCTCATTAGCCTGAATGCTGGCAGAGGAACAAATGGCTATTCTTTGTGGGGATGATAAAAAATATGACAACCAGAATACAAAAGGAAATGGGGTGGGGATGGGGAGAGAAAAATAATGCATAATCACCAGCGGCTAAGTAGTAAAGGATTATGACTAATTTTCAGAAGTGGAACCATAAATTCAATTTAATAAAACTTGATTAAGTGTCTATTATGGATAAAGTACTATGCTAAACATGGATGAAAACAAAGCTTCATGGTTTGGGAAATCACTGAATAAATTGTGGTTTATCAGTGTAATAATATTAATATTATTGAAAATGATAAATATAACAAAGTGATGTAAAAAAGATAAATTAGAATTAGAAAAACTATCACACCAATTATATTGATATTTATAATATATTAATTTTTATTTTAATATCATTGTAGTAAATTATTGATTATATTAATATATTTATTTTGATGATATAATATATAACATTATATATATATTATAATTAAATTATATTATTGCTATATTTTTTAAAAAACTGCAAAAAACTCTAGAAGTAACTTAGAATTTCTGTACAAATTCTTAGAGTTTTTTGTTGGTTTGTTTTGTTTTTTGCTGAGGCAATTGGGGTTAAGTGACTTGACCAGGGTCACACAGCTAGGAAGTATTAAGTGTCTGAAGTCAAATTTGAACTCAAGTCCTCCTGACTTCAGGGCTGGTGCTCTATCCACAGGTTTCTTTATTTATAAAAGAGACAACACGTGATAATTTTAATATTTGTCAAGGCATGTGATATTTCTAAAGTGCTTGGCACAGTGTCTGGCATGCAGTAGGTGCTTAATAATGGCTTGCTTCTTTCTCTTGCTTGCGGGGTTATGGGGGAGGGCGATTATTGAAAACATGGGTGAAAAAGAAGACCAAGAGAAGGTACAGGACAAATATATATCTATATATCTATATATTTTATTATTAAGGAATCACAGTTATGGAAAAGCCCAAAGGACAGTGGGTAGAAGCCAAGGACTTCCACAGTGGGTGGAAGCCAAGGACAAATAAGACAGGACAAGGAGATGGAGCAATTCTCTTGCTAGGACAAGAGATAAATCAAGATATTCAGAAAAAGAACTGGAGGAAGGCCTCGGATGTATTGGGTACCCTGCTTATGGAAGTACTATGGAAAGAATCAAGCACTCAAAAGCATGAGAAGGAATGGATAGGAAGTGATCTGCAAGGGTGGTGGATGGGATTGCCATGTTGATGGATCCATCGAAGAATTGAGGTAATTCAACTTATAATTTATTTTTTTAATTAAAGCTTTTTATTTACAAAACATATGCATGGGTAATTTCTCAACATTGACGCTTGCAAAACCTTCTGTTCCAAATTTTCCCCTCCTTCCCCCCACCCCCTCCCCGAGATAGCAATATATTCAATTTATAATTTAAAACGATTTTTAGAAAATTTTCAGGCACTTTGTCTGGATTTCTCCTTTGTATTGATCATATGCTGAACATAATTTGTGTTTAGCTCTCATCTCTGTGACTGGCCTGGGAGTTTCCATGCTAGAGAGCATTAGCACCTCTTGGACTTGAGTTTATATTTGTGAGGGTATTGGAGACAGTGGAGTGACACAGCAGATGGACGGCCAAAGCTCGATTCAGAAGTTGCTGAGTTCAAATTTAGCCTCAGACATTTAATGGCTGTGTAAAACTGGGCAACTGTCTGCTTCAGTTTTCTCATCTACAAAATGGACATAATAATAAAGACCTTCCAGGATTGTGAAGATCAAATGAATTATGTGCAAACGAATTACAAAATTATGTATAAAGTGTTTTATAGCCCTCAAGTGATAGGCTAGCCATTATTTTCTAATAACTCATGAATCTTGACTCACTCCCTGCACCCCAACCAATTAAGAGAATGGGAACTTCAAGGCTGGCTTAAGTCTAGATATTGAGTCATTACTGTGCTAACAGAAATCTAGACATGTAGCATAGACTCAGAAAAAGTATTTAATGTGAATAAAAATAGTCCTCCTCATCATGGCAGCCTGCCGGGTACCCCCAGCCTAGAGCTAGAACTCACGGGAATTTAAAAATCTCAGCTCTCCTGCAAAAGCTGTGAGGCGGTCTCATGTCGTTCCTTCTCTGGACCACGTGCACTTATAATGTAGCCCCCCCTTGCCCACATCTGCCCCTCTGTTACACCCTAATTTGTTCACCAGTCTTCTGGGGCTCCCCACCCCAACATCATCAAATTGTACATCCCCTTAGAGTAAGGGTCGTGTTATTTTTCATCTTTTTTCCCCAGCACCCAGCTCAGTGTCTCGTATCTCTCAGGCAAGTACTGAGTAGGTACTGAAGGCTATTAAAACCCCCTTTCCAAATCAGATCAGAGACTTTGCCTCAGCCTCCCATTTCAGCTTTTTAACTGTACCCCTTTAGGGAGGAAAACTGGCCAGCAGAGATCAGAAAACTGGCCTGGCACTAGCCAACCCTGGGCCCAGTTTAAACCTGGGGAGCAAAGCATCTCCCTTAGCAGCTTCCTAGGGAACCAGGGGAGATCACCCAGGGACCTTGCTGCTGTAGCAGAGGGCAGCCTGGAGGGGCCAGAGAGTGCCCTTCAGCCAGTCAGGGCAAGGGAACCTAATTAGAGCAGGTGGCCTGTGGGTAGCTGTGACCTTTTGGGGCCATCACCAAGCACATAAGTCCCTAACAAGAGAGGACCCGGGTGGTGAGTGAGGAGGATTAAAAACAGACAAGCTATTTTTAAAAAATAAATTTTGTTGTGTATCTTTTATTTTTCCATCACCTAAATTTCCTCCTGTATCCTTTCCTCCCCCTTTCCCAAGAGCATCTTTTATAACAAAAAAAAATTTTAAAAAGAAGGAAAAAGAAGGGAAAATCAAGCAAAACTAGTCTATATGTTGAAAAAAAAATTGCCAGTATATGCAGTGTTCTATAACTATAGGATCTCTCCCTCCCTCCCTCCCTCTCTCTCTCTGTCTCTCTCTCTCTGTCTTTCTGTCTGTCTCTGTCTCTCTCACTTTCACTCTCTCCCTCTTCCCCCCCCCTCAACAAAGGAAAGGTGCATGTCTCATTTTTCAATGAAGAAAATATATTTCTTACTAAGACATCAGAGATAAACGCTTCTGAAGGAGGATTTTTGAATTTGTGACGTATTCCCCTTCCTGGAAAAGTACTGAGTGTTCAGAGTGTGATTTTAATCTCTTCTGATTGGCAAATATATGCACGTAGCAAACACACACATAAATACATAATCAGACAACATATTTTATTAACCACATCCTCCATGCACCGTACGTGATCTATATGGCAAGGGCAATATAAATAACATCTATTCACAGTATTTTTCTTACTAGCTATCTCCCATCAGAGAATGGAGAGAAGTAATCCTACAGTATAGGGACTGACAGAGTAGATTCAAGGGATGGGCATCCTGCCATCTGTTTGCCCAAACTGCCCTTTTCCCATTGATCCATGTAACTAATACTCTGGGAAGCCACCACCCTGAACAGATGCCAGCCAACCTTCTCTGGCCCAGGGGGAGTCATTACATGCAGGATGCCAGCTTCCTGAAGCCTGCTGGAGGGGGTACTTTCCTTTATAATGATGACAGGTTTTATTTCAACAACATTTCAAGGCACTGGTCATGGAGCACTTGCCTTGCAGTCGCCCGGTGAGCTTGGAGGTCCAGTAGAGTTATTCTTGTTTTACATATGGGCAAACTAAATCTCTGAGAAGTGATAGGGCTTATGTGGGGTCCAAAGCCAATCAAGGGCAGGGCTTTGATTTCAATTCAATGCCCTTTTCTTTTTTTCCTTTTTTCATGGGATCATCACAGATAACAATGACTGATTGTATATTCACACATAGATGTTGTATATATGCATACCTACACATTTATATATGTATGCATACACATATGCATGTATATAAACACAAAAGTATGTGTTGCATATACATACATATTATGTGTGTATATTCATACATACATATATGTATACATATGTGTGTGTATATATACATATATATATGTGTGTGTGTAGAGCCATTGGAGTTGCTTGAGTAGGGGAATGACATTGTCAGCTATATATTTAAGGAAAATCATTTTGCCGGCCGTATGCAAAATGGATGGACTACAATGGGAAGATGCTTGAGAAAAGGGCCACTTTGGAGACTTTTGTAATAATCCAGGGAAGAGTTCATAAGGCCAAGGAAGGCTGGCCATGGTTCTTGCTGTCTCTAGGAGGTGCCCAGTACCAGAAAAGTAGATCCTGCCTTGTGGGGGTACAACTAAAGTGACCCAAATAGCCTGGTCTGGCTATGGCATGTAGCCTTGCTTATACCTATTTCCCCCCCATGTTTCAGTGCTTCTGATCTCATCTCACTTTAAGGTGCTTTACAAACCCTAAAGTTTGCTTTTTTTTCCTTTTTCCCCCCTTTTTGATCTGATTTTTCTTCTGCAGCTTGATAAATGTGGAAATATGTATAAAAGAACTGTGTATGTTTAACATATATTGGATACTTACTATCTACAAGGAGGGGAAGGGAAGGAGAAAAAAATTTGGAACACAAAGTTTTACAATGTTGAAAACTACCTTTGCGTGCATTTGGAAAATGAAAAGCTATACCCTTGTTTGTTCTTGACCCATTGGTCCCTGCTCTCTCGTGAGCATCTCCCCTATTTCCTACCTCTGGCCCACAATGAACCCTTCTCATCCCCAGCCCCACTTCTGGAAAGTCTCTTCATTCTCCGAGACTTAGCAACATGGCAGCTCTGAGAAGGCAAAGAGGATTCTGGACCTTTGTTCTTAGCCAGGGCTTGAGACATGACTGTGGTCCTGGGAAGTACCTCCTAAATATTTCCAGCTCCTGAAGCATTTCTAAATCCCCAGCCAGCTGCTCTCACATGATCATCTCATCCCTGAGCAATTCTGTTGTGGATCAGGTTAATTTGTGTTTAGCTCTCATCTCCGTGACTGGCCTGTGAGTTTCCATGGTGCAGTGCCCATGGCTTGGTTATCCCGGCATCCCTTCCAGCACCTAACATAGGGTTTCTCTATGGTGGCAGCTTAATAAACACTTGTGGACAAATAAATGAACAATTTGGGAAAATTGGGAAAAGTTGGGAAGGGCCTTTTGTTAATATCTTTAGGCTTGAGTGAAGGGTGGAATCCCGAGTGCCTTATTCTTGACATAAAAAGGGAGATTTGTATAGTAGGGGAAAGAACCAGAGTAGATAGAGGAGCCAGAGGAGTTGAGTCTAGTTTTAACTCTGTCCCTAATTATATGACCACTTCTTTCTGGGCCTCAATTTCCCCATCTGTAAAAGGGGGAGATAGTACTAGATAATGTTCCATGGCCCCTCCCAGCTCTGGCATCCCCTGTTCTAAGACTCCTCTCAGCTCTCACTTCCTATTATCCCTCCTTCCTAATCAACCATTCAAAATGGAATTTCCCCTCCCTAACTCTCAGAAAAGGCTCACTGAATATGAATCAAAGCAACCCAAGCTTTTCCTTTAAGGTTTTCAAAATGCTTTCCTATCTTAGGATCCTCACAATAACCCTGGGAGGCAGGTGCTTCTATTATCACCATTTTTCAGATGTGGAAACTGAGTCACATATTAGTTATAGGTTAGTCATAGATTGGTATAGATCATAGAAGTAGGACTGGAAGAGACTTGTTATTGATTCCAATGCCTTCATGTTATAGGGGAGGAATCCAGACCTGAGAGGAGGCTTATTCAGGGCCACACAACTCATAAGTTCCTGGGGCTGGCTGCTAGGTCTTCCTGACATCAAGTCAAGTGCTCAGGTTCAGGACTCTCTCTCAGGAGCATCTTGACACCCCTAGATGACCTGACTTACTCAGATCTCATAATGTCTGACCCCATTCTTCATTATTTCACAAATATCACATAATTTAAAAGCTGGCTGAGACCTTAGTGATCATCTAGTCCATTTGAAATTGCCCCTGTAACTGACTGACCTGCCCAGCCGCTGCATGAAGACCCTCAAAGGGCGTACCTTCCACCTACAGTTCAGGGCAGGTCCTTCCTGATACAGTAGTCTGTCTACAAACATGGAGCTGACCTCTTGAGCTGTCCAAGGTAGGGATAGATCATTCAAGCCCCCCAGGTGCTGCTGTAATCATTGCCTCAGTGGCCTCTCTCCCAGCATGGAGCTGACCTATTGAGCTGTCCAAGGTAGAGATAGATCATTCAAGCCCCCCAGGTCCTGCTGTAATTGTTGCCTCAGTAGTCCCTCTCCCAGCATGGAGCTGACCTCTTGAGCTGTCCAAGGTGGCGATGTGTCACGCAGGTCCCCCTGTGCTGCTTCAGTTGTTGCTGTTCACCTACGCAGCATCAGTCATAATGCTGCTTAATCCTGTGTCTGTCATTGGCTACTTTTTCTACCCAGCAAAGGAAATGCAGCAAAAGCTACTTCCCTGCCCTCCAGTAGCCTGGGGACTAAGAAGAGAGGCAAAGGACAAATGTAAAGAGGGCCTGGCTCCCCCTCTCCCCTCTTCCTCCTCCTCCCACCCATTCCTCTGCCCGCAGCAATGCCAGCAGCCATTCTCTTTGCCGGTGGGATTGCAGATATGAGTACAGAAGCCCGGGATTACCAGGGCTGCTGCTGCCTTTCCCCAGCCTTTCCAAAGCATTGAGTGACATCCCCCTCCCCCTCCCTGCAGAGTTTGTTCCGTAGACTGGGCTATCAGGTGCTCCTGGCAAGCCTGGCTGCTCTCAGCCTCTCCCCGGTTATCAGGCTAACTTTCCACTCTAGATTTATCTGGTTCCAGTCATTGATGGACAGTCTTGCAGGTGAAAGAGAAAACTAGAGCTGAATGACTTTCTGACTGCAGAGAAGCCTCATGATGCTTTGAAAATCCAAATTCAAAACCCAGCTCTATGGACTTCCTACCTGTGTAACATGGGGAAAAATAACCTTCCCATTCAAAATCTGAGCTTCATCACCATAGAATGAAGGGGCAATAAAACACTGATTTTTTTTTCAAATGAAGGGGGTTGGACATTCCATCTCCCACCTCTGTGCCTTTGCAACAGGCTGTGGCCCATGCCTGGAATCCTCTACCCCCTTACTTGGAATCCCTCCCTTCAAACTTCCACTCAAGTGCCACATCTGTTCTTTTTGACCTATAGACTATAGACCATCGATCTATAGGGCTAGAGCTGGAAGGGACTTCTCACAGGCCATCTAGTCCACCCCCCCTCATTTCACAGAGAGGGAAACTGAGGCCCAGGAAAATAAATTGATTTGAGCATGATCACACCGCCAGGAAGTGAAAGGGCTGGCATAGTTGCAAAAGGGCTCTGTTGGATGTCTTTGCATCATTCAAATGATTCACAGAGCTCTGAGAAGGTCTTATCCCTTCTCCAAGAACTTCTGGAAACCTAGGTGGGAGCAGAGCCTGCCACATCCTGCCAGAATTCTCTTTCCAGCACCAGTGAAGTGCCCATGATGAAGAAGCCAAGATGTGAGACAGGAGAATAACACACTGAAGTGTCCGGTGTGTACACTGGATTAAATCTGTCTATATATTGTCTTCTTCAACAGAATGACAGTTCTTTGAAGGCAGAGACTTTCACTTTTGTCTTTTATGTCTCCACCATGCTCCAGGTACATGGTAGACAATTTAAAAGTTGTTTAAATTTAATTTTAAAAAAATTAACATGCATTTACTTTCTTTCCTTCCTCCAGTTGAAAAAAGAATCAGAAAATCCTCAGCACCAATATACATAGTTGAGTGAAGCAAATTTCTTTATTGGCCAAATTCAAAAATATATATTTCATCTTGACTAACAAATAAATGCTTGTTGGTTGATGACAGGGAGAGAGGACTGGACTTGAAACCAGAAGATTTAGTTTTGATTCCTGGTTCTGTCAAGGACAAATTAGTTACTAAACCTTGCTGTGCCTAAGGCTATTCAACTGTAAAATAGAGATAATCCTCTCTCTCCTTCATAGGGTTTCAGTATTTTTTTACTATTATGTGTTACTATGTTAGATTGTAAACTCCCTGAGAGCAAGGACTATTAAATGTTTATCTTTTAATCTCCAATCCCTAGCACATAAGCCTGGAAGACAGTAGGCACTTGATAAATGCTTTTTGATTAATAGATTCCCATTATACTTATTAGACCAGACCTAATAGTGTAAATGGTACAGAGAGAAAACTCAGTGACTTGGGAGGGAATTGGGTTAAAGGGATGATCAGTGGTACAGAAAGCCATCCCCCTTTTGGGGTGCTATGCCAAGTAGGGACAGTCTATCTGATCAGAGAATTCCAAGCGTGGTCTCTAAGGGGAACGAAAGAGAAGGTGGTCCTATGTGAGGGGCCCCAGAATCACAGGACATAGTTATGTTTCATGATTCCAGAGAACCTTGTGAGAAAGCATAAGGACAGTGGTCACCATGTGGGGAGGTATAGGGACAGTGGTCACCATGGGCAGGAAATGTGCCCCCTTCATATTGGTTCCCTGGACAAAGTTCTGTTTGCCTCATGCTAGTTATGACTCTGGATCTATATTACGATTGTGTCATTAACCTCTCCCAGAAATCTTGTCAGTTTTGACTGGCCAGATATGGACCAAAACTGTGGTTCTAAAAAGTAGTTGTCTGAAGAGGTTCTTCTGTCTGTCCATCTTGGTACTGGGTGCAAGAGTCATAACTCTTCCATGATTACCAGGTTCCAAATACCCTAAACTATCCATGACTAAAGTACTTTGCTCTCTTGGACCAGTTAAGTGGATTAGCAAAGTGACTGGCACTTGATTGGACCCTGGGGCAGTGGGGCACAGAACTGGATACACACAACAGAGTAGAGCCCCACAGTAGCCTGCTTAAATACCATGTTCTTCTTTAGTTTTTCAATTCTCCCCCATCTTTGGGGGTTCACAACTTCCATCTGCCAAGAAATGTCAAATTATTGCGTGTAGTTTAGCTCAATATTTTCACCTCCATGCCAAATTGATCTGGGTCACTCTCCAGTGCCTAAGCCAACATGAGCTGCCTGCCACACTGGATTGGTGCCAGTTCAAGGGCCACATCATTGAAAATGGCACTGGATTGGGTGTTTGAGAACTTCTTTGTCCATCCTGACTCTTGAGGCCAGCTTGGTATTGGAGAAGGCAGGGCTGGGATTGGGGTTATAAAGAACTGGATTCAAATTCTACCTCTGATACCTATGGGCAAATCACCCAACTCTGAATCCTCAGTCTCCTTAACTCTAAAATGGGGGTGATATTAATAGCACTGATCTTATCTGCCTCTGATACCCATTGTTAGGGCAAATTACCCAACTCTGAATCTTCAGTTTCCTTAACTCTAAGATGGGGATGATAATAATAGATCAATCTTATCTGGTGGCTGTGAAAATCAAAAGAGGGACTTTGCTGACCTCAGAGAATTATAGGGTTATAGAGCCAGACCTGAAGTCTAGTCTAATCCCCCAGCAGCTGAAGAAAATGAGGTCTTAAAGGAATGGCTTCTCCAAGATCACACTTATTTTGACCATTCCGGAATGGCCACACAATTCTGCTGCCTGCTAAATGTTGGTATTATTATTATTATTATTATTATTTTATTATTATTACTTAGGAGCTCATCAGTTCAGAACTAGAAAATATCAAAGAGGTCCTCTATTCTATTCCCTTCCTTTTCAGATGGGGAAACTGAGCCCCAAAGAGATGACATGATTTGCCCTGATCATTCAGTAGAAAATGACAAAGAGAGGATTTGAACTTAGAACCTCAGACTCCAATGCAACGCTCTTTCTCTTATACCTTCCCTCTTCTTGAATCTATGAGACGAGGAGGTCAAACTACTGACCTCCTAGCTCTAAATCTATGCTCCTTTCAAAAAAAGTGTTATTATTATTATTAAATTAAAATAAAATATTATTATTATAGATTCTCATGTAATAGAAAAATATTATCACATTATATTTTTAAAGGAAGTAATAAATTATTCTATATTATTATAATATACTTATATAATAAATAAAATTTGATTCCATTATCTTATTAAAAGGAGGTAAGAAATGCTCCCTCACCTGCTGCTTTATCCCTTGCCTATTGCCAACTGGCTCCCTTGGCAGGAGAAGGCATTTCTTCCATGCCCTCCCAATCCCACTCCATAGCCCCAAAATGGGGCTAACCAGGAGGCTGTGGATAAGGTGATGATTTTTCTGGGAAAGGTGATAGCCACAAGTGCAGATAGCAGCCCATGTCCTAATGGTGTTTTCTAGGAATTGCTTCCACTACCTCATCAGTGACTGCAGAGAAGCTCTTCATCTTAGGAGCAGTGCCCCTGGATAGACCTTTTGGAAGAAGATGGTGGCTGCCTCCCAGTGGTCCAGGCTGTAATAATCTCTTGTCCTGCCAGATCTCTGGGTGACTGAGCCCCTGCTGGGGCTGTTAAGGAAGACTGGATGGGGAGGGGGCAGGGGAGAGGCCCTGAGCTCTGGCCATGATCCAGGGGGGTGGGCCCTGGAGCCGTGCCCCTCAGAGGCAACTACACTGGCATCCTCCCTTAAGCCTGATGGGTTCAATCAGACAGTCTCTCTGGCTGAGTCCTCCTTGTGGATTCAGAGACATATTCCTCCTTCTTTCTTTATTTTTATTTTTGTTTTTATTTCCTGGATTACAGCCTCTAGGGTTTAACTCTGCCTTCACCAAATGACTCCCTCTTCTTCCCATCCTCCCAAAAGAGATCTGTACCAGCGAGAAACTTCAGATGGCTTTAGATGGAGGATTAGTGTCTCTCTGTGTGTCTACCCTGAATATGTTGAACACATAATAGGGATTATTTCATTCTTTCCATCACTAGTGCCTACTATAGTGTCTGGCACATAGTAGGTACTTAATAAATCTTTGATGGATGCTATTGATGGCCGAGAGAGCCCCAGAAATCACATGTACTGAAGCTTGTTTAACTGGAGTCTTTCCTTCAAGAGACAATTGAGTTCAATCTAATCCAATAATCATTTAGCAACTGTCACTATGATGGGCAATGGTGTTACAAAAGTAGAACTGGCTCATTCCCGGCCCTCAGTGAGTTTTCATGCCATGGAGGCGGAGGGCACGTTGAAATTAAAGCATAAACAGAGCGAACATAACATACACTATAAATACATATGCACAAAGAATAAAAGAATGAACAAAAGCCCTTTTTTCCCTCCCCCTCACTCTTCCTAGGAGTTTTTGGTTTTCTAATTCAATTTCATGCAATAGAAAACCCAAATACTTATTATGTCCCAAGCACTATTGGGGGGAAGGATAGAGAAGTACAAAAATGAAGTCCAACAAGCATTTATTAAGTGCCTTCTGCATGCCAGACACTGTGCTTGGCACTGAGGATACACAGACAAAAAGTAAACAGCTCCTGCCCACAGGGAGCTTCCACTCTATTGGGAGATCTGAGATGTATACAGATGAGGAAACCCAGCATTTACAAAGGATTTTTCATTTTTTCTTCTTTTCATTTCCTTTCTCAATCCTTCTCCTATCCTACATCCCCCAAGAGATGGTGTTCGAGATCGCCTCGTTCACAGCCCTCTTCTTTCTTCTTAGCAGTTACTGGCCACCCAATTCAATACAATACACATTTATTAATCACCTACTATGGCCCTGGTCTCTGATAGAGATACAAAGCTGAACAGTGACATAACCCCTGCCCTCAATGTGCTTACAATCAAATAGGGGATTTGGTGGGTACACGAATAAATATTATACAAGACAAAAGGCTGGAGGGACAAAGAGGAGACCCAGGTTAATCCCTGGAGAAGGGAAGGGCCAGAATTAGGGGTAGGTACAGGGAAGAGAAAGCATCTGAGCTGGACTTTTAGGGAAAGGAAGGAGGGTCTGTTTCAGGCACGGGGGACAACGGTGGGTTTATAGTCCCCTCACCCCAAAGCATGCGTTTCCCAAGAGAAGCAGCTAAAGAAGAGGGGCTTGATGATGTTGGGGTGCTGAAAGTGGAAAAAGTGGCTTGCTGTTTCTCTTTACCTACCGGCTCAGGAGAAAAACCGGTTCGGTTTTTCATGCAGAGGAGAAATGAGGAAGATCTTTGGGGTCATTGGCTCAGCCCCCTCCCCAAAGCTCTCCTGGCCTGCTCTGACTCCTGCTCCTCCAGCTCTAGAGCTGTTCCTTAGGGAGATGGTGGGCGACAAAGCCAGCAGTCTACATGCAGCTCAAGGAGATGTGACTAGGAGGTTAAACTGGATATTTCTCCTTAGTCATCCAATTGCTTTCTGTCATTCTCAGTGAGACCTTTGCCGGGCGCACCCTCCCTAGGTGGGGGTTCCGATATATTCCAGAGTTCAGTTTTATCCAGCTCCTATGCCCAGAGCCCTCCCCCTGTGCCAGCCCCCCATTAGCCGGTCGGTGGTTCCTGGAGCACAGAGGGAGGGTCAGGTGCTTTTGGTTTCGGTCATCTCCTCCACAGTGGGTGCAGTGCTGACCGTCCGGACCTGCCCCACGGCGGCCGGTTTGACCGAGAGCACCAGACGTTTGCGGAAGGTCTCACAGAGGACGATGTAGACGAAGGGATTGAGGCAACTGTTGGCGTAGCCCAGGCTGATGGCTGCGTTGTAGAGGTAGATGAAGGCCAGGGTGGGGCGACTGATGGAGAGCTGGGTCAGCTGCAGCACGTAGTAGGGCGCCCAGCAGACAAAGAAGACCAGACAGATGGCTATGGCCGTGCGCGTCACCCTCTTGGTCCGCATCCGGATGCTACGCTGGGAAGCCGGGGCCACCGAAGAGGTCATCCGCTGGAGAATCCGAGCATAGGCCACTGTGATGACCACAAAGGGCAGAGCAAAGGCCAGAAAGAACTGGTAGAGGGTAAACCAGTACAGGTCAGTCTCTGGGTTGGGCAGGCGAATGCCGCAGCCAACGGTGTCTCCGGGGAAGGGGATGAGCCTGGCATAGAGCCACACCGGGGTGATGCTGACGAAAGAAAGGGCCCAGAGGAGACCGATCACCAAGGTGGCCACAGAGGGCTTCCTGAACTTGGTGGAGGAGATGGGGTGAACCGTGGCCAGGTAGCGATCGATGGCCATCGCCGTGAGGATATAGGTGCTGGTAAACTGGCTGTTGGCATCCATGGCAGTGATGAGTGTGCACATGGTTTCTCCAAAATGCCAGACCCCATTGCCCATCAGCTGATGGATCATGAAGGGCATGCCCAAGAGAAATAGCAGGTCTACCACGGAAAGGTTGATGATGAAGATGTCGGGGACATTGTTGCACCTGTGGAATTTGGACTTCTTCACCACAGTGAAGATGACCATGGAGTTCCCCACGATACCCAGCAAGCAGATGATACCAAACACAGAAGGCATGATGATGTTGACGTAGGATACTCGCCACAGGCGTGCTGGTGAAACTGTGGGCAGAGAAAACACGTTGGGGGCCAGAGAAAGCACAGCTGGCCGCTCAGATTCTACACTGGTCCTACCGGAGCAGCAAATGAACGTTACACCGTGCGTCTTACCTCCATCTCTGCCTTTATCCTAGCTTCCTTCCCCTAGTACTGGGTCCAAAGGACCCTTCTATCCCATCCTTATTTCCTTCCCGTGCCCACCCCCTTTCCCTTCCTTTTGTGTGTGTGTGTGTGTGTGTGTGTGTGTGTGTGTGTGTGTGTGTGTGT
>JAJPUD010002381.1:125163-151214 GCA_023553655.1 Myrmecobius fasciatus
TGTGTGTGTGTGTGTGTGTGTGTGTGTGTGTGTGTGTGTGTGTGTGTTCTATCCATTTAGACTGGCTTCAGCTTACTTTTTTTTTTCTTTTTTTGCCAATTGGGGTTAAGTGACTTGCCCAGGGTCACACAGCTAGGGAGCGTTAAGTGTCTGAGATCAAATTTGAACTCAGGTCCTCCTGACTTCAGAGCTGGTGCTGTATCTATTGTGCCACCTAGCTGCCCCTTCAGCTTACTTTTTTATGATTGTGGGTAAGTCAGTTTTTACAAGCCTTATATTACCACTTAGGAGCCATCTAATAGAATACAAAGAGTTCTGGTTTGGGGTCAAAGAACCAGGGGTCAAATCCCAAATCTGTCACTTACCTGAGGCTTTGGGCAATAATTTCATTTCCTTGGGTCTCAGTTTACTCGTTTTAAAAATGAAAGCATTGGTCTTTGATATCTTTTCCAATCTCTTACTCTTTCATGTCCAAAACATGTTAAGTTTTACAAAATGATTAGTCCTGCACTTTGCCTTTTCATCCATCTGTCCATCCATCCATCTATCTATCCATTCATTTCATCCATGCATCTATCTATCCATTTCATCCATCTATCCATTCAGCATTTGTGCATCCATCCATCCATCCATCCATCCACTCATCCATCTATCCATTCATCTACCCAATCATCCATCCATCCATCCATCTACTCATCCATCTATCCATTCATCTACCCAATCATCCATCCATCCATCCATCCATCTACTCATCCATCTATCCATTCATCTACCCAATCATCCATCCATCCGTCCATCCATCCATCCATCCACTCATCCATCTATCCATTCATCTACCCAATCATCCATCCATCCGTCCATCCATCCATCCATCCACTCATCCATCTATCCATTCATCTACCCAATCATCCATCTATCCATCCATCCATCCATTTAACCATCTATCCATCCATGCATTTGTGCATCCATCCATCCATCCACCCATTCATCTGTCCATCCATCTATCTAATCATCCACCCACCCACCACCCATCCATCCATTCATTTCATCCATTTATCCCTCCATGCATTTTTGCATGCATCCATTCTTTCTTGTTTGCAGTAACTGCCGGTGCTGTGTCCTCACATCAACTTGAATGGATTCCCTCTTCTTACCCTGCCATTATTTCCCTTTTCCTGACCTCCAGCATGTGAATTTCACCAGGTTCTGTCCCCCACCTGTAAAGGGATCCCCCTTTTTGACCTCCTACACTTCCTCTCAAGGCTCACTATGTCGGAAATGTGTCCAAAAATGATTCCATGCAATGTGTCCATGAATGACAGATCTCACCCCCAGGCCCTTCCCGGGACAGGGCCACGAACCCCTCCAGTAACCAAATGGATGGAAAGGGTTTCTCTGAAGGGACAGTTCTAAGCCCTTGCATTCTCATTTTCTGAACAGCTGCGAGGAGCAGCTGTCTCATCTTGCCTGGGTGGCTCTCCTGATGACTGCTCCTGAATGCATCAGCCAAACTGAGTCCCTTAAAGACACAGGTTCTACACACACACACATGCAAGAACATGTGTGTGCACATACATGTACACACAATTTTCCTCTTCTAACCCCTGAGTGCTCACTGCCCTTGGGATTCTCTCCTAGAGCTCGCAGCCCTTTCTTTGACCTCTGCATCATGGGAATTTCCCCCCCACTTTCCATTTTCCCTTCAGGCTGACTCTTTCTTCCAAGTCTCCAGCCAGGCTAGGCTATGAGCAGCTCAGTCCTGGAGTCAGATTGGCTGGATTCTCCAGAAATAAACGCATTTTCTTTCTACTCAGCTCACAAAGCTGGGGCGAGGACAGCCCTTGGGAAACCTTGGAGGGCCCCAGAAATTGGAGTTCTTCCAGCTATTGTCTACACCCCCCCTTCCCAGGGGGGCTGAGGACAGTGATCTCTCTAAACCTCCACAATAAAGGCAGAGGAAGCAGAACATCTGACTTTGCATCCTGCCTGTGGGTAGCCTTGGGGCATGCCATTTTCCCTCAGTTTCTTTCTCTGTCAAAGGAGAAAAATTGGATTCCACTATCTTGGAAGTCCCTTCCAGATCCAGGTCTGTGCTCCTGTCAAAGTGCGAAGTATTATCATTTCTCGTTTCTCGTCTGAGAACGTCTCTCTGGGAACTCCGGGGGTTCTGCCATCCTGAGTTCTAGATGTAGCCCTTCATGGCTCTGTCTCCCACCGTGCTGCTGCAGACCCCTCAGCTGCTATCTGAAGAACCAAATGAGACTCCGAGGCAGGAAGATGCTCCTTCCTGCTATTCCTCCCCTCGCCCCCTGCGTGTCTCTCCCCATAATCCAACATTTAGCCTGGCATTCTCCCTCCTTCCCCATGATGTCCCTTGGTCCAAGGGCCCCCCCCCACACTCACACACACTCCCCGGCTCTAGAACACACCTCTCTTCCCTCAGCCTTAGCTCTTCTGAGCCTGCCCTCATCTGCTTCCCTTTCAAGTTTTAGGGGACCAGAGGATGCCTGCAGCTCGGAGAATCTGGAGTGGAAGGGACCTCAGCCACTGTTTCATCCATCCTGCCCCCGACTTTACAGAGAAGGAAACTGAGGCCCAGGGAGTACTTGCCCAAGGTCATACAGATGGAAGCAATGCTAGAAGGCGCCTCAGAAGTCCAGTCTCACTCATTTTACAGAAGGGGAAACTGAGGTCCAGGGAGGGGTGAAGTGACTCGCCTATAGTCATATAATGAGTAATCCGGCTTTTCACGGGGTGGGGGGGTGCTTTGGCTTTGGGTCCCCCAATTCCAAAGCCAGGACTCTCTCTCCCCTGTGCCCGCACTGACCCCTTTCTCTATCTCCCCCGGAACCCACACAAAGTTTCCCGGGGCAGTTCGGTCCTGGTTCGGGGCTGGCTGGTGGCTGGAGGGCAGGGACGGGGGGAGCCCCGCAAGCCCCCAATTCTACTCACAGCCAGAAGTGAGGTTGCCTCCTCCGGGCTCCGAGGCGTTGCTGTCATTGGAGGCGAGGGGCAGCAGAGCCGTGGACAGTTCCATCCTCGTGAGCTCTGGCTCCTCTGCCTCCCGGCGCTCCGGGCCGCCCACGCAGGCTGCGGCAGGCTCCGCGGCTTCTGCCTGCTCCCACAGCCCAGCCCCGCAGCTCGGAAGGGGGGTCTTCCCCGGCCCCCCTCGCCTCCCCGGCCGCCTGCCCAACTGCTGCCCGCGGCGCCCTCCTTCCCCGACTGACATCACCGAAGCCCGTGGACATCCGAGGCAGATGCGCGGGCACCTCCTGCGTGCCAGACGGAGGCAGAGGGACACGGACACAGAGGCACACACGCACACGCACACACAGATCCACGCAAACACACACACTCTCACACGCGCACTCTCTGTCTCTGTCTGTCTCTGTCTTTCAGTCTTTCAGTCTGTCTCTCTGTCTCTCTCTGTCCGTCTCTGTCTCTGTCTCTCCGTCTCTGTCTGCCTCTCTCTGTCTCTCTGCCTTTCTGTCTCTCCCTGTCTCTCTGTTTGTCTGTCTCTGTTCGTCTCTTTCTGTCTGCCTCTGTCTCTCTGCCTTTCTGTCTCTCTGTGTCTCTCTGTCTCTGTATCTCTCTCTCTCCCTCTCTCCCTTCCTCCCTCCCTCTCCCTCTCCCTCTCCCTTTCCCTCTCTCTCTCTCTCTCCCTCCCTCTCTCCCTCCCTCTCTCTCTCTCTCTGTCTCTCTCTCTGTCTCTCTGTCTCTCTGTCTCTCTCTGTCTCTCTCTCTCTGTCTGTCTCTCTCTCTCTCTCTTTCTCTCTCTCTCTCCCCCTCTGTCCGTCTCTGTCTGTCTCTCTCTGTGTGTCTCTTTCTCTCTGTCTGTCTCTCTGTTGTCTCTGTCCGTCTCTGTCTCTTCGTCTCTTTCTCTCTGTCTCTCTGTCTCTTTCTCTTTGCCTTTTCTCTATCTCTGTCTTTGCTTTTCTGTCTCTGTTTCTGTCTCTCTATTTCTCACTGAGTCAGGGAGGAGGCTGCTGTTAAATCTGTGGCCGGCTGCTCATATTGGGAAAGGGTGAGTGGGACTTTTGGGAGCTGGGGCAAACCCTTCTCTTTGGACCCCATTCCCCCAAGACTGTCTTTTCCACTTGTCTGCTGGTCACTGAGCTGTGTAGAGACAATGAAGTGAATGAGGGAAGGGAAAAATAGCTGGGTTGTTAGCCTTTGAAAGGACTGAGCAGGCACAAGGCGTGATCGTGACATGACCCTCCTTCCCTCAGCCCCCTTTCTGCCTAAGTTTAAGGATACCCAGTCCCACACCTGGCCACCTGCTTGTCACCCCTTACAAAGCAAGCAAAGAGCGGATTCTCATGCAGCTCTCTTACTTCTCCTTCCTTTCCAAACCTGCCCATTTTCCCATTCCCTCTCTCACTGGACTTGCATCATCTTCCATAACTTGAATAAGATCAGAATTGGAAAACAGCTTTCTTAGGAATTCTAGCCCCCCAAGACACAAGTGGAGAATAAGGAGTAAGGGACTCCCAATCCTTTTCCTGCAGGGAACAGCCTTTTTCCTGTCTTGATCAGCTAGGATTGTCCCAGGAGACATAGCAATCAGTCTGCTCAGTGAGCTCTGCACAAGCAGACCCTTATGGCTAGATTTGCCCTCGACTCCCATGATTTAGGGAGAAGATTGGGGTGCCATTTCCCCAAGTCAATTTCTCTTCTTCCTATTCAGTTCTGAGCCCAAATGGTCTATTTGCAGTCTCTCTCTCTCTCTCTCTCCATGATCATTTCTTGATGGATTCAATCTCTATCCATCTAATCACATGTCCTGGTCTGGACAATCTGGAGATGATGGAGCCTTTTAAAGTGCCATATAAATAGCAGCTACAGTTTTTATTATTGTTACCCTATTCTTCCCACTTTTATCAATGGAGCTCAGAAAAAGATAACCATGGGACTGATCACTATCCTGCTCTCACTCATTCAGGTATAATGTTCTGCATGCTATGGTGCAGAGGGGAGAAAATGACTGCTTATGGAAAGCTTGCCATGCAAGCTCCTCGTCTGAAGGCTTTCTTGCAAGCATCCTTGGGACAGCTCCAGTGCAGAGAGGACCCCAGGATCAATAAGCTTCTCATCCTATTCTGATTCACTCTCCAGGTCTCTACATTTTGAAAGCAATCATTCCTTTTAGCTAGTGACTGTTATTTGGTATGGCGACATTTTACTGCTATTATTATTATTAAGTATGATGATGATGGGATACAGACTAGACTTGTGCTTTCTCTGGTCTAAAAGTCTACCAAGGCAGGCCATTGCCATTTCTGCAATTTATTGTCTTTGGACAATTGCCTAGAATAAGTGACTTGCCATTACGTATCATAGACTGGACTTAAAACCACTATTATGATTTAGAAATTATGTATTGTTAACAGGGTTCAAAGAAAAATAGCTGCAGGACTAGTTCCTCAGTTTATGCAAGGAAATATTATTCTTTCTACCCATTAACTCATCTGAAAGCATATGCTAAGCATTTATGTGCCAGGTACATTTAGGGATTCTCTTCCCTCTTCCCCCCCCCCAAAAAAATGCTTGTTCCCAAGACTCCCATTTTGATGTAGGGAACACTTATATAATTCAGCCCAAGAGGCAATATTGTTCAGTGGTTAGTGAACCAGCCTCAGAATGCTTAAGGTCTGGACTCAAATCCTGCCTCAACGACTGTGTGACCCTGGATCTAGGGCTCTAGACAGCTCTCTAAGATACTAAATTTCAGAGAAGCTGATCTACTTTGCTAGCAGGAGCTTCCTTACCTGAGAGTCCCCATCTTGGTGAAATCCCCAATCCAATCCCCATCCCCATGCATTACAGAGTAAATGGAAGATAATCTTGATATTAAAGGGACAGCACCAGCAGCTGGGCTGGGAAAGCTGGAAAGGCCTCCTGCAGAAAGTGGTGGCTTGTGCTGAGTCCTGAAGAAAGCCAGGGAGGCAGAGGTAGAAAGGAAACTCATTCCAGAAATGAGGGACAGCAAAAGCAAAGACTGGAGAGTAGGAAGGACTCAGGTTGGGAAAAGCTGTGAATGCCAAATATAGGGGGTAATAGGAAGTCACTGAAGATTATGGATGGTGGATGGGTGGGTGAGACTTTTTGGAAAAATGATTTTGGATGGATTGGAATTTGGAGAAACTTGCAAAAGGTTATTGCACAACCAATCATCAGAGGATCCGTGGTACCCACATTTTGTCAAAGCCAATGGGGAGGGGACTAGAAGGCACCACAATGAGTACTGGAATCAGGAAGACCTGAATTCAAATCCAGCCTCAGACAGGCACTTACTAGTTGTACAACCTTGGCTAAGTGAGTTAAGTACCAATTGTCTCAAGTTTCTTTTTTCTCCATCTGTGAAATGGGGATAATAATCACATTTATCTTTAGGCTTGCTATGAGAATAAAATGGAACAGTATTTGTAAAATGTTTTGCAAACCTTAAAACACTATATAAATACTAGTTATTGTTATCATGAGGAATTTGTTTTGTTTGATCACACATATTTGTTACAAAGGCTTGATTCTTTTTTTTTTTACTTTTCCCCCCAATGTTAAAGTAGAAGGGATAGGTGGGATTAGGATAGCAATAATAATAATAATAATAAGGAAAACAGAAGAAAGTTATTAAAGCATCTTTTTTAAAAAATGGAGGGAAGAAAACAGAATGAAGGAGCAATTAATTAGATGGCCCAGGGGATAGAGTACTACCATAGAGTCAGGAGGACCTGAGTTCAAATCCAGACTCAGATGCTGTGTGACCCTGAACAAGTGACTTAAAGCCAATTGTCTCACCAAAAAAAAAAAAAAGGTAAGCAGTACATAATAGAGACCTGAAGTTTCATATACAATCCTCTTTTCCTATTCTAATTTGTATGTGAAAATGCCTATTCTGTGTCTTTGTTACACTTTTTAAAATAATATTTTTCCAATTACAAGTAAAAAACAATTTTTAACATATGAGTTTTTTCATTTTGAACTCCAAATTCTATCCTTTCTTCTGTCCCCTCCTCACTCCTCAAGATGGCAAGCAATTTGATATAGGTTATATATGTCCAATCATGCAAAACAGATTTCCATATTAGTCATGTTGTGAAAGAAATTACAGACACCCCCCATGATGTTTATGTTTTTCAATAAAAATAATTTTTAAAAAGACTATTCCAGTCAGTCTGATAAGAGGCAATAATTGTTTCTACTAAGGTGTGAGCAGAGAGATGGGATTACATGGAGATAGAAGTGACAAAACCTGGGAATCAATTGGATTGGAGGGGTGTGGGACAGGGAGCGGATGACACTAAAACTGCCTTCGTGTAGCTTGCCCTTTGTTTTGTTACCATAGTGCAGGTGTTTTCAAGGGTACTTTCCCAACGTGATGTAGTCCAATTTTCACTTCTGAAGGAAGACATTCAGGTGGGCAGTGTGTAGGTGTAAATTGCTTTAACTTCTTCTTCCTAGAGAGCTTTTATGTCAAAAGACCAGGAAATCACCCTTTCCCCCATTAAGTTCCAACTTAACTTTCTGCTGCTCTATGTGTTTCTCTGGAGAAGATATAAGTGGGCATGCACTGGTAAACTTATAACTACTCAACTTTGAAAAACACAACAGACTTTTAAGTTTAGTTGGCTGATTTCAAAGATATAAATGATAACAAGGAAAATTTAATAAAATGAGCTGGCTCCAGTGCACCCCTCCTTTGAAAACATCCCCTTATCCATTGGCTTACTTTGACCTATTCATCTGACCTCTCTCTGTCATTTACACTTATCCAGAACAAATGATATATATATATTTTGCAGATGATATTTTGAAATCATTAAAGAAAGATGTCATGAGATAAAGAAACTGACACAGCTTTGGTTTTTTTATTTTTATTTTTGTTATTTTCTTTTTCTTTTTCTTTTCTTTTTTTTAGCCATTCCCTAAAGTTTCATGTTATCCAGGTGTAAGGGATAAGATGTTTTGATTCAAGTCCCTCTTTAATTTAGAAGCTATACTTAATTCTCTTTAGGAGAGATGTTAATGGATTTAAGGCTAGGTAGAATTGTTATCAGCATCATTAAAATAATAATAGTTCATACACAAAGAGCTCTAAGGTTTGCAAAATGCTTTACATATATTATCTCATTTGATCCTCAGGATAGTCCTGTGAGGTAGATGCTATTATTATCAGCTTTTTACAGAGAAACAGGCATATAGAAACTAATTTAAGGGTCACTCAATTGAGTTGGGATTGAACTTGTCTTCCAGACTTCAAGTTATTGTTATTTTTTCAAGACGGATTCCCTGACGGTTAGTCTATGGCAAGATTCCTTAATATTTTTCATGTGATGGTTCCCATGGTAATCTAATGAAACCTATGGAATCCTTCTTAGGATAATATTTTTAAATGCATAAAATAAAATATGTAGGATTACAAAGGAAACTGAACATTTTGAAGTAGTTAATAAATATACATTTAAAATTTAGTTCAACAAGGTTTTGTAGGGGTGAATGTTGAAAACTATCTTTGCATATATTTGGAAAAAAATTTTTTTTAATTATTTTATTTTTTCTTTTTAAAAAAATTACTTCTTTTTAATACACACTGCTTTATAAATCATGTTGGGAGAGAAAAATCAGACCAAAAGGGAAAAACCATAGGAGAGAAAAAAAAACAGAAAAAAAAAAAAAGAAATGAACATAGCAGGTGTTGATTTATATTCAATCTCCATAGTTATTTTTCTGGATGCAGATGGCATTTTCTGTCCAAAGCCTATTAGGATTGCTTTGGAGCACTGAACCACTATAAAAAACCAAGTCTTTCATAATTGATCATTGCACAATAAAAAACTATTTTTAAAAATCACATAACATTAAAATAAAGAAAAGCACTATCCTGCATATTTGTAATAAAAAATGCAACAGAATTTCTTTAAAAAAAAACCCTCAAAACTTAGTTTATAGATCCCATGTTATTCTATGGGTTGGGGAGAAGATGAGTGAAATGGAGCTTCTGCTTCCTTTTAAAATAGCATCAGATTAAGATGTGGAATCCTCAGGAACCAACAATAAGTAACAACCGACATTTCTAGTATGCTGTAAAGTCTGCAAATTATTTTATAGGCATTTTCTCCTTTGAGTCTCACAATAACCTTGTAAGGCTGGTTCTATGAGCTAGTAATAATAGCTATAAGTAATGTTATTTATATAATAATTTACATTATTCTACTTTATAAAAATATAATAATGTTTCTATAAATAATCTTTTATATAAGGTAATTTTGCAAATATTATTTTATTTTTCACAATAACGCTGGGAGTGAAATACTATTATTACCCTCATTTTATGGTTGAGGTTATGAGACAGAGGTTAAATGATTTGCTCAGGTCTGAGGTCTGAGGTCATAATTGAACTCAGATCTTACTGAATCCACACTCAATATTCTAGTGTCTCCATTTCACAGAAGAAAAAACTGAGGGCCAGAGTGGTAAGTGATTGTCTAAGATTATACATCTAATAAATGTTAGGGGTGGGATTTGAATGAAAGCCTTTCTCACTCATAATCTACCATTCTAACAACAAGATAGCAGGAGTTGATAGGTTGATAGCTTTTGCTCCATGACTCTTAGATGGGAAAAGGAAAACAAATTCTCTGAGAGTGGAGGAACCCCTAGCTTTGGAAAATTTGGATACTGAGAATAGAAAAATAGGGTTCTCATAGAGACTAGTCTTTGAAAATGATGAATTCCTATCCCTTCTCCTCCACAACCCCAGTCCATCTTGCTTCCATTTTTTGATATTTCTTCCCTCTTCTTGTTCTGAAATTTGCTCCAAAGCCAATCAACATGCTAAAACTACATAAAGAATTGGGGATGACTCCAGTTCTTACATCCTGGTCTTGTTGAATCGATCACTTGATTAGCAGAATGGAACCATCCCTGAATTCTAAGTTATGATCAGACCTTCCTCGAGGAGTGCAAGAAAACCAGGACATAGAAAAGGTTAATAGCCCTTGATTTAGGAGGAAGCTGAAGATTTCAAGGTGAGGAAGGAGTACTTCCCAGATGTAGAAGGCCATTTGTCCAAAAGTTTGGAGGTAAGAAATGGAGAACAGCAAGCAGACCACTTTGCATAGAACAAAGAAGTAACATAAAATGGGATATATGGAAAGGTCTGTGGGAGACTGGAAAGATCAGTGGTCCAGAAAGGCTAAACAACTTTAGCAAAACATGGGCTCCCCTCTCCCAGGGACTTGGAGGCCTTCAGGCAGGTACTTCATGCTGCTTTCAAACATTTCTGAACCAGGAAGAGAACAAGCATCATGCTGGGTAATTATAACTTCCATATGTCCAAGATGAAGTCATATTCTCCACAACTGCAGATTACAACCATGTGATCAGGCTTCAAGAATGGTCAAGAGTGGAAAAAAAATGGGAACCCTAAAGCCAACCTGGCAATGAGCATCCCATTCATAGTTACTTGGTCCCTGGAAAGCAGATGCTCCCTCTGTCTCTGACAGTGCATTTGCTGACTTGCTGAAGCTTGGTGTTGTCCATTCTGAAGCCCAGGGGTCATCTCAGGGGATCTCCATAGGGATGCTAATCAGGAAAGACCCTGAACAGAGAGGCAGCAGTGTGAGAATGGGAACAGAGTGGCAGCTCATAGCCCACAAATGAAGCCCCGAGTTTGGATTCAGTCTTGGGGATTCTTTTCAAAGAATCTGACTTTTTATGGAAATATGTATACATATATTTGACTTGTCAAGTATTTTAATATAATTAACATGTAGTGCACTTCCTGCCATCTAGGGGAGGCGAGGGGACTGGGGGGGAAATTTGTAAGGGAAAGCTTTGTAAGGATCAATGTTGAGGAACTACCCACACATATGTTATGCAAATAAAAAACTTTAATTAAAAAAATTAATAAAAAAAATTTTTTAAAAAGAATCTGACTTTTTGGTTCAGACCACTTGTGAGAGCCAGGAATCTGATGGGAAGCCAGCTCCAAGCTGCTGTTGGAGAGCCTCTGAGCTTCTTGAACTCCCAAACCTCAAATCTAGGTGTGTCCATGCTGAGAATTATGTTTGGCACCCTACTTGGGAAGGGAATCAAGGCAGGCAGGTGCCAGCTCACCTACTTGAGTTCATGCTTCACTCATGGTGGCTGGCAAAAAGTGGGGTTTGGGAGCTAAGAGAAGGGTTCCTGGAAAACTGTGCATTCCCCTTGTCCTTCTTGGGGAATCCAGAGATAGAGCTCTCACTGTCTATTTCTCAAGAGTCCAAGCAAGGGGCTTTTAACTGTTCTAACACCCTGGATGCCTTCAAGGGGATGCTAAGTCCTCTCGAAGCTAGACCACCACGTGGTAGGAAGCAGACCCCAAAGCTCCCAGGTAATTGGCCAGAACCAGGAAAGGCTTCTCCAAGAACGTTCCAAGGGATGCTTCCCTTATCCTCTTACCCATCATGTCCAAGTGCACACTGTATTGCCTATGAATAATTAATTATCCCTCCTGTGATGTTACAGGGACAAGGAGGGTAATCAGGACACCTTAGCAAAGGAGAGGAAAGCCTCATTAAAGAGTCACAAGAAGGATTTCAGTAGAGCCTCACCCAGCTCTTCCTGGGCATGGGGTCAGAAGGCCTGCCTTGAGGTCCAGCTCGGCCACTAATTATTAGCTGTATGTTTTGAGGCAAACCACTTTCCCCTGTCTGAACCTTAATTCTGCATCGATAAAATGAGAAAGAGACCAGAAATAAAGTGGAAAGACAGCTGGATCTGGAGGCAGAGGATCTGAGTTCAAATTCTGACTCAGCCTCTTGGAGATATAACTTCAGCACTTTGGGCCTCAGCTTCCCCATCTGTGAAAAAGGAAGCAAGGTGGGTGTTGATGATGGAATAAATCATCTTCTAAAATCCTGTGCAGTTCTAGGCGTAGCTAAGTGGCTCATGGATAGAGAACTAGACCTGGAGATCTGCATTCAAATCCAACTTCAGTCACTTCCTAGCCAAGTGGTCGTAGGGAAGTGACTTATTGCTGTCTACCTCAGTTTCCTGAATTGTATAATTCCTCATAACAGTATCTACTGCCCAGAGTTATTGTGATGCTCAAATGATATTCTATTTGTAAATGACTTAGCAGAGTGCTTGGTACATAGTAGGCACTTAATAAATGCTTTTTTTTTTCTTTCTATGATTCTATGACCTTGGACTGTAGTTCCCTGGTAACAAATCTGCCTTGCAAGGGTGTTGCAAGGACTAGGTGGGAGCACACTTTGTAAACTAGAAAGAGCTACAAATGTCAGCTATTACCATGGTGTCCAAAGTTTTCCCCATGATGAAGATTACCTTTACTGTGTTGTGTCCCATGAGTCTGGTAGCTCCAGAATTAGCATGATCGTTCCACATTGAAGATTAGATGGGAACATGGTGAACACAATTGCCATCATTTTCATCTTCTCCTTCTAATTGAACAAAATGCTGACAGCATGACTTGTATCTAATAATAATCTAATAATCTCCTCTTGAGACTTACGCACTTCCTATGAGGCTTCATGTCCCATCCCAACTTCCTCCAAAGCACTTTATTTGGAAGTTCCTCTTTCTTAAAATAAGCTTTCTCTGATAAATTCCCCTTTCTGGAAAAAGCGGAAATCTAACCTCCACCCCAGTAGGGCCTGTCTGGGCCATCTAGAGCCTCCCTACCTATGTGTTGTAGGCTGTTCTTTGCTCCTAGGATACCCTTCTCATATGGCTAGACCCCAAAGACAAGCATCCAATCAGACTCCCTCCCTGCTTCCCCTTTATTCTCCCACTGTAACCTATATTGATATTCCATTAAATGAAGCCCTGAGCTCATCAATGAAATGGATGGATGAACCTGCCTACTATATGACTAGTGCTGGAGATCCCAATACAAAAACAGAACACTCCTTGCCCTCAGGGAGCTTACCTTAGTGTGGCTACTCCTTTCTCCAGTGCAGATCCCTGCCTATTCACCATCTCAGGTGGTTCTTGTGTAGAATATGTACCAACACACTAAACATGGGTTTGGAGAGCACCCATGAATTCTTTGGGCTGTCCATTTGTGGTGGCATCTTCCTCTTGCAACTCCTTCCCTTGATTTCCTCCAAGATTCAGCTCAAACCCCATCTTTCCCCAATACCTCCAGGTGCCTTTGCCTTCTCTCCCTGAGTGACCTTCCGTCTGCTCTAAATAAATAGCACATAATGTCCTCTCCCCTATTAGAATAGAAACTTCTTGGAGGCAGGATGATTTTTGCCTTTTATCCTCCCCTTGGATCCTGGGTTTAGCCCAGGGCCTGGCACATAGTAAATGCTTAATGAAGGCTCTTTAGTGGATTGATTGAGCAAACATTTTGTGTCTCATGCCAAAGACATCCTAGGTAACGAACTACAGCTTACCAACACCCACTCTGTCATCCTATAAAAAGCACAAGACAGCATACATCCCCAGAGGATGCTGTACACGGTGGAGGCAGAAGATACATTTCACTCCAGTCTCACTCTGCTGCCCAGTCCTCTCCGAACTGTGTCACCTGATAACCCAAGAAGCGTCAGTCATACTTCCTTTTTATTTTTTGAAATCTTACTTTTTTGTGTTACGTGTCCTAAAAGAGCCTAACTAGGAAAGAAAAGTTATAGTAATATCTTAGCATGGAGAGACTGTTCTTCACAGAGAGATGGGTACTGGGCTTGGGGTCAGGAATACCTGGATTCTGTAATAGTGACTACATGATGTTAGGTCAGTCACTTAACTTCTGAACATATCAAGCAATTCTTTTTTTCTTATAATATTTTTATTAAAGCTTTTTATTTTCAAAACCTATTCATGAATAATTTTTCAACATTGACCCTTGCAGGACTTTGCATTCCAAATTTTCCACTCCTTCCTCCTCTACATGGCAAGTGATCCAATATATGTTAAACATGTTAAATATATATGTTTAATCCAATATAAGTATACATATTTATACAATTATCTTCAAGCAATTCTTTAAGAGTGCAAATTATGCAGCAGTACCATTGCTAAGTCTGTATCCCAAAGAGATCATAAAAAGGAACCACATGTACAAAATATTTATAGCAGCTCTTTTTATGGTGGCAAAGAATTGGAAATTGAGTGGATATCCATCGACTGGGGAATGGCTGGACAAGTTTTGGTAGTTGAATGTAATGGAATATTATTGTTCCATAAGAACTGATGAGCAGGCTGATTTCAGGAAAGCCTAGAAAGACCTACATGAACTGATGTTGAGTGAAGTGAGCAGAACCAGAACATTGTATGGAGTAACAACGAGATTATATTTATCACGAGTAACAATGAGATTACAATTATCAATTATGATACACTTAGTTCTTCTCAGCAATACAGTCATCTAAGAAAGTTTCAAGACTTACAACAGAAAATGTTATCCACATCCAGAGAAAGAACTATGGAGTCAGAATGCAGTTTGAAGCAAACTGTTTTTTACTTTGTTTTTTGTTTTTTCTTTCTCATTCTTTCCCCCCTTTATTCTGATTCTTCTTTGAGTAATATGAAAATATATTTAACATGGCTGTACATGTATAGCCTAAAAATACTTTAGTGATAAAAAAATTGCTAACCATCAAAAAAACCCCAAATAAACAGATTCTCTTTAAAAAAAAAAAAAAGGATTAGGGGCAGCTAGGTGGCGCAGTGGATAGAGCACCAGCCCTGAAGTCAGGAGGACCTGAGTTCAAATCTGGTCTCAGACACTTAACATTCACTAGCTGACTCTGGGCAAGTCACTTAACCCCAATTGCCTCAGCAAAAAGCAAAAAAAAAAAAGGATTATAAATTATGGAATAGGTGCTAAATTGTATCAGTAAAGGACATTCATTGACACATAAGAAATTCTCTATATCGGTAGTTTTCAAACCTTTTGATCCTTTCAAAAAGGATCTCAGGATCCTTTTATACCCTTAAAAATACTGAGAGCCCTTCAAAGATCTTTTTTTAAATGTGTTATATCAATTTATACTTAGCACATCATCAATTAAAATAATAAATTTTAAAATATTTAATTCAATTAAAAAGAACAATAATAGGTATGTAATATATGCAGATCTTTATATCCAAAAGTATATAGAAATGAGGAATAGACCTGTGATTTCATTGATAAAGTAGAAGAAATTTCCCCTACCAATGCAGATCTTTAACTTCTCTGTAACTTATTGTCTAACAGATCTGCCTGGGATGCTATGAAGTTAAGTAACTTGTACTGGGTAATATAATAAATCATGTACATGTTGGAGGGGAGACTTGAACTCCAATCTTCCTTGTTTCTGAAGCCAGTTCTCTATCTTCTATACTATACTGCCTTCCTGTGTCTGCTGTGTCTGTATCTATGTCTTTGTCTACATCTATGTCTTTGTCTATGTCTATACCTATTTTATGTCTGTGTTTATATCTATATCTATATCTGCCTGTGTCTATTCAACAGTATATTATTAAGCACTTGCTATGTGCCAGATACCAAGTACTGATATTTTCCTTTTCTTCCATCAATTTCATCTTTCAATATCAACTTGATAAAACAGGATAAATTAGAATTATTTTTTGTTGTACACTAGGTGGCGCAGTGAATAGAAAATTGGATCCAAAGTTAAGAAGACTGGTCTTCTTGACTTCAAATATGGTTCTAATACTAAATGTGTGACTCTGGACAAGTCACTTCAGCTTGTTTGCCTTAGTTCCTTATCTGTAAAGCAAGCTGGAGAAGAAAATGACAAAGCACTCCAGTATCTTTGCCAAGAAAGCCTCATCCGGGGTCATGAAGTCAGACATGACTGAAATGATTGAACAACAAAATATTTTTATTACTTTTTTTCTAATTTTCTCCTAATATTTTTTATCTTCATTCTAACAGATTGACATAACAAGTTACCATGTTAGTAACAAGTTATTATGCAAAACATCTGATTCAGGACTGACTCCCATATTGGTAGTTTCCAGAACTTGTAGTTTGCTTTCTTAAAAAAACCAAACCAAACAAACAAAACTCTTTAAATAATTTATTTAAAATTTCATATTAAACAGCAACACAATTAAACTTGCTTATGAATGATTACATTTAAATGAAATTATTTCAGTGTATAAAATGTCATAGTCACTTTTCTGTCATTCCTTCAAAGTCTCCATTCTTTGCCAGTCACTTTTCATCTTTTTTCTTTCATGGTCGTAGATGCTTGTAGAGTCTCTCTGGTTCTCTTTGTCTAATCTTGCATGATTTTTCACAGATGTCTTTCCAGGTTTCTTTGTTTCCTTCATACTTGGCTGCTTTGGTGGAATTATGTTCTTCAATTCCACTATTAATTCAGGCATTTCCCTATTGTCAGACATTTGAGTTGCTCCTGGGTTTTTGGTAATCATGTTGCTATGAAAATCTTTGAACAAAGATTTCCCGCCCCCTGTCCTTTCAGAGCATGTTTCTTTTCTTTTCTTTTCTTTTTCTTTCTTTCAATAGTATTTTATTTTTCCAGATACATGTAAAGATAGTTTTCACCATTCATTTTTGTAAGACTTTGTGTTCCAATTTTTTCCTTCTTCCCTTCTTTTCCTTCTTCCTCCCCTTCCCAAATCAGCAAACTGTTAAATATGTGCAATTCTTTTTATTTATTTTTATGTACAAATCTTTTAAACATTTTTCCATATTTGTCCTATGAAAGAAAAATCAGACCAAAAGGAAAAAACCATGAGAAAGAAAAAGCAAATGGGGCAGCGAGGTGGTGCAGTGGATAGAACACCAGACCTGAAGTCAGGAGGACCTGAGTTCAAATTTGATCTCAGACACTTAACATTCCCTAGCTATGTGACCTTCGGCAAGTCACTTAACCTCAATTGTCTCAGCAAAAAGTAAAAAGAAAAAAAGAAAAAGAAAACAAATAAAGAAATAAAAAGAAAATACTATGCTTTGATCCACATTAAGTCTCCATAGTTCTCTCTCTGGATGCGGATGGCACTTTCCATTTGGGGGTATGTTTCAAACAATGAAATTGCAAGGTAAAAGGGGAGGCTTATTTTGCTAACGTTTTATAGTGTCCTGCCAGATAATTCTCCAAATGGGTTATACAATTTTATGATTCTACCAGTAATAAAAGTGACTCCTATTTTCCAGAGCCCCTCAATATTAATTTTCATTTATTTCAACATTATTAACATGTAGTGGACTTCCTGCCATCTAGGGGAGAGGAGGGGACTGGAGGGTAAAATTTGTAATGGAAAGCTTTGTAAAGATCAATGCTGGGGAACTACCCATACATATGTTATACAAATAAAAAGCTTTAATAAAAAATATTAATTTTCATTGTTTCTATTTTTTGTCAAATTGATGATATCATATCCCAAAATTTCTTCAATTTGTTCTCTCTCAAAATGTTCTCTCTCTGAGACAGAACATTTTTTCAAATGAGGAGAAGGAGGAGGAGGAGGACAAGGAAGAGGAGGAAAAGGAAGAGAAAAGAAAGAAAAAAAAGAGAAAGGAAGGAAGGAAGGAAGAGAAGAAAGAAAGAGAAGAAAGAAGGAAGAAAGGAAGTTGTCTTAAAGAGGCTTTGGCCATTTATCTAATATGGACCGAAAGTTAATTATCTTTGTGGTTTCTTAACATTTACTGTTAGATTTTAAAAATCAAATTTTTCTGTTATATATGCAGATAACTATTTTAATTGTAACTAATTGAGAATTTTTCTTACATAGAATTTTTTTATTCTAATATTTTGTCCCTCGTAACTATTTGCTGAAGAGGGGCAGGCCATAATTTCTCTTTCATATAGTTTATACACTTATGGGAAAATGAAAATGAAGAAAAGATTCACCGTATCATGTGTGCAGTTGGGGAAATTGGTTGGCAATTGTATTGGAAATGAATTTAGACTGACGTGTTAGACTTGGTAAATTCCAGACATATGACAGAGTTGACTTGTATTTTTAAAGAATGATTAAAAAGATGAAAGAAAATGGAATAATTATTCAAAATTGGTCTTTTGTATACATTTGCCTCGATGTCTAGAATAACTTCCTATTGACTGAATCATTTCTTAATTTTTCATCCATTACCAGATATTTTTTATTATAACCTCTTTGTAATAATATACTTTGAAATCTGAGTGCAAGACCTTTCTTACCTTTCTCTGCCTCAGCTTGGTTTTCTTTAATGGGGGTGAGTTGACCTCAGAGGTACAACTAGGAATCGCATCATGTCTTATTTTGTTTACCTAACTGATTTTACATGTCCATAGGCTGGACTCAGCAATGGCTCATTGGAGGGAGACAATGGTTCTCCAATTTTGTTCTTCTGTGGTCCCACAAAACCTGCAACTGTAGTGGCAAAAGGAAGAAGGGAAGTTAAGTAGTCATCTATCTGACTTGATAACATCACATGTTCTAAGGACCTTTTCAGCTCTGACATCCCCTGTTCTAAGCTCTCTCCCAGCTCTGACACCCCCTGTTCTAAGCTTCCTCCTAGCTCTGACATCCCCTGTTCTAAGCTTCCTCCCAGCTCTGACATCCCCTGTTCTAAGGACCCTTCCAGGTCTGACATTGCCTGTTCTAAGACCCCTCCTAATTGTAGTTCTACATTCTAAGAGTTTTCCCAGCTCTAAATTCTATAAATAAGCACTCAAATCACTCAAGGGCAGGTTGCACTGCAAGAGGAAGGGACTACCATGATAATCTTATGATGCCCTTCTGAAACATTTACCGTCAATTTATTAATTTGGGTTAGCAAGTCCAGTCCTGTGGAGACTCTAGAGACAAGAAGGTAGTGACGAGGAGTCCCATCTGGCCCCTGTCTTGACCTAACCCCAATTGGAGCACCATCTCAATTCAGCATGTCCCATTTTAGAAAGGATGTGGGTTGGCTATAAAGTGTTTACCAAAAGAAAATGAGCATGGCAGGGGATGGGAAATCATGACAGGTGAGGAGGAAGGATTGCTTAGTCTGGAGAGAAAAGATTTAGGAGGGCAGGATGGCTGCTGTGTATTTTAATATCCTAGAGGGTAGAACCAGGAAGAAGTAAAGGGATGCAGGAAAGAAGACGCAGAAAGGCAAAGTTTGTGTCAGAAGGAAGGAAACATCATTCCCTGACTGAAAGCTGGCGTGTGCTCTATCTTTATTTAAAAGTGGATAAATTCTTGCACGTGTTTAACATATATTGGATTACTTGCCATCTAGGGGAGGGAGTGGGAGGAAGGGAGGGAAAAATTTAGAACACAAGATTTTATAAGAGTGAATGTTAAAAATTATCCATGTGTATATTTTTTGTTTATTAAAGCTTTTTAATTTACAAATTTAATTTACAAAACATTGGAGTAATTTTTCTACAAAATTTCTACAAAATTTTCTACAAAATTTTTCTCTTGCAAAATTTTCTGTTCCAAATTTTTCCCTCCTTCCCCCCACCCCCTCCCCTAGATGGCAAGTAGTCCAATATCCATGTATATATTTTGAAAATAAAAAACTTTAATTAAAAAAATAAGTGTGGATAAATTCTGATTGCATTTTTTAAAATGCACTTCAACTGAATTGAATTTTTCCCCATTATTTAAAACATCAAGACACTTCTTGATTTTGCTTGTTCTTTAAATCTTCTATGATTATACAAAGGGACCATGTAAAATGTAAATGAGTGACAGTGAAATGGGGTGGAATAAATAAAATGACAGTCTACAATGGAAAAAAAAGAAGGAAACAACTTTTTAATGGTGAGGAATATTCAAGAGCATGACAGCCACGTTAGATAGAGTATTGGATTTATTAATTCCAACCTATTAGCTGTATGGCCCTGGAAAATTCACTAATCTCCCTGGGTTTCAGTTTCTTTATTTAGTAAATTGGAAATAATAATAGTACTTATTTCCCAAGGTTATTGTAAGGCTCAAAGGGAATAACATATGCTTTGCAAACTTTAATAAGTTAGATAAATGTTAGCTGTTAATTACTATTATTATTAGGTGGAATGGGTTTCCTTGGAGATAGTACATTTCTCTTTCCTGGAATTCTCCTAATAGAGGATGATGACTTTCACAGGTAAGTTGTGGAAAGAAACAACAGAATCTGCTTTTCCATCAGCTGTGTTGTGTCTGTCTGCCTTGGAAATGTCCTGAACACAATAAAAAAAAAAAAAGGAAAAATAAAACAATCAAAAATCCTTCCATCCTCCCCCTGGAAGTTTGGGGCTTGGCAGCTGTTGGTACATTTTGATCCCAGACTATGACAAAGCTGAGTTAAATCCTCGTCGGGGGAGGAAAAGCTTTCTGGCTGCTATTTTAAAATAAGAAAAAAATTTTCCTCCAGGACTGGGAACTTAGAGTTCTTTCCACCTCTGAGAATCTCTGTCCAAGTTTGCTTTGCACGTCTTGCCCAAGACTGGTCTGGGGTGGGGGCGGGGAGAGCTGCAGGTGCCCACCACTAGGGGGCAGCGAAGAACAGCTTATAAAATATATAATCAAGATTGGCCAGAATGGAACAGAAAAAATGGAAAACCTATTTCTTTAAAGTTTAGAAAATATTTTTCTATTTGGAACAAAAAGTTTTGCAAGAGTCATTGTTGAAAAAATTACCCATGCATATGTTTTGTAAGTAAAAAAAAAAACTTTAATTAGAAAAAAAAAAGAAAAAATGAAAAAAAATTTTTTTCTTTGAGGTGGGCAGTGCAGGAGCTATTAATATCCTTCCTCCTTTCTGCTGAGTTTATTCCTTCAGTTTTGCAATGCTTGATTACCTAACCATTGATCAATTCCCAATAACATATGGATCCCAAGTTTCCTATGGCACACGGTCATCCAGGGCCTTTCCTTTTCACCCTACCTGAAACTCCCCACCATTTTGCCATTTGCCCTGATGTGTGCTCACCCCAAGCGGTGGGAACAGTAATCAGATGAATACTGCTGTTGATTTCTGTACCTATCCACATGTGCTCCTGGGATATGTCCAGTAAAATGTAAGCTATTTTCTTTGGATCCTCCTGCTTATCTCAGGGCCTGAAACCAAGAAGGGGCTTAATTAATGGGTGGAATTGATGGTTATTGGAAAGGGCCATCACAATCCATTCCTGTGACTTCTCAGAGCAAAACTCCCTTCCCATTGAAGAATTGTCCATGATATGTTTTGAAAAATAAAAAGCTTTAATTTAAAAAAAATCACATTTCCTACAGGAAAAAACAAACAAACAAACAAAAAACCAAAACCTGCCTTCCCTACTGACCACATCTCTTTTTTGTTTTTGTTCAGTCGTTTTCCAATCTGATTCTCTGTTATCCCATTTGGGGTTTTCTTGGCAAAGATACTGGAGTGGTTGGCTATTTATTTCCTTCTCCAGATCATTTTACAGATGAGGAAACTGAGGAAAACAGGGTGAAATGACTTGCCCAGGGTCACACAGCTAGAACGTGTCTGAGGCCAGATTTGAACTTCAGAAGATGAGTATTTCTAACTTCAGGCCCAGCACTCTATTCACTGTGTTACCTACCTGCCCCATCGGTGAACCTCCAAGTCCTGGCACCTACTAAATAAATCTATATTCATTCATTCATTTATACTCATTGTATGGATAAGGAAAAATGGGGTTGAGAAGGAAAGTAACAGAAAAATTATGGACATTTCTTTAAAAAAATTTTTTTTACCTGTAGAATTGATTTTTAATGATCTTTTGTTTTTATAACGCCTTTGTTTTTCCCTGAAATTCTCCACCTTCCTTGAGAACCATTGTTTAAATCACAGGATTTCTTTTAAAAAGAGGATAAAGAGGAGGGAAAATCCTATTATTTCCTACTGAAGTTCCTTACTCAGTTTATTTCATCAGAGCTTCAAACCAACTCTAGGTGTTATTGTCCTCTCAGTTTACACATGAGGAAGTTGAGTTCCAGACAAGGAAGTGGCTTGCCCATGGAGATAAGGACAATAAGTATTAAAGGGGGCATTTAAATCAGGTCTTCCTGGCCCCTGGCCCATTTTCCAATCCCTGCCTTTACTACTTCACAGGGCTTGCTCTCCATCTATCACCCAGCTGAGATGTCAAAGAGAGTTAAACATGGCCCTCCTGGCTGCACTTCTAACACCTCTGATCTGCTTTACAGATTTCCCTCCTAAGGGGGCAAGAAAAGGGATAGGCAGGTAGGCCATGTATATATATACATATACATACATACATATAAAAGGTATATATATATATGTATGTATAAAAGGTATATGTATATATGATATATATGTATAAAAGATATGTATAAGGTATATATATATATGTATAAAAAGTATATATATATAAGATATATGTAAGGTATATATATGTATAAAAGGTATATATATAAAAGATATATGTAAGGTATATATATGTATAAAAGGTATATATATATATAAATAAGATATATATGGTATATATATATATATATACACACATATATATATAAAAGGTGACTTCTCTATACTTAACCTCTGGATCTGTTTCCTCAGCTGTAAAATGAGGGAATTACATTATACAACTTCCCAAGGTTCTTTCCAGCTTTAAATATATGATACTACGATACATGATACTATGACCTGAATGCAATGGAGTGTTCTCAGGTCAAAAGAAATGATGAAATGAAGAATTCAGAGCAAACTGGGATGATTTGTCTGAACTGATGTGGAAGAAAGAAAGCAGAACCAGTAGAATCACATGCATAATGAATATAATATAAATGACTATAATGTAAAAGAAAACAAGTCTAAAAGGTTGCTAGGCTCAGATTTCAAGCAAAGATCTATAAGCATTATGTTGTTAAGTTAGTTTCTGATTCTTCATGGCCCCTGACCCTGTAGACTATAGCCCACCAGTTTTATCCATGGTGTTTTCTTGAAATAGATACTGGAGTGATACTGTAGTAGTTATTATAGTACAGCAGAAAAGAATCATGGATTTTAAATCCACCACTGAATGTATACTATCTGTGTGGTCTTAGGCAAGTGAACTTCCCCAGCTGGGGAAGTTTCCTTCTGGGCAAAATGAGAATATTGAGCTAAAATGCTTAGCACAGCACTTGACATGTCTTAGGTGCTTAATAAATATTGATTGATTGACTGATTGAACTTCAAGACCCTTTTAATTTTTTTAAATTAAAATTTTCAGTGAATAAAAATCAATTTTCTTTCCCTCCAACCTTCCTCCTTCATGAGGGAAAAAAACAAATAAATAATTGCTCTTTTATAATTTATTTTTAAAATAAAGAAAAACAAAATCCTTCAGATATATATGCATTATTAAACAAAAGAAAATTTTCTCACTGAACAGATCCAAAAACGTGTGTCTCTCTTCCCAATTTTGTTCTCCTTGTATTGTTCATTTACTTAGTTCTAAATCCATAACAATATAGGTTCCAAAGAACAGATGTCCAAACACACCTTCCTCCTCTTGGTAGACAGGTGGGGAATATGGGTGCAGCGTATTATATTGCCATCAGCTGCTGTTGCTAAGCTGGTTGGTTGGCTCAACTGTTTCTTTGTTCCAAGGGAAGGTTTAATGTGAGTTTGATATATTAGGAAATGTTTGTGATGTAAAAAGTAAAAAGTTTTAATAAGGCCTTAAAAAAAAGATAAGGGGACAGATGAGATGATTTCTAGGTTCTTCCAATTCTCAATCCTATAACTATAATTTATATCTATTTACATGATCAGAGCCCAATTTGAATTGTTTTTTTCTGTAGAATGAGGGGAAGGGCTCCATTGGAAGGACTCCCTAAGAACCCTGAACCTTTCAGTTCTATTCTATTTGTCTATTTGAAAATATTGTTCCTTCCAGCTAAGTTCCTGGAAAGAACTTTGTTCCTTTTTTTTTTTTAATTTTTTGATTTTAAATTTATTGATTGATTTTTTTTTCTTGACCCAAGGGACACTCTCCTTACAGAGTTTATCAATTGTTAACAGAGAGGAAGGATATAGCCTTTACCTTTGATCGTTGGGACTCACGTTGACTATTGTATTTGCCCACAATTTTGTTGATTTCATTTATATTGTATAGTCATTCTTTTTTAGAGGCTCTCTTTTCTTCTCCAGAGATCACTTTAAACAATGAATGTTATGGAATATTATTGTTCTATAAGAAATGATCAGCAGGATCATTTTAGAGAGACCTGAAGAGACTTACAGGAACTGATTTCCCTGTTCTAACACTCCTCCCAGCTCTGACATTCCCTGTTCTGAGGACCCTCCAGCTCTGACATCTCCTGTCCTAAATGAAATGAACAGAACCAGGAGATCTTTGTACATGGCAACAACAAGATGATGTGATGATCAATTCTGATTGACGTGGCTCTCTTCAACAATGAGATGATTCAAACCAGTTCCAATGGTGTTGGGAAGGAGAGAGCCATCTGCACTCAGAGAGCTCTGTGGGAACTGAGTGTGGATCAAAATACAGTATTTTCACTCTTTTTGTTGTTGTTTGCTTGCATTTTGTTTTCTTTCTTATTTTGTTTTCTTTTTGATCTGATTTTTCTTGTGCAGCATGATCATTGTGGAAATATGTATAGAAGAATTGTATTTTTTCAACATACATTGGATTATTTGCTATCTAGGGGAGGGGATGGTGGAAGGGACAGAAAACATTTGGAACACAAGGTTTTGCAAAGGTGAATGTTGAAAATTATCCATGCATATGTTTTGAAAATAAAAAGCTTTAATAAAAAAAATACATTACACATTGGGGAGTCAGAAGCCTAATTGTTTTTGTTTTTGCTTTCATTTGTTTATTTGTTTTTGTTTTTTTTTTTGGGGGGGGTCACATTAAGTACTACAAATCATAGCCAAAGCTAGTAGTAGGAAGACCCTCCCTCTCTTGAGGAAGGAGTAGGGAGCTCACGCTAGCTTTCTAATTAATCATGGAAAGTTTTTTTTTGTTGTTGTTGTTTGTTTGTTTTGTTTTGTTTTTAACATTATTGTGAGGCAGGGAGGGGTAGGAATCATAAAACTAATTTTATAGCAGGAGAAACTCTGGGGCAGGAAAGCAGAAGGACTCCAAACCAGACCATGCCTTCCATCTCCCAGGCCAGAAGCTATTGACTCTGAGTCCTAGAAGAGGGAAGAAGGGAGGAGAACTTGTGGAAAGAGGAATGGTTCTGGTACTAATTAGCCAAATGACCTTGGCTAAGGTTGGATAAATAGGCATTGCTTCCTCACTTTTAAATTGGGGTGAAGAATAGAGTTGGACTATATTAGAAATTCTTAACTTGGGGTCTATGAACTTGTTTTTTAAAAATATATTTGCTAGGTGGTGCATTGGATAGAGCACCAGCCCTGAAGTCAGGAGGACCTGAGTTCAAATCTGGGCTCAGATACTTAACACTTCCTAACTGTGTGACCCTGGGCAAGTCACTTAACCCCAATTGCCTCAGCAAAAAATAAAGAAAAATGAAAATATTTGATAACTGTATTTCACTATAATTAGTATTCTTTAATCCTCTTCTTTACAATTTTTTTGGATGTGGCCGATAGAGGAAATGATTTGGCTTGAATAGGCAAACAAGAGGGTTTTTTTGGTTTTGCTTTTGTTGGGGGAATGGTATGTGGGAGAGAGAGAAAATAAAGACTTGTTAATTTAAAAAAGTTAAAAACCAATCCTATGTACTTTATTTTACACATTTAAAAACATCTTTCTGAGAAGGGGTCTATAGATTTCACCAGTCCAAAGGCTATATGACAGATAAGAACCCCTGGAATAATAAGTGGTCTTCAATGATAATCCCAGCTCTGATATTCTAAGGCTTTTTCTGACATTCCCAGTTCTATTCCTCCCCTGGCTCTGACATATCCTGTTCTAAGCTCCCTCCCAGCTCTGACTTCCCCTGTTCTAAGCTCTCTCCCAGCTCTGACATCCCCTGTTCTAAGCTCCCTCCCAGCCCTGACATTCCCTGTTCTAAGCTCCCTCCCAGCTCTGACATATCCTGTTCTAAGCTCCCTCCCACCTCTGACATATCCTGTTCTAAGCTCCCTCCCAGCCCTGACATTCCCTGTTCTAAGCTCCCTCCCAGCTCTGACATATGCTGTTCTAAGCTCC
>JAJPUD010002381.1:152698-201670 GCA_023553655.1 Myrmecobius fasciatus
CATCCCCAGAGCTTAGCAAGATGCCTGGCACATAGTAGGTGCTTACGAGGTGCTTGCTAAGGGGCTGGTGCCTGAGAGAAGGCAATAAAGAGGCATTCCAGGCAATTCATAACGGCCCAAGCAAAGGCACAAGGTCAGTTTGCCCTGACCACGGACAGTGGCCGGGCAGGCGAGCTGGGCTTGAGTCAGTTATGCACAAAAACGAGTCTTGATGCTAGGGGTGATAGGGAGCCACTGAGGCTTCTTGAGCAGGGGGAGGACATGGGACAGTTCTGACCTACTCCTACCGCGGCCGTTCGGGATTCCCGGGGTTAGTCATTCCCTCCCCTGTCCACTAGAGGGGGCGGGGGTGGGGACGAGAGCGAGCCACGGGGGGCCCAGGCTGACCCGCTCGGCAACAAATGGTTGGAGGCCCCTTTAAGGGTACGAGACCCCGCCTCCCGCTAGCCCTTACCCTCCTCCCACCTCCCCTGGGCCGCCTAGTCGGTTCCAGGATTCTCTTCGTCGATGAGATCATCTTCCCCTTGCCGATTGGCCCTGGTTCGTCGTCAATCCTGGGAAGTCCCGCCTTCGTGTTCTCCTCACCCTCCGCCGTCCGTTCTTCTCCTTAGCGCGGCCGCTGATTGGTGGAGGACGGCTGTCACTTCGCCCGTGCGCGGCTTGGGGAGGCGGGAGGCGTGAAGCGCGAGGCGGAGCGCGGAGGGGGAGGGACGGGCGCTTCCGTGGCTGAGGCGGAGAGGAGCCGGCGGCAGTGGCGGCGGTGGCGGCGGCAGCAGCAGCAGCAGCAACGGCGGCAACGGCGACAGCGACAGCGACGGGACTGGGGCAGCGCGACCCGGGGCCGTTAAATTTTCCACCCTCTGAGCGGAGCCGAGCCCGCCGCTGTCCCTGTCCCGGGGACGCCCCCGCACCGGCCGGGACGCGGACGTTCGGCAGGCTGCAAGAGGGAGACTCGGGGCCGGGGCCCAGAGGCGACTGCGGTGAGGTGAGTGGGAGGGGCCGGGGACCCCATCCCGCCAAGGCGCCGCCCCAGCGCTTCGGCTCCGAGCGGGCCCCCTCCCTTCTCGAAACTCCCAACTCCGGGGATTCCACCCCCCCCAGGCTTCGTCCCCAGTCCGCAGGCCCCCCCCTCCCACACTCCCCCAGCAACGCCTCCACTCCTCAGACCTTCTCCCGGTGCTGCCTCCCATTTCTCTGTCTGCAGGGTCCCGCCCACCCTGGCACCGAGTCCCCTCCTCAAAGTGGCGCTGCCCTTCCCCTCAGTGGTTCCACCCACCTTGGACCTCCCCCGGGTCCCGAGACTCTTGGCGGGCCGTTTAAAGGGTGCCCCCACCCCATCTCAGGGTGCTACCTCCGGCCTCCCCATCGGGTAGTTGCCCACTTTGTGGCTTCCCTAAGGTGGGTGGGTGTGAGAACGCCCCTGCCCCCACCTCTGTGTTACGGTTCCTCGTGGCCCCCTGGTTTCCCCTCTTTAGTTCTTGATGGTGGTGGGGCCTCTTTTCTCTTCCTCCATCTTTCTCGTCCTTTCTCTTCTTAGAGGCGTCTTGTGTGTGCTCAGCGCCGGGAAAGCCTGGGTTCCAGACCCGCTTGGGCTGGGAGCCCCTGGGAGGACGGTTCCCTCCCTCAGCCTCAGAGGGTCCCGTTATTGTCCTGGTGTGTCCTGGCCGAGCTCCCTACTTGTGAGCCACAGGTCTTGGCTATCCTGCCTGTGGCATTCACTGCTTCTTTCTTGGGAAATCCCTGGGCTGGTCTGCTTCTCTCCTGGGCTTCCCCTTAGGGACCTTCTTGTGCAGGAGGCACAGAGGTGGGTACCCGGGCCTTGCTGCGGCTTCCTAGGCTTCAGAGGCATGGGGGGGGGGCGTCTTGTGGAGGCCTCAGGCCAGGGGTACAGCCGGGCATGGCCATCCAGCTCCCCCATCCTCCCTTAGTCCGAGAGCGCTGGCTGCCAGGGGGCCCAGACGAGCACACTTCCTCCGGCCTCCTGGGGATGCCCCTGGATCCAATTCAGAAGGCTTTCCTTGTTGGCCAGCTCTGAGGTGTGTAACCCATACCTCTGGATCACCCCGGAGAGGGAGGGCTGTTCAGGCTTGTGCAGGTGTTCCATGCTTGGGTAGCAGCAGATGGAGCGTGGAGCCATGGGGATCATGTGTATATGGAGAGACAGGGCTGGGGAGGAGGTAACAAGAGCATCCCATTATGGGGCTGCATCGACTTAGAACTCTGTGACTTTGGACAGTCACTTAGACTTGGGGCAGCTCTCACTTTGCTGAGGCAATTGGGGTTAAGTGACTTGCCCAGGGTCACCCAGCTAGGAAGTGTTAAGTGTCCGAGATCAGATTTGAACTCAAGGGCTGGTGCTCTATCCACTGTGCCACCTAGCTGCCCCTGCTCATTTCTAAAGAAGCTGAGACTCAGAGGACTTTCCAGCTCCAAATCCCAGAATCTTATAAAATCAGACATATGTGAACTTTGTCTCCTAGGAAAGTATCTGGGAGTTAGGGCACTTTGGGGATCTAGAGCCTTCCCCAGGATGGTTCAGGGTCCATCTTGGACACTATCCTGGCTATTGAAGAGCAGCTGCTCATCTTCATTGTGAGAGGGAGATGTTTAACCTGAGTTGCCTGCACTGACTTAGGAAAAAAAGCCAGCATTGTGTGCTCTCACTTTTATTTTAGTAGCCTCCTCTTGTGCAGTTTTAGGTAGTAACAGATGAAGGAAGGCCACTCTGGTCCTGAAATTACCCCCAGAATGTGGAGTGGAATTCAGGTTGTATTCATGAAGTCACACCTAAATGGTCCATAGCATCGGATGATTCTTAACTCTTAGGGGGTTGAGCTGCTTTCCAAGCGTCAGGAGTGGCGCTTGTCATTGGAAGGCACAAAGCTGAGGACTAACTTTATTTGACCAGAAGTTAAACTGCATTTGGATCTCTTACTAGAGATGACCCCTGAAGTACTCTCAATTGTACTGATACAGCTTCGCCACTGAAAAGCAGGGATGCTTTTCACGTTTCTCATGGACAAAATAGTGGAGCCAACTGGCCCACAGCCCCAGGAGTGCAAGCCAGGGAGCTTTGGGCTCAAAGTGATTAGTTTTGCTCAGTGTCTTTCACTTCTTAAATATTAAATCAAAGGTGGTTTATTCCTGGAATGCTTTAGAAAGAAGTGCAGTTATTACTGTCTTTAAAAACAAATGAAAAGAAAATTATGCAGACCTAATAGCAGGCGGCTCATTTCATATTAAAGCATAGATAGAAAAAAGTAGGCTTCCAAAGGTTCCCATGAAGTCATCATTAAGCATTCACTGTAAGGTGGTGATTTCATTGATTCTTAACCTGCAGTCTGTGAATTTGTTTATAAAAGTATTTTGGTAACTGGAACCCACTAGATTTGGTTTCCATTGACCAAACACATAGTAGGTGCTAATAGGTGCTTGCTGTGCTAAATGTTGTTGGAGATACAGTAGTATTCTAGAAAAGAATCTAACACAGATCCAAAGTTTGGCATTTTTCTTGACCCCAGCCACTCTGGGGATACTATCTGTTAAGTACAATTACAGTCTACATTGGTGGAGGGAGTATTCGCACAGGAGGAAATTTGAAGTTAAATAGTTAATGTTTTCATACAATAGAAATTGTCTGTATAAACACATGGATAGCTACATTCAGAGAGAAAACACATTGACATAAAGATGAGCTAATAAATATGCGTTTAGGTTGTATGTAGGATTTGTGTGTTTTGTGTCTTTAATTTAAATGTTGAGTTGCATCCTGGAATTTAGGGCGTGGGAGATTATCATCTGAAAAAGCTTTGTGAAATAGGCTTTATTTCAGTAGAGTCCCCAAAGAGAATCTCCATGAAATTCTTAACTATTTTGATACCTCTTGGTCTGGGAGGTAGCCCTGAGCTTTCAGTGACTTATGTCAGTATGTGTACATCAGATATTTGGCAGGTCTTGTCCTGAGCTAGAAAGGCTGTGGGACCATATGAGGTAACTGAGCTGCCTAGAAGGGTGGGGAAAGTTAAAGTTGGCCTGCAGAGGTGGGCCATGGGAACTCAAGAAATAAAAAGTTGAGGTCTGTGGAATGGAGGAGATGTGACCTGTGTGGAAGAAGGCATCCTTACAGTAAAATCACAGATCTTTTGAAGAAAGTATTTAAAAGAAAAGAAAGGGAATTTGTAGATCACAGGTAAAGTGACCTAGACACAGATATTGTCCTAAGAATATATAAGATTTGGAAACGGGAATGTTCCACTGAGATAATAATTCTTAAGTTAGGAACTAGAGAGAGACCCTACAAGAAGGCAGCAGCAAGCTGCAGAGGGCAGAAGGTGGTGAGGGAGCACAGTGCCCCAGTGCCTGTGGAAATTAAAGACTGGTAGTGTGGAGATGTGACTCTCAGGGGATGTGGTCACAGGGCAGAGAGAGAAGGGTAGCCTGGGAATGGTCGTGAAGAGGTGTTCCAGTGCTAATATGGACTGAAATGGGGTAAAACTGTCTTGTGCAGTCCCCATTTCCTCATCTGTGAAATAAAGACAGTGATGATAACTTTTTAGTACTTTGAAAAGTTTTAAAAGTACTGCTTTGGATTTGGACCATTTATTTTCCTAGTATTTTTTTTTCCAGTAAATGAAATTAAAAATCATTCCATACAAGCATGCTACCTGTTTCATTTGCAGTCATATGCAACTCTTCCTGAATCCATTTGGGGTTTTCTTGGCAGTCACTGGAGTGGTTGGCCATTTTCCTTCTCTAAAGCATTTGACAGATGAGGAGACTGAGGCAAATAGGGTAAATTGACTTGCCTAAGGTCACAGAGTCAAGCATCTGAGACCAGATTTGAACTCGGGAAGAATTTTCCTGACTCCAGGCCTCCTAGTTGCTCCATGGAAATTTAGGTGGCATTTTTTGGCTGTGAATTCTTTCTGCTTTGAGATTTATAGTTTTATTTCAATTAGTCAGTCAACAGGCATTTATTAAGTGCCTTCCATATGCCAGACATTGAACTAAATTCTAGATTTACAAAGAAGGGCAAAAAACAGTAGTTAACAACCTGATGGGGAAGATCACTGTGTCACTGTGTGTAAACTATAGATACATATAGATAGATATATAACACATACATATATTGGAGATAATCTCGGAGGAAAGGCGCCAACATTAAAGATGGCTGAGACTGTCTTTGGGTAGAATCAGGATTTTAGTTGGGACTTGAAGGAAACTGAGAGGTGGAGGTAAAGGAGAGATCACCAGGAACATGGGATAGCTAGAGGAAATGCCTTGAGTTGGGCAACAGATTGTCTCGTTGGAATAACAGCAAGAATGCCAACGTTGCTTGATCACAGAATATGTGGGTTTGAATAAGATGGGAGAAGTAGGAGGGGGCCAGGTGAAGAAGGTCTCTGACAACCAGATTCTGTATTTGTTCTGGGAGGTGCTAGAGAGCCACTCGGGTTGATCCAGTAAAAGTCTGTCATGGTCAGCCCGGGCTTTAGAAAGACCACTTTAGTAGTTAAGTGGAGACTAAATTGTATTAGCGAGAGCTTTGTGGCAGCAGACCAACACAAAGGCCATTAAGTAGTCTGGGTATAGGGCATCAAACACCTGCATGGGGTGGTGGTAATGCTGGAGGAGAGAAGGAAGCGTAGATGAGGGGCATTGCAAAGATCTAATTGACAGAACTTGGCAACAGATTGGATGTAGGGAGTGAGGGGGAGTGAAGTACTTGGTGACTGGGAAGATGATGCTCTCCACAGTGATATGGAAATTAGGAAGAAAGCAGGGTTTGATATTTAGTGTGATGCACATGGTGTTTGAAGATGTATGCAGAATATCTAGTTCCAGATGTCCAGTAGGCAGTTAGAGATTTAAGGCTGGGGTTAGGTGGAGAGGGTAGAGCTGGATAAGTAGTTGTGAGAATCATCAGTCCTGGAAGCAAAGCTTGAAACTGAAATACTATTTCAAAGATCTTTGCTTTAATTGCATTCCTTTTGGTAGGGAGTCTCCCAAAACTTAGACTAGGCCATACTGAAAACTTACCAGGGTGGAGGGATCTGCCTGAGGTCATGCTGAATTGCATGGCCCTCAATGGTGCCAGAATGAGGGAACTTTGTAGCAGAACTTGAGTAGAAGTTAAATGGGAAGAAATATTTATGGGGCCTACATCTCAAAATTTGTGCATGGGAAATTTCAGTCTTAGAAAAATAGATTTATTGGGTGATCAAAATTTCATCTTTGCATAACTTAAAAGAAAAGAAAGAACTGTTAGTCCCCACCCCATCCCACCCAAGAATGACACCAGCCTATGCTGAATCAAGTGAAAGAACCAGTCAGACATCGCCTGTGTTACTAGTGAAAAATACAACCCGAGCAACATTGCATTCTTGGTCAGACTGTCAGTGTGATTTAGAAGTCTTCGTGTTAGTAATCAAGGTATTCAAGCCATTAAAATTAACTTTGCCATATTCCTTATTTGTATCTTGTTGCTGTTCCTGAAATGGAAAACTGGGATAGTGACTTCACATCTTAAATGGCTCAATAAATACTAAAAAAGGGCATACTATAATGTCCAAATTTTGAGAAATTCTTGACACTGTTTCAGTATCTTTTTAACTGTAAATGGGGAGAATGGTGCCAGCATCTCTTAATGTGGCTAATATGTACGTATTTTCTCCACCACAGAATTTGTAGGACTTGGGAAATTGCCAACCCATCATACTTTTGAATACCAAGCCACATTTTTTTCCTTGTATTTCAGAGTGGATTATCACTCTTGAGACCCTGGCTAGATTGCTAATTATTCACTTGTATTATTATATGTAGGCTCTACTTATTTAAAGTAATTATTCTCCTCTGTGGCTGCAAAGTGTGTTTTATTGTGCTTTTCTGTAAGAGATTTTATGAAGGGTCTGGTGAGTGAGAGAGGATTGGAAACTCACACTGTTACGATAAACTAGGTAAAGAGAAAAGTATGAATAGAATTCCAAAGTTAAAACGAATGACTTTTCTTCTCACTCCTGGGGCATGTTAAACTGCCTTAAGTTTCTAGAGACAAAATTTCAGATCAGAAGCCTTTTCTGATCTTTCTATACTTTACTCGTCTTCATGTATCCTGTTATCCAGTGAGTTTGACCTCCACTTTAGAAATCCATCTCCCATCTCCAGGCATTCAAACTGGCAGACCTTGCCCTGTGCCTGGGATGCTTCATTTCTGTCTCCCAGCTTCCCTGGCTTCCTTCAGGTTCTTACTAAAATTTCGACAAATAGAGGAAGCCTTGTCCTGAACACCCTTAAGGATCGGGCCTTTCTAATTGATCCTGTAGTTGTTTTGTTTCTACCTGAGCATGATGGTAAGCTGTCTCTTCCATTAGATGGTGAGCTCCAAGGATGGCTGAGGCTATTTTGTCTGTCTTTGTATTCCCAGTGAATAGCATTGTTCCTGTCCCATAGTAGGTGCTTAGTAAATGCTTGTTAATTTAAACTCAAATCTGAAATAAAAACAAAAAACAAAAAAAAACAACCATCTTTTAGGCTTTAGTATTTAAGAATTTGATTTTCTATCTTTTTTGAGTGAGTCATGTTTGTAAAGGAGACAAGAAACCTTTGTGCTAAAATAAGATTATGGGCTAGTAATTTAAAATAAAGCAAATTGTAAAATTTGCTCTTCACCTTGTTCAGGTTCAAAGGGTTTGTTGACTGTTCTTGTGGTCTGATCCCTGGGTTTCTAGCCAATGAATGGTGCCAGGCAGTTCTTAGGATTTTTTCCTAGACCAGATGGCAGCAATCATGGCACTTCTGTAGATTTGCATTTTTGTTTTGTTGAATTTAACCTGAAAGCTGATTCTTCGGATGAAACTTGGAGAATCAGTGTTTTATATTTTAAAATGGACCTGCCTTCTATAAGACTAGTAATGGCATTTTATCTTCAACTTACGCAATAACCACTCAATCACTTTGGTGCCTAAATAAAACCAAGTTAATCATAGTTTAATTTTTGTTCTGTTGGCAGAATCAGAAGGACTTCTGAATCTTTTACAACATTCACTTTTTCTTTTGTATCTCTGTGCAAAATATATTTCCATATTAACCATGTTGCAAAGGAAAACAGACAAAAAAACTCAGCCAAGAAAAATAAAGGAAGTGGGGCGCAGCTAGGTGGTGCAGTGGATAGAGCACCAGCCCTGAAGTCAGAAAGACCTGAGTTCAAATGTGACCTCAGACATTTAATGTGTCCTAGCTGTGTGACCTTGGGCAAGTCACTTAACCCCAATTGCCTCAGCAAAAAAATAAATAGATAGATAGATAAAGGAAGTGAAAAAAAGCATGCTTCAATCTTTATTCAGACTTAATCAGTTATTTCTCTGGAGGTGGAAAGCATTTTTCATCACAAGTCTTTCAAGATTGTCTTGGATCATTGTTTTGATCAGAATCGTCAAGGTTGATTTTATACAGTATTGCTGATACTGTGTATGATGTTCTTCTGGTTCTGTTTGTTTCACTTTGCATCAGTTCATATATATGACTTCCCAGTTTTTTCTGAGAACATCTTGTTTGCCATTTCTTATAGCACAAAGGTATTCTATCACAATCATATACCACAACTTGTTCAGATATATTGATGGGCATCCCCTCAATTTTCAATTCTGTGCTACCACAAAAAGAGCTGCAATAATTTTTTCCCCTTTTTCTTTGATCTCTTTGGGATATAGACCCATTGGTCAAAGGGTATGCACATTTTTATAGCCCTTTGAGCATGGTTCCAAATTGCTTTCCAGAATGGTTTGATCAGTTCACAACTACATCAACAATGTCTTAGTGTTCCAGTTTTCCCATATTGCCTCCTGTATTTGTCATTTTCCCTTTTCTGCATTCTCTTTCTTGAAGTGAGAGCTTAGAAGCAAGGCCTCCTCCTAATGTTTCCTGATCTTTTCTCCCTTCCCATTAATCAGCAATCATTTATTAGACTCCATCCATTGCTAAGTAGAAAGACATTTCAACACAGTGTTGGCAGAGTCATTTCTAGGGAGAAGTCCTCACATGTGGGTAAGCAGGGAGGTCAGGATAGGCTTCCTATTTGTGGTGACATGGGGTGATCTTTGTTGAGGGAAGCGAGGAGGATTTTATTCCAGACAGGGGGGACAGCCTGGGCAAAAGCCTGGAGATGAGAGATGGCGTATTCTGTATGGGGAGCAAGGAGAACAGTTTGGCTGGAGCAGAGGGTGTTGGGTTTTTGACACTTTTCTCCATTTTTCCTTATAATCAGTCTCTTTCTTTTTCCCTTTCTCTCTGTTTCTGCTCTCCCCTCTCTTCTCTCTCTTCCTCTCCCTCCCTTTCTCTCTCTTCCCCCATCTTTGTCTTTCTGTCTGTCTCCTCCCTTTTACTCTTTCTGTCTCTCATTCTGTCTCATTTACATGTGCACACATAGAGATTGCTTTACTCTTGAGCCAGAGTGAAATGAATATCATCTTTGGACCATTTCAGGAACGACCGACTTTTGTCTTGGCTTTTAGTCTGTCTAGCTCCAGAGAGAGAGAGAGAGAGAGAGAGAGGAGGGAACAAAGAGATGATGGGGGGAGAGATGTGGCAAGCCTTGCTTATTTTTCTTCCTCCCTTAATTCCAGAAAATGGTATTGATGAGCAGACTCCATTCAGAGAGGCAGCTCTGGTCCTTGTAGTCTCCTATGAACTTTCTCATAATGCCTCCTCAGACCATTGTTCTAGAGGAAATCATTTCATAATCTGTGAAGTGTGAAAGGGTTGGATTAAATCATTTGTTGTTGGTGTTTGTCTTTTGTTCTTGAAAAGGACCATGATATCAGGGAGGTGATACTAAGACTTGAAAGTTGGATTTCAGGGAGGGAGGGCTGGGCAAGGTCACCTGCCTCTCTTTCCCCTCCAGAGCCATCTGGGTCCAGTGGCCAGAAAGAGATCTGGCCTGGACTGGAGATGGATGACCCTGGATCTAATGGGAGATGCCAGCCTTTTTTAAGCTAAGGTCTTCAACAGGTCTCGTTTAATTGAGGCTCCACCTGTTTAGTGATTAAGGCTCGGTAGCAATTGAGGCAAAGAATCCCCTCTTTTACTTAATCAAAAAAATCTATTAACCCCAGTTGCCTTAAAAAAAAAAAGACTTAAGAGAAACTTAGAAAGATAAATTTATTTGAGCATTGGAAGAAATTATATATTAGATCATTTATAATGACCAGCTGTAAAATCCTAGAGATTTGTTTCATTTTTCATTTGATTTGTTTTCTTCTGTTGGGATGTTTTGCTTTCTGGAAGTCAAGAAACAAAATCCTCATGTGGGGGGAAAGCAACAGATACATGGACAATTCAGTATAAAATATCTGTAAAATCATTTCTGGAGGGTCCCTATGGGTGAGTGGGGAGTAAGGACAAGCTTATTGTATGTCTGTTAGAGATTTACACTTGGGATCTGGATGGCTGCTCATTGGATTCCATATCTTTGTTGGGTTGTTTCTTAGACCAGCTTTTAGAGCTCTTTTTGTTGTCCCATATTCTGTTTTATAGAGAAATACCAGCCAGTGACAGGTTGAATATAGTGAATATTCCGAAGGACCCAGAAATTTGAGTTCTAGTTTGTCCAAAGAAATAACAAGTTTCTTTGGATGTTTGGGGGAAAGAGATTTTCTTAAGGATGAGAATGGTCTTAGCCTGCCTAGTGTGAAGTCTTCTTTCATAACTCAAGGAAAGAATTTTTTCCTTTTTGTCGTGGTGAGCCTTCTCTCCTGCTCTCAATTCTCTTAATTCCTCACATTGGTTCTCTTTCTCTGAAGTCAGTTTATGGCCTCATACTTTCCAGCTGTGTGGCTCTGGGGAGTCACCTCAGTTTCTTCTTCTGTAAAATGAACTGGAGAAGGAATTGACAAGCCACTCTAGTACCTCTGCCAAGAAAATGATACAACAGCAACAAAATTCCTCTGGGAAAAGTTTGCTTGATTGATAAATGTTAGCCTCAGACTAGTATTATGATAATAATAAGGAAATAAGCATTTACTCAGTGCCTACTAGGTATTAGACACTGTGCTAAGGACTTCACAGATATTTTAATTTGTTTCTCCCAATAACCCTGGAGGTAGGTAGTATTATTTCCATTTCACAGTTGAAGAAACTGAGGCAGACAGATGTTAAATGATTTGCCCAGGATCACATAACTAGGAAGTATTTGAAACAGGGTTTGAACTCGGATCTTTCAGACTTCCCCATGGAACTTTCAATTCAAATGTTAATTTCATCAGAAGACATCCTACACATATGAGCCATACTCTCTAGAAATAAAAGTAGATGCCATCCCAGGATGACTAAATCAAGTCACTCTAACCTCTACCCGTCCAGGGTTTACTATGGCCATTGTTCAGAAATTTGTGGTTCTAACCATAGCCTGGTAATCTATCCACTGAACCACTTTATATTGCATTCTAAAACTTATATTTTCACCAAAAAAAAAAAAAATCCCTGCATTGTTCTTGCCCAAAAATCCATGTCTTCATCTGTAACCTGAGCCCATCGGTACTCTGTCTGGAGGTGGCTAGCACTGGGCCTCTGGAATTTATATCTTGTTTTAAGCTTCACAAAACATTGGTGTCTCCCCTGCTTCCCCAGTTACTTTGTGAGATAGGGAGTACAAATATCGTCCTTGTTGGCAGATGAGGAAATAGGTTGCTAGAACTCTGCTTTAATGTCATTCTGGGTTTATACAGCATCTCTGGACACTTGAGTCCTGCTCTCCTTCCAGGAAGGCTCAGATTGAGTAGTTCACAAAGCCCTTTGGGGTTCACAATGAGGGTCTAAAGAGTTTTAATGGTGCCTTAATGGCTAATTCTGTAGCATATCAGGAGTCATGGATTATGTCACCTTGGGGATTTACACTTTTTTTTTTTTTTTTTGCTTTTTGAAATAGAAATTTATTGCTACATATTTTAAATTCTCCCTGATATTATGCTGACAATGTTTTTTTAAAAATTTTTTTATTAAAGCTTTTTATTTGCAAAACATATGTATGGGTAATTCTTCAACAGTGACCCTTCCAAAGCTTTTCATTACAAATTTTTTCCCCCCTAGTCCCCATCCCTCCTCTAGATGGCAGGAAATCCTCTACATGTTAATTATGTCAAAATACTTGACAAATCGAATATATGTATACATATTTCCACACTTATCTTGCTGTGCAAAAAAAATCATATCTACAAGAAAAAAAAATCTGAGAAAGGAAACCCAATGCAAGCAAATATCAATAGAGAGCATAAAAATGTTATGTTGTGGTCCACATTTCATATCCCTCTGTCTGGGTGTATATGGCTTTCTTCACTGAACAATTGAAACTGGTTTGAAACATTTCATTGTTGAAGAAAACCATGTCCATCAGAATTGATCATCATATAGTATTGTTGTTGCCGTGCATAATGATCTCCTGGTATTGCTCATTTCACTCAGCATCAGTTCATGCAAGTCTCTCCAGACCTCTCTGAAATCATCCTGCTGGTTACAACACTTTTTTTGTTATTGTATAAAGGAATTTGAGGAGCAAAAAATCTTCGGAACTTGTTTGACTACCAGGCTGTTTTGTGGACTCTCCACAGAATATGCTGATTATTCCTTGTTGATCAGATCCTTTGCTGCCTCCATTTTCTACTCCCTTTATCTAAGTCAAGGTCATTTGGCTTCTTAGTATTAGGATGCTCTGGTGGGCCATCTCTGAAAAGCAGGGTTTTTAATTCTAGGGGGAAGTAGTTTAACTTCTAATTGAAAACAGCATGGATGAAAATGAGCATATTGTATGTAGTTCTTTCCTCTTTTTCCTGGCATGCCCTGCTGAAAGGGGAGCTGAGGAAATTAGGGCTGCTTCTATCTGATGAGAGCCCAGAAACTTAAGTGGTGGCAAGTCCCAAGGTAGCAACCTGAGTCCAGAGAGTGCCTGATGAGCTGCCTCCTTATGCCTATGAGTAGGGACCATGGATTTTGGATTGTCATGAAAAAGGAAGCAGCACAGTCTACCTTAATCTGGAAGATTACAAGACCTGGGGCCCAGCCCTGATGTATACTGTTGGGGTGGGTAAAATATGCCACTTTTTATCTCCTATTTCTCCACCTATTAAGTAGGGCTAATGATAATTGTACCCCTCTCAACCAATCAGATAATATATGTCAGAATACTTAATCTAAAAGGATGGAAAGGCTTAGATGAAATGTCAAGTGCGTGGTGACCTTTGGAAGGTCATCCCATAGTTTTTCTTATCATGGAGTCCCAGGATTTGAGTTTGAATCCTGTCTATTTAATGCCTGTGATTGTGGGCAAGTCATTTTATCTTTTTGAGGAATTTGCTTTTTTATCTGTTAAAGATAATATTTCCCCCGTCTAGCACAAGGGTTGTTGTGAGGTCTCAGTGAGATAATTTATGTGAAGGTGTTTAGTAATCATTAAGTACTCATCTAAAGTGATCCAGCCCTGTGGCCCAGGGTATAGAACTTCTGAGTTCTGATGCTGCCTCAGACATTTCCTCCCTGTGTGACCCTGGGCAAGCCACATAATCGGATCAAAATAGTACCTACCATCCCCAGTTGTTTCGAGTACCAAATAGAGTAATATTTACAAATCTTAAAGTGTTTTAGAAATGTGCTCCATTTTCCTATGAAGTTCTTTCCTTGGATGTGTTCCCGCCCAGTATTCGTGTTGTTTTGCTGTTGAGTTGTTTCAGTCGTGTCCAACTCCCTGTGACCCCATTAGGGGTTTTCTTGGCAGAGATACTGGAGTGCTTTGCCACTTCTTTCTCCAGATCATCCAGATGAGGAAATTGAGGCAAGCAGGGTGAAGTGACAGCTCTGAAGTGTTGAGGCCAGGTTTGAACTCAGGAAGGCGAATCTTCTTGACTTAGGCCTGGTGCTCTATCCACTGCATCACTTCACATTTATATGGTGTTTCACAGTTTACAAAATTCTTTCTTTATAGCAGTCTTGTGAGGTAGACCCTGCAAGTATTGTTATGCTCAATCTAGAAGGAATATAAAGAAGTAAGGAGAAGTTTGGCTATTTTTCCAAGACACTGGAGAGAACACTTATACATTTACCTAGATTTGTCCTTTTTCTCCCTGCCACATTTCAGTTGTGCTTTTGGATCACTCTTGTTGAAGGAGCTAGGGATGTTTATCCTAGAGAAAGAAGCATTGGAAGGGACATGCCAGCTGTCCTGTGGAAGAGGCCCGATAGGCCGGAGAAGTTGCTGCTGAGAGTCAGGTGGAGATTGAAGTGAAAAAAACCCTGAACAGCCAATCCTTTTCCCAAATGGAAGGGGCTTAGGCAGCATGTACTTAGTGGCTTTCTCCCTCACCTGTGGCTTTCAGTCAAAGACTGAATGACCACTTATCTGGGGGTGATATAGAGGAATTCTCATGCAGCTTTGCATAATTATAATGCAATTATAGATGACTTCAGATCCTTTCTGACTCGAGATTTCTCATTGGGCAGTATTGGTGAAGTCAAGGGTGTTTGTTCTCTGTAGTCTCAGGGATGGTAAGTCTTTGAAGTCAAAGTACTTCAACACAAAAGTGTTCACAGGTGGAATATTCTATCTCTTAAGATAATGAGTTTCCTGTTACTAGAGGTCTTAAGCAGGGGTTGGATGGCCACTTATCCTGGGAGTGGGGTTCATGGCAAAGGGAATGATAGTATTTTATAGGAGCAATGGGAGTATTGGTTTGATTACTATTCTCCAAATGAAAAGTGGATGAGAGGTGTGATGGTGAAGCCAATGGCAAGATGATGTTTAGGTGAACAAGTGGATGAGTGGACCTGGCAGTGGGATGTGTGAGACTGTGCCCTCTCATTAGCTGGTCAGAGCAACTCAACCCCAAGGAAGGAGGATTGAGGCCCTCAGGACATAGTCTCTAGTGATCCAGAGGAGCTCTGATAGAGCAGATGGCAAGAATGGATTCTAGGCCTGAGTTTAAGCTCTCAGTCAGGGACCTTTATTTTACTGTGTCACTTTAGGCAAACCATTATTTCTCTGTGGTTCAATTTCTTCATTTGGAAAATGAGGAATAGTACATGTTCTGTCTACCTCTCAGTGATATTATATTAAATGAAATAATTAGACCATAGTAAACGTCCTTAAGAACCATAAGGAACTAAATAAATTATAATTATTTGTATTACTTTCTCAGTTATTACTCCTTTGCAAAACTTGTCTTTTATTTTTCAACTTAGAAAGATTTCTCTTAAGCTTAGAAGGACATTTCTAGTGGGCATATATCCAGGGTCCTTCTGCCCAACATTTTGATCAGTGACTTTCCTGAAGATTTACAAAGCATATTTCTCACATTTCCAGATGACATTAAGCCAGGAGGGCTACATAAATAAAAGAAATGGTTTTTTAACAAAATAGAACAATGGGCCAATTAAATTTGATAGTAGTAAATATAAAATGCCTTATTTGAGTTAAAAAAAAAAAATCAGCTTTACAAAATCAGAATGGGGAAGGGTTGGATGGAGGTGGATGACAGTTTGTGGACAGGGCCATGACCTGACTCTGGAAAACCTGGGTTTAAATTCAACCTCATACATTTGCTAGCTCTGTGATTTTGGGCAAGTCATAATTATTCTGACCTCAGTTTCCTTATCTGTAAAAGTGGGGCTTGGTCTTGATGACCTCCAAAGCCCTTTCTAGTTCTAAACTTCTGAGCCTATGAGCCTCTGTGGCTTTTTCCTTCCTCATAGATTGTAACCTCACTATGAGTCAACAGTGTGATGTGATCAGTGTGATGTGATCACCAAAAAAGTTAACCAAAAGATTGACTTTTATTACTAAAAATCTAACATCCAGAACAAGGGAGGCGAAGGCCTTGTTGTCCGTTACCCTCTATGGAGTTGTATTTTCTTCTGGATATGACAGTTTGGAAGGTTACTGAGAAGCTAGGGCACCTAGGTGCTTAAAATATTTTCATAGTAAGACTTGTTTTATTAAACTGGAATGTTTATCCTGGAGAAGAAAAAAATGGTTATGATTTCTGTCTTTTGAGTATTGGAAAGGCTGTTACATGGGAGAGGGATCAGCCTTATTTTGTTAGGTGGCCCTAAAAAGCACAACTGGGAGCTGTGGGGCAAAGTTGCTGAGATAAAAACTTGAGTTTCTTAAAATTCATCACTGAAGTTGTTCTGGAGAAACACCTCCTGTCTCTTGAGCTGGTAAGTTCTTCAAGCAGGTACTTGGATGGTCACTTACATTAATTTTTGAAAAAAAAAAAAAAAAAGGTTTCTTGTTCAGGTGTGAGTTTTGACCGACTTCTCTCTGATATTCTCTAATTGGATTTTTCTTGTCCTTAGTATTCTCATGGATTTATTTTAGGTAGTATTAAACAAAGGCATTTAGTATACTTGTGTGTTTATGTGTACATTATGGGGTTTTGGTGTTTCCCCTTCTTTAAGGGCCAACTTCTGTGCCTTCCATTCCTTGGGGCACCAAGGAACCATCTTTTGGGTCATGGATCTAGAGCAAAGAGGCCTGCAGTTAGTCAATTCTTTGCCACTTTCTGTCCTGGCAGTATTGGACACACCTCTGAGTCGTTGGATCAGTTAACAAGCATTGATTAAGCCCCTACTACATGCCAAAGATGATGTTGGGTGCTGAGCAATCAGAGATAAAAAGAGCACAGCCTCTCTTTTCTGGGAACTTGGATTTCTGAAGCTCCTTTCACCTTTAAAATCTTAAGATCTGATAACTCAAAATCCTTTTCTTGTTTGTGAACTGTTTTTGGCAGGAAATTGATCTGGTTTTGTTGGTAGCTAGCATGTGTAAGGAGGCAGCTAGATGACTCAGTAGGCAAAGCACTGGGCCTGGAATCAGGAAGACCCTAGTTAAAATGCTGTATTAGACCTTTACTAGCTGTGTGATCCTAGGCAGCCATTTAATCTCTGTTTATCTTAATTCACTGGAGTGGGAAATGACAAACCCCTCTGGTATCTGCCAAGAAAACTCCATAGATGATTTGGTCTTCAGGGTTATACAAGAATTAAACACGGCTATATCTTTAACAGCAAGGGCGGAGGGAGCGGGGTAGGTGTGTGTGGAAGAGAGTCAGGAAACTGAATTCAAATCTTACCTCACACTTTCTAGCTATGTGACCCTGGACAAGTCACATAGCCTTTCTCGATGGGAATAATAATAATAATAATCACTTACTTCACAAACTTGTTGTGAGGATTAAATGTAATAATGTGAAAAGACTTTTGCAAATGTTTGTTATAAAAATGCTAGCTATTTTTATTTGTTCATTGGGGCAGCCAAGTTTTTTTAAAAAAATAATTTTTCATTTTTCCCAATTACATATAAAAATAACTTTTAACCTTCATTTATTTTTTATAATTTTGAATTCCAAATTCTTTCTTGCCTCCCATCCTCTCTCATTGAGAAAGCAGTTTAATAAAGGTTATATATGTGCAGTCATGCAAAACATTTCCATATTAGTCGTGTTGTGAAAGAAAACAAACAAAAAGAGTCCCAAGAAAAATAAAAGTCAAAACCCAGTATACTTCAATCTTCATTCAGATTCCATTAGTTTTTTCTCTGGAAGTGGATAGCATTTTTCACCACTGGTTCTTCAGAATAGTTTTGGATTATTGTATTGCTCAGTTACTGGAGTTATTCACAATGGACCATTGTATAGTATTGCTGTTACCATGTACAGTACCCTCTTGATTTTGTTTGCTTTGCTTTGTTTTGCATCAGTTCACATCTTTCCAAGTTTTTCTGAACCTATCCTGCTCATCATTTCTTATAGTTCAGTAGTTTCCCAATAGTATTACCCAGTTGATGAGCATCCCCACAGTTTCCAATTCTTTGCCACAACAAAAATAGTTGCTATAAACATTTTTTATACATAGAGACCTTTTTCCTTTAAAAAAAAAAAATCTCTTTAGGATATAGACCTAGTAGTAGTATTGCTAAGACAAAAGGTATGCACAGTTTTATAATCCTTTGGATATAATTGCAAATTGTTCTTCAGAATAGTTGGATCAGTTCATAACTTCACCAACAGTGCATTAGTATCCCAATTTTCCCACATCCCTTCCAACATTTGTCATTTTCCTTTTCTGTCACATTAGCCAACTTGGTGCAGGTATAAGGTGGTTACTTGGAGTTGTTTTAACTTGCATTTATTTAATCAGTAGTGATTTAGAGCATTTTTTCCCCTGCTCACTATAGATAGTTTTGATTTTTTTTTCCATCTGAAAACAGCCTGTTCATATCCTTTGAATATTTATTAATTGGAGAATGACTTAAATCTTAAAAATGTAACTCAGTTCTCTGTTTTTGAGAGATGAGGCCTTTATCAGAGAAATTTGCTATAAAATTTCCTCCAGTTTTCTGCTTTCCTTCTAATTTTGGTTTTATTAGTTTTCTTTGTGCAAAGCCTTTTAAATTTAATGTAATTAACTATTTTAGGTCCTATAATACCCTCTGTCTCTTGTTTGATCATAAATTCTTTATTTATCCATAAATCCATAAAACTTTTCTTTGTTTTCCTAATTTGCTTATGGTATCATCCTTTATGTTTAAATCATCAACTCATTTTGATTTTGTCCTGGTATATGGTGTAAAATGTTGATCTGTATCTACTTTCTGTTAAACTGTTTTCCAGTTTTCCCAGCAGTTTTTATCAGATAATTTGTCCCCAAAGTTTAAATCTTTGCTGATTTCACACATAAGATTACTGATTAGTGAAGTCATTTCTTACTCTGTATTGTGTATATAATCTATACTACTGACCCACCACTCTCTTCCTTAGCCAATACCACATTGTTTTTGATGATTACTGTTTTGTAAGACAGTGAGATCTGATAGGGTTAGACCACCTTCCTTCACAGTTTTTTTTTTTTTCCTCATTAATTCCCTTGTTAGTCTTGCTTGATGTTTTGTTCTTTCAGATGAACTGGCATCCAACTTGAGGATTTATTTTCTGAAAAGAAGCCATTCTTTTTATTCCCTGCAGGTTCCTGGGATTTTAGGATTATAGATTTTTGGACTGGAAGGGATGTTTGTTTCTCATTTCACAGATGAGGAAACTGAGATCTGGAATGGTTAAGTGACTTGTACAGATTCACATTGCTAGTAAGTGCCTGAGGTGTAATTTGAACCCAGGTCTTCAAGTTTTCCCATCTATTGCTATGATTCCTTTTTGCTGCTCATCTCAGGAAATAGCTCATCACTAGTTGACCAATGGGGGATTCTACCTTCTCAGCTGTTTCCTGTAGCCATAGTCTCATTGGGGGGAGATGCACACTTAGCCCAACTGTCCTAGAGGCAGGCTCTCTCTTTTTATAGAGATTCTTGCTTGCTGTTCAACAAAGCCCTGACAGGTTGCTGCTTTTATGATAGATTTCCTCATTTGTGGGAATTAGGCCAGAGCACCAACTCAGCGTGGTAGATTATCCCTTGACTTGAAGTCAAGAATAATTTTCTCCTGACCCTATTTATGAGTCATCATGAGTAAAGAATGAATAAATGAAAAAGCATTTAATATGTGCATAGTCTTGTGCTAAGTCCTAGGGATAGACAACTTGGTGCCCAAGGAGCTCATATTTTAATAAGGGAAAGAAACCCCATGAAGGATGTTTGAGCTGCTGGACAGATGGAAGGGCCTTTAGGCTCCTCAGGGTACAGCAGGGAATCAGAAGGTAATGTTTCTTCATTGTTGGCATTTCTGATAAGACCTCTTCTGTTTCTAATGTTGTACTACTGTGTTGTGCCAAAAGTTTTTGGTGCTGAGACCTTTTTTTGTCAGGGTCCTCAGACTGGAGCTGGTTGGATCTTTATAGGGTGTTTCCTTGGGTGATGATTGTGTGAGCCATGAAGGAAAAAAAGCATAGTGGGCTGTTGCCCTGTGCTCTTCTTCTCATGGCTTTGGGCCTTGCCTGCCCCCTGGTGATGATTTACAGATGAAACAAATTTATTTTGGTGGTATTGGGTTTGGTGGACTTCTCCTCCCTGAAGGTGGTACCACCCCCGCACCCCTCCTCTTCGCCCCCCCCCCCAGTGATGGCTTTGGGGACCATGCTGGAAGCAGACCTGGTCATTAATGTTTCTAGGACTCTAGAATTTACTTGCCTATCAGTGGCAAAAATATCCCCAAATATAAGCCATCCCAATATTCAGATATTCTTTATATATGACCCTGTACTGATGTTGCTGGGAAATGGCTGCTTCCATCTTGATGGGAGAGAGAATAATTCTTTTTCTTTGGGTGGGAGAGGAAAGTGTCATAATTGCTGGGAAAAAAATCTCTCTTCCCTGTTAAAGTCATTGCAGTGAGTGTTTCTGAGTTCAAAAGACTTGTTACTCATCTGGGGTTGAGTAGAGGTTAGCATTTCCTCCAAAGGAAATATATTAATTCATTCAACACTCTTAGCCAAGCATGGTCTAGGGACTGGGCATACTCAGGGAAGTATGACAGACCTTACCCTCAGGTAACTTAGATTCACCACGGGGCTGGGGTACATGCAGAGAAGTGTGTGATCCAGAGAAAAAGAAATCCAGACATTTGGATGGGTCAGGGAAAGTTTCCCCAACCTGCTGCCCTTGAACTGCTGTGGAAGTGAAGAGAAGGCTTTTGCCAGGTTAAGTTGAAGTAACTGGGTTCTTCGGCTTGCTCAGAAGATCTTATTTAACTTAGTTTTATGGTTTAGTTACATGGGATAAATAGACATTGTGGCACAAGCTGGAAATCTAGCCACCATTTACAGCACTGTTTCTGTGAGCAAGTACGTTCCAAATTCTGATCAGCTATTTTATAAGCTAACATTTTGAATGAAATTTCTGTAAAATTGGTGGCTCCCTATTGTTGGAAGAGCTTCACAAGGGTTGGTCAAGGCATTTTTTCCTGTTCTTTGCAATTAATAATGCCATGGAATTTTCAGATTTTTCAATCTTCCTCCCTGGAAAATAAATGGACAGAAAGGCTAATCCTCAGTTCAAATCCTGGATTTGGGGTTCCTATTTGGACTGTAGTTAGTTCTTATAAAGAAAAGTTATACAACCACAACCCTTATCAGATTTACTGTAGAGTACTTTGTTGACAGTTCACCTGAGGAAGTCCCCTGTTCCTTTTCACCCTGTTAAAAAAGCTGATTGTGGAATAGGAGATCAGCACATGAAAGGAATCTAACTAACAGCTGGAGCATGGCAAGAATGTGAACCCTCAGGCATCTGGGCTTATTTCAGCTTCATGAACACTGGAGGTCTCAAACCATTGCTTCAGAATGTTTGTTAGAACGGTTAAGTGAAGCCTGGTCTAAAGGGAATTGTTGAATAAAGACCAAACATGTGCTCAATCGCTTAATATTTATGTATAAGATAGATAAGACCCTTTTCACTATTTAAAAAAAACATTTGGATGATTTCTGACCCAAGAATCTTGTTAGAAAGCTAACCTTCAAAAAGAGTAGGCTGGCATGGCTTAATTTTTATAGGAGAGATACTTACTGGCTAAGTAATTAATCTCAGCAGAATGTTAATCAGAGTAAACATTGATCCTGTGATTACAAAATATAATTTTGGGGATTCAGAGTTGAGGTAGATCTATAGGGATTGTTCTTTGGTGCTGCCGGTTTGATTACTTTGTACCCAAGAGGCTTTCCAGTTTTCAGCGAATTCTTTCCTCCTGATTTCCTAATAATCTGGCGTTATCAATCTAATATACATGTTGGCTTTTAGAAAACTTTGACATAAAATTCCACTTGCCATGTTGAGTCTAATTTGGGTTACCAGCTGGTGAATTTCCATGTGCTCAGCCACTCCCAAGCTCTGAGTCACTATTGAAGGCAAATAAGCCATTGTAATCGCTGGAATAGCAAAAGTTTGGTCAGAATGTGTAAACAGTGGTTATCAGTGTTTCCATTGGATCAAGAAATTACCAGCAAACCAAAACGCATATGTGTTAGAGATAACCCGTTAAAAAAAAAATTACAGAATTGAATTTAAATTCATTTGGACGTGTGCAGTGAAAACAAATATGAACCTCTTCCTTTGTATGCCAGGTTATTTGTGAAATTTGTTTGGCAGATGAAAAGGAAATGTGGATTATAGATTAACATAATGTGTTCAGGGGAGTTAAATTGAACTATCAGGGAAGAAAACCTTTCCTATACTGGGAAAAAAAAAACCCTTTTATTTTCCTTTTTAGCAAGTTTAGAGGGAAGACAGATATAAGGGCACACTATTCAAGTATGATTAATGTTCTAAGCTGGGACTGTATTTTCTGTCGTTCTTTTCCAGGAATGATGACAAATTAAAATAATGATGGTGTGCTGAACAACTAAGGCCCAATATACTTCATTTTTCATTAGTTACTTAATTTGAGATGTTTTTTATCCCAGTCTGAGAGTGAAGTAGGAGAGATTTTTGAATCTTGGTCTTTAAAAGACATGTAAAAGAAATGATCAGCCATTGAGACTTTTTCTGTTGTACATTTCACTTCCCAGTCATGTTGTCATCCAAATAATGTCTGCAGAAGTTAAAGATTAAACTGTTGTAAAACTGTAGATAAAAATCTAGACCAAAGAGAACATAAGATTTAATCTTGCAATATAAAATAGTCTGAAAGTGTAACAGGAATTATTCCCTCTGTTCCTACTTATTGCCTTCTCCTCTTGTTTGTCCTTGTTACAAAAGCCAGCTGGGAATTGTTGAGTTGTTTCTGTTGCTTAAATTGATCTTTGAATGCCAGAGACATTTCCAAAGTACCACATGTACCTGTAAACAGTTAATACTAATAATAAATGTTAATAGCTGAGGAGCATTTTCTGGGGGCCAATAGCTTTAATTTTATCTTTATTATGTCATGGTAAGTTTCATAAGTGTTATTTTAAACTAGATTTTTACTGATAACCTTTTTTTTTCTTAACATTGTCTAGATTTTCATTCACGTCTTTCCCCTCTCCCTTTTCAAAGAGACATCACTTATAACAAATAATTTGTAAAAAATGAAAGAGAATGAAATTTTAAAAATGAAGTTGCTTGAAATTTCCAGGCATGTGGCAAATTTCATCTGAATCTTTGCAAATATTTGAATCTGAAAGTAAGTTTACCATTAGTATTTAGTGAGAGAAGTCTTTTTCTTTTCTTTTTTTTTAATAATAGCTTTTTATTTTCAAAATACAAGCAAAGATAGTTTTCAACATTCACCTTTGCAGAACCTTGAGTTGCAAATTTTTCTCCCTCCCTTCCCCCATCTCCTTCCCTAGACACCAAGTAATCCAAAATATGTTAAATGTGTATAATTCTTCTATACATATTTTTATATTTATCATGCTGCACAAGAAAAATCAAGGTCAAAAAAAGAAAAAAAAATGAGAAAAAATACCCTCAAAAGCAAGCAAGCAAACAACAAAAAGAGGCAGAAAAACTATGTTGTGATCCATATTAAGTCCCGCCAGTCCTCTTTCTGGATGCAGATGGCTCTATCACATATCTATTGGAATTGCCTTGAATCACCTCTTTGTTGAAAAGAGCCAAGTCCGTCATAGTTGATCATTGCATAATTTTGTTGTTGCTATGTACAGTGTTCTGGTTCTGTTCACTTCATTTAACATCAGTTCATGCAAGTCTCTCCAGGTCTTTCTGAAATCATCCTGCTGATTGTTTCTTATAGAATAATAATATTCCATAACATTCATATACTATAACTTATTCAGCCATTCTCCAAACTGATGGGCATCTACTCAGTTTCCAGTTCTTTGCCACTACAAAAAGGGCTGCTACAAACACATATGGGTCCTTTTCCCTTTTTTATGATGAGAGAAATCTTTCTTATGAGTTCTCATATTTTTGTAAGATAGGTGTGTGGCTGTGACAAATGTTTTTTAGGATTCACAAATTTTTCTAGGTGACTTAGAAACATTTGTCACTCATAGGCCACAGATTGGGAATTCTGTTATCATGTAGTATAAGATTTTAGGATTTAAAGCTCATCTGATCCAGTCTCCTTATTTCACAGTTGAAGAAATTAAGAATAAGAAAGGTTAAGTGAATTATGGCTAAAATTGTAGTTAGGTCTGGGGGTCAAGCTAACATCTTGAGAAACTTGGATATTGAAAAGGTATAGGTCCTTGTGCATGTGGGTCTACCTCAAGGCTCTCCTGGGTCCCGGTTCTCTTTCTCCCTCTTTAACATGGTGATTTTACCAGGTTCCATGGATTCACTTACCTCTATGCATTTGATTTCCAGATCTTTTTTACTTTGCCCTATCTTTTTTTCCTGAAATCTAGTTCAAAAACACTGTTGGTTGAACACTTCAAAATTTCAAGTCCATGAGCCCCTTAAACTAACTCATTATGTCTGAAATTGAACTCATTGTCTTTCTGCCCAATTCTGAATTCTGTAACTGTCAGTTACACTACTATTCTTCCAATCACCCACAACCTCAGTCTCATCCTATCTTTTTTGCTCACTTCAAATAATATATCTCTTGTTAACTTTTGTAATATTTTTCTCTGTAAGAGTGAAGAAAAGGGGATGTTTAAGATTGCAATAGCCTTCTGATTGGTCTCCTTATATCAGGTCTCTCCTCACTCAAATCCATTTTCTACTTAGCAGTAAGAATGATTTTCTGAACTCCCCCTTACTCAGTAAACATAATGGATTCCTCTTATATCTGGTTTCAAATATGAAGTCAAAGGACTTATCTCTCTTATTAGCATGTGAGCTCCTTGAGGATATTCATTTTTGCTCTTTTTATGGATTGAGTGGGTTAGTCATAAACAAAAGAAAATCACATGTTGGAAGGATTAAAAGGAAAGAAAGAAAGAACAAAAACCTTGGAATTAAGGGCAGACTAAGATCTAAAGAAGAGCTACAACAGAGAGGCGATAAACTTTGATTTAGGAGATTACAGGTGTCTGGCAGACCCCTGCCCTTTGTTACTTCCTTGTTTGTAAAGTGTAAAGATAAGGTTGGAAACACAGAGAAGAAAGAATAACAGTACGGGAAAGAAGGAAAAAGATAACTAATAATTAGAACTCTGCATATGAATGGGATGAATTCAGCCATAAATTGGAAGAAGGCAATGAATTATAAGGTGATTTACTAGAAACAGACTTGAAACAGAGATTCAGAGAGTGAAAATTAGGGGTTGGAGCAAAATTTCTTAGTCAACTATCATCATTTCATTTTAGGCTATATCTATATATGTATGTGTATATTATACATATAGATGTCTATAGACATAACAAATGCAGGATAAGTTAGGGAATTACGTTATGCATACAGAAGCCATAAATAAGAAATCAACCCAACACTTAATATATATGCACCTAATAATATCTAAATACTTAAAAGTTAATTGTATTGGAGGGAGAAATATGATGTGAAACTTTTAGAGATCATAGCTCTTTGGTGACTACTAAACAAGAATAGAAAGGAACTTACACTTTTTAGCTCTCCTGATTTTATTAAAAATTGACTGAATATTGAGGCATAAAAACTTCACCAAAAAAAAAGTAGAGGAATAGAAATGCTAAGTACATTTGCTTTTACCCATGAGATATTAATTATATTCAATAAAAAGCCCTTTAAAAAATAACATATGGTGGAACTGTGAACGGATCCAACCATTCTGGAGAGTAATTTGGAGCTACACGCAAAAAGTTATCAAACTGTGCATACCCTTTGATCCAGCAGTGTTTCTACTGGACCTATATCCCAAAGAGATCTTAGAGGAGGGAAAGGGACCCACATGTGCAAGAATGTTTGTGGCAGCCCTTTTTGTAGTGGCTAGAAACTAGAAACTGAATGGATGCCCATCAATTGGAGAATGAATAAATTATGGTATACGCATGTCATGGAATATTATTGCTCTGTAAGAAACGACCAGCAGAGGCCTGGAGAGACTCGCATGAACTGATGCTGAGTGAAACGAGCAGAACCAGGAGATCATTATACACAGTAACAACAATATTACATGATGATCAATTCTTGTGGACATGGCTTTCTGCAACAAAGAATTGTCTCAAACCAGTTCCAATTGTTCACTGAAGAAAACCATATATACTCAGAGAGAGGGATATGAAATATGGACCACTACATAACATTTTCATGCTCTCTATTGATGTTTGCTTGCATTGTGTTTCCTTTCTCTGGTTTTCTTTTTTTTCTTGTAGATAGGATTTTTCTTGCACAACATGTCAAGTATTTCAACATTATTAACATGTGGTGGACTTCCTGCCATCTAGGGGAGAGGAGGGGACTGGGGGTAAAATGTGTAATGGAAAGCTTTGTAAAGATCAATGCTGGGGAACTACCCATACATATGTTATACAAATAAAAAGCTTTAATTAAAAAAAATGATAACATAACTAGAAATTAAATAGCACAATAACGAACTGATGGTTCAAATTTAAAATGATAGAAATGATAATATTTTATCAAAGAAAACAATAATGGGCCAACATACTAAAACTTCTGGGATACATCTAAAAGCAGTACCAAAGGGAAAATTTGTATTTCTAAACACTTTCATAAATAAAAGAAAAGACAAATCAATTGGGTATATGATTAAGAAACCTTGAACAATACCAAATATAAAGTAGAAATTCTGTAGTTTAAGGAGAAATTAATAAAATTGAAAGCAAAAAGACCATTGACTTGATAAGTAAAACGAGCTGCTTTGGTGGGGAGAGAAAAAAATAAAATAAATTTATAGCCCCCTTTTTTTTTTTTTTTTTTTTAGAAAGCAAAAAACCTAAATGTTTTTATAAAAAAAATAAAAAAGATCTCACAATTGGAGAGGAAATAAAGAAAATTCTCAGAAACTCTTTTGCCTAATTATATGCTGCCCAAACTAAGTTAGAGGAAGTAGACATAAAAGAAGAAATAGACTAAATAATCCAGCATCAGAAAATAAAATTGAACAAACCACAAATGACTTCCCAATGAAAAAACCTGCAGGATTAGAAAGATATACACAGGAATTTGATCAAATTCTCAAAGAACAGTTTTAGTACTACATAAGCAATTTGCAACAATAAGAAAGGCACCCTTCAAATCGCCTTTTACAGTACAGATGTGGTTTTGATTCTTAAACCTAGGAAAGACAAAGATAAGAAAGAAAACTATCGACTAATATTCCTAATGAACAAAGATGCAAACATTTAAAATAAAGTATTAGCAAATAATCTACATCACCACATAAGAAAGGCCATTCACATGACCAAGTTGAATCTGCTAGGAATGCAACAAAATGAGTAAACTAGAACAAACTATATGCTGATAGTAGCATTATAAAGAAAAATAGCTTTTAAAGGTTTTTGAAGTTTGATCAATGCAGTGATAAAGCCTAAGTTCAAAAGAATGAAGATGAAACACGCCACCTACTTCCAGAAAAAAGTTATGAACTTCAAATTCAGAGAGAGAGAGATACATTTTCAATTATGTGGGGATTTGTTTTATCAGACTCTGTAACTGTATGGAGGGCTTTCTTTTTCTTTTCTGAGCTCAGTTTGGAAGCTGGAGTGAGAATTGAGTATGGCAGATTAACAACAAAACAAAAACAAAAAAAAAACTTGGACTATTTATGCTTTACTCTGCTACATTTACTGTAATTTTTTGTTGAGTGATGGTGTTGCTCTGCCAGAGAGCAAGGGGAAGGTACGTGGCATCATCTTGCTACAAAAAGTATTTCAGCACACTGCTTAGATGGATAATTGCTATTAATATTAGCGTATTGGAATAAATGGGGAATTTAAATATATATATATATGTAAATAAGATTTAAAGAAAAATATTTGTATTTTTAAATGATTGTATTGCTAAGACATGTTATTTAATAAAATAAAACAAATCTTTGTCCTGCTTATATAAATAACAATGGAAGAATCTCTTGATAAGTATGGGGCAGCAGAATAGGATAGTTGCATATGTAGGACTTAGGCTAATATCTACTAGTACACTTGCCATAGGATGCTGTATGTTATGGTTTCCCCAATACTCCTCACTCTTGCAGTTTTCTCACAGTGATCCACTGGCAGTTGTCTCATTGGAACCCAATCTCAGCTCTGCTATTATTCTCAGTAGAGGTAGGAGGGAAAATCACTGACCACTAGAGTGAAAACAGAACCATCCTGGGCACAAATTTAATTTGGGGGCATAGGGTTTTGTGCTACTCTGACCTGCCCCACTTGGTTCCAGTGCACGTTTAAAAAACATTGTTCATTCCATTTGAATGGAGTCTTGTTTATTTCCTTCTGCTCTTTTATTGGAATCTGTGTTAGAAGGGACCTTGGAATTCTCATTCAACCCCTCTCTAAAGAGAAATCTCAGTAATGCCCTTGACAAGCAATTAGCCAAGATGTTGAAGATGGGAACGAACAGTTAGAAGTAGCCTATTCCAATGTTGGGGAGTTTGGAAAGTTCTTGTCGGGAAGATTTTTTTGAGATTGAATTGAAATCTCCCTCTGCACCTACTGTTGTTTGTTCCTTGTCCAGCCTTTTAGCCAGTAGGCAAGTGCTGATATTTCTGATGCTTTTGGGCTTATCTGCTCATTGGTGGCAGTTGATTTGGATTCAGACAGAAATGGGACAATCTGTCTTTCACATGATAGCCCTTAATTTAAAAAAGAAGATTTCATTGATTTTTTTCCTTTTAGTTTTTGTCATCTAGATTCTCCACCATCTTTTTCCTTTCTCTCCCTCCTAGAGTTTTCTTTTTTAACAAATAAATTTGGAAGAAAAAAAAAAAGAGCAGAGAGGAAGAGGAGGAAAAAAAGTTCAGCAAAGTTGATCTATATATTGAAAATCATTTAACATTATAAGCAATGTTCCCTGCATATGAACTTCAAGCTCTGTAAAGGAACAGGGAGGGATGTCTTTCTGTTTACCTTCTTTGGGGCCGAGCTTGGGATTTATAATTGTGCAGTATTCAGATTGAAGTCATTGTGCAGCTTGGTCTCAATATTCACTATTCAGCTAGAACTTGGAGTGAAATTTGTCTGTGTTAATCTCATTTGGTTCTAACAGCGTTGTAAGAGGTATTATCTCAATTTCACTGAAATAAGTTAAATGACTTGCTCAGGATCTCATAACTAGTAAATCCGAGGCAATCTTTGAGTTCAGCTACTCCTGACTCCTGGGCTAGCAGTCTATTTAATACCGCACCAGCCAATTGCTGTTTTCTTGGCTCTGTTTACTTCATGTAAGTCCTTACATGCTTTTGCATTTATCTTGCTCTTATTTCTTAAGTAACAATAATATTCTATTACATTCATGTATCACAATTTATTTAGAAGGGCACTTGCTTTGTTTCTACTATAAAATGGGCTGACAAATATTTTGGTGCATGTGGAGCAAATTTTGTCAGTGACTTCCTTGAAGTGGAATATCTGTGTCAAAGAATGTGAATATTTTAGCTACTTTATTTGCATAATTTCAAATGCCTTCCTAGAATGAATATTCCAATTCACCACAGTGCATTAGGATGTCTAATGGGACAGTCCTTTAGGCCTTGAAGATTGCTGTTGTGTTATGCTAGGTCTCTTCTTTCTAGCTAAATATCCCACGTTTCTTCAGTTAGTCTTCTTGCTGTATAATTTTCAGTTTCTAAGATATGGAACTCAGAGCTGACATATTCTAGACTAGAGGCTGACCAGGGCAGAGTCAAGTCAACAGACATTTATTAAGCAGCTGCTCTGTGCCAGGCACTGTGGGAAAAATGCCCCTATCCTCAAGGAGTTTGGATTCTATCATAAGTTACATTTAAACAGATAGTATCAGTTAAGAAGACAGCTCTAGAAATTTAGATTTCGCATAGGAATGGAGCCTGGAAGGAAGAATCTGAGGAGTGAGGAAGAAAGCACTGGTCTGTTGCCTAGGCTATGAAGAAAATTGCAACTAAGTGACTGGAGAATAGTGATTAATGGAGGGACATCTCTAGGGACACAGTCCAGCAGTCTGTTTGTGGCTCTGTTTAACATTATTATCAGAAAATCGTAGGGTACCAGATCTGGAGCTAGAAGGGATCCTGGACACCATCTTATCCAGTTCCCTCATTTCATGGAGAAAACTTAGGCCCAAAAAGGTCTATTGCTTGCCAAAAATCCCTCTATTATTAAGTATTAAAACTGAGGGATGATGCATGTCTTCTCATTCCGAAGCCAAGGCTATTTCTATTGTCCTCAGGGATCTGGATATTAATGATTTGGTGAATAAATGTGCAACTGACAGAAAAACTGGACTACTACATCCGTGTTCAAAATATTTTCTTTATGGTAGTCAGGTGGCATAGTGGACAGAGTGCTGAGCCTGGATTTGGGAAGACTCATCTTTAAATCCAGCCTCAAACTTTCTAGCTGTGTGACCCTGTGCAAGGCACTTCACCCTGTTTGCCTCAGTCCTCATCTGTAAAATGAGCTGGAGAAGGAAATGGCCAACTAGTCTAGTTTGTCTGCCAAGAAAACCCCAAATGGGGTCATAAAGTGTCAGACCCGACTGAACAACAGCACGAGTTTGACCAGGTCAGCCCTTGTTTAAAAATCTTCAGTGGCTCCCCACTCTTTGTATGCATCTGTGTCTTGTCAGTGACTCTTTGGAAAATCTGGAGAAGCCTAGGGATTCCTTTGAGTGATGTTAAATGTATAAGCTAGAACATAGAGGACTGCCAAGGAAATAAATTTGAATGATACACAGATTTTCTTCTGGCCAGCAGGTTAAAAATTCCTCCTGTCCCAAGCCTGGAGCCAGCCGCTGGTCAGGATCATTCCACATTGTTAAGACTCACTCAGCCTTGCTTCCGGGCTTTAGCAGCAGGTCGCTGCAGCCACCTTTAGTCAGTGGGTTGACTAGTGTTCTGGTGTTTGTCAGTGTTCCTGTCTTCTAAGGTATTGTGGCACTTCTGTGAACTATTCAGGCTTTGTTCACTTCTCTCTACATCATGTCATAAAAATCTTTGGAAGTTTCCCAGAATTTTTTTTTATTTGTCATTTCTTACAGCACATTCATATTTCGTTACATTCATACCCTCAATTTGAGCATCAGTTCCTCTACAGAGAGGCATACATTTTCAGAATGGTGCCCCTGTGTATGTGTATACATGCATATGTACATACGTGTGTGTGTGTGTGTGTCTCTCCTGGGTGCTCTCTCCATTGATTCAGATAATCTCTTCACTGTTCAGTTCTTATCCAATCTTCCCATCCGTTCTTCAAAGAAGATTGACCCAGAAAACATTCAACAACTTCTTAAGAACAGGAACAGTGTCTGTTCATGATTTGGTGACAAAATTCTAATCTTTAATATTTTTTGAGGATAAAGGAAAATTTTGCTCCCTTAGGCAATTGGGGTTAAGTGACTTGCCCAGGGTCACACAGCTAAGAAGTGTTAAGTGTCTGAGTCGAGATTTGAACTCAGATCCTCCTGACTTCAGGGCTGGTACTTTATCCACTGCACCATCTAGCTGCCCCTGGAGGAAACTTTTTAAATGTTACCTTTCCAGAAATTTTAGACCCTGTACTTGGCAGTCCTGGAGTCCTTGAGCCAATAAAAAGGTTAGAAAATGCTGGTCTTTTTTTTTTTTTTAAACTGCATGTATTCCAATAGCCTTTCCCATTATATTCTGAGTCTGAGGGATTCATAGTACCACTGCCACATCCCTTCTTAGGGAAGCTTAGGCCTAATTATTTTAACTTACATTATTTTGCAAAAACAAAACAAAACAAGACCAACGAACAAATAAACAACCTTCTTCATTAAGTTGTGTGGCAAATCCCACTACATCTTGAAATTTAGTATCAAATACTCCTATCAGGAATTCCAGTCATGGGGACTTAGTTTCTGAAGGACTAAAGGAACATGGTTATATGGTTAACCTCAGTAGGAGGCTTTGAACAAAATTGTCAACAATTCTGTACAGACTGTCTAGGAAGAGTTCATTAATCAGCATGTTGCCCCCTGGACTTAGTAATGAGCACCTGCAGAGCACCTCCTCTATTTATAGATCCTCTATATACAAAACTATAGTAGCATTTGTGTTACCATTTCAATGAGAAGATCACTGGCCATAGTAACAAATGTATGAATTGTACCTTGTTTTTGACTGTTGAAGATTGTAAGGCTAAATGCTGGGATTCTAACAAACAATAATTAGTATAATTTTCATTTAAAACTTTTGACAGTTTGTAGAAAAAAATTTTGATTTAGTTTGAAAAATTTGGACTCATTTTTGTGTCCCTTATCTGATAATGTTTGTAATTTTGTATCTCTTTATACAGAAATTTCAGTGTTTTGAGGTTTTATAAATTGAATCATTTTAAATTCAAGAGAGCTTGAGTCTTCTAATGGATCTATTGGTAAAGGGAAAACTTTGTAAAGTGAATGAATTCTAAATGCTGCTTTCCTTAAGACACTCACTTGTTTTAAAACTCATTTGCTGACTTTAGAGACCCTCTAGAATCAAATCTCAACTTCTCTGAATCCTCTGACCCAATCTTCCCTCCTCCACCCCCATAGTCATTTTTTCAAGCTGTTTTCCCAGCATCCCTTGTTTTGCCTCAGCTGCTCTTACTGTCCTTCTTATGCCATATTTAGTCCTATTTCTGTACCTTCATGTCTTGTTACTGCTTTACCAGGAATGCCTGCCCTTTGTTGCCCCTGGTTAACACCTTTAATCTCCAATTATTAAACTCATACCTATCACCAAGGGTTGGTTTCATTGCCAGCTTCCGCAGGAAATCTTTGAATCTATTTCAAGGCTAAGTGATGACCATTGTATCACTTGTAGAGTCTAGTATTTGCCGCGCAATTTGGAACTTCTTTATACTGTTTTAATCTTGTATTCTTTGAATGTTTCAGACCTATTCTTTTTTTTCTCCTAGTTGGATTGTGAGTAGATAAAGGCCATGTCTGTCTCATACAATTGTTTACTTCCTTCAAATTGAATGCAGTGTTTTTGTTTTTTTGTTTTGTTTTTTAATACATGAGGAGGCACCCAACAAATAGTTGTTGATAAAGTGAATCCAAGGTATTGAAACAGCCCAACTTGGATATTTAGGGTATTACTGTCCGTGAGAAGGTATAGATTGGCACCAATGAGAGAGTGCTTTTCAGTTATTTTCATTTTTAACAGTTCAGCTTTTGGTTAGCCATGGAGCTTGGCTCTATATTGCAAGGAACGTAATGGGAAACAGATGCTTATTTCTTACCTTTGCCCCTAAATACCTTTTGGGAGTTAAAGAACTGGGCATTTTATATAGAGAATCTTGAACTTTAATTTTCTATTTGCATTTTTATTGATTGGGGGTACACTGGACTTGTAATTGAATTTCATTTGTAAGTAGGAATTGTAAATAAAGTAAGCTCTAAATACATTTTGTTTTACTCTGTCCTGATAAAATGGATCTGAACTTTTATCAGTTTTGCTAAACATAGATAAATCATAGTGTATAATTGCTTCATGAAATATTCTTGACCTTAACATTATTGCATATCTTTTTCATCCTTTCAAAAACAAGCATACTCCTTCCATCCCCATCAGAGCCAATGAGATTTCATCGATTGTCAAGTTGTGGGGATGTTGTCTGATGTTCTCTTCTGCTCCATCTGCCCAGTATTTCCTGAGTATGTTTGGACAACCACTATCACTGGACCATTGTAGTTCAGAGAATTCAGGAAAGGCCTGCATTGGTTATTGAAATATTGGCAAATCTTGTCTCTTGAGGCCATTTATGAATGTATACAAAGCAGAGGCCTAAGGCGGGGGTGAAGATAATGTTGAATTTGGTGTTGAAGTACCTGAATTTGAATTCTAACTCTGCTACTCACTACTTGTATGGTCGTGGGCAAGTCTGAGTCTGCTACCTGGAAAATAGGAATTAGGGTATTGAAACTATTTGCTGAACAGTGAGTGTTGTTCTGAAGGTCAGATGAGGGCTTATAAAACTGTGTCCCATGCCTCCATGGCTGCTGTTCCTCTTCTGCAGAGGGCAGGTGTCACCATTGTGTTCTACCAATATGGTAACATTATTTGGGCTAATGTGTGGGCAGTGTGCCTGCCATGCACCATTTATATGTACCTGCTAGGTATGAGGTGTGGAACTTTTTTCTCTCATTTGATTATTGATGGGTTCTGCCTTTCCAGGCTTTGAGGAGAGCAGGAACTCCATTACTTTGACTTTGGCAAACCTGGACCCACAATAGGAATGAACTGGTGGAGAAAGGGCCCTCTAGGTCTGTAGATAGAGAAAATAAGAGACTAAGGACCTGTGAATTGAGCTGAGTTGTTGGACTCTTGTTCTTCTCCATGTAGGAGAAGAATAGAACTGATGATGAGACCCCAGCTTTCCCTGGAAAGGAGAACAGAAGACCCCTTCATGGGTGAGTAGGAAGGCTGTTCACTCCCAGTAGCATAGCTACTGTTGTCCAGGAGTGAGAAGAGAGGGGAGAGAATATCTTTGTATCCCCAGCAGTTATAGCAGGCTTATCGATTTAGCACTTAATTGGTCCTTTTGATTTAAAAGTAAAATATGATTTGTACCCTCATAGCCTTCATATTTTCATTTTTCAGCTTGAATAAATGTCATTATAACCAATAGACGTGTGCAAACTTCTAAGGGTTTAACTGGTTAGAAACTTAAAGGTGCAAACCTGGATAATTAACTTTTTATGTTGTCCTCCTTTTAAATGGGAATTCACTTCATTTCAATAAACATGTAATACCTGCAGGTTCAAAGGGAATTAGATGAGGAGCTGCTTAATGAAAATTCCAGAAGAATTAAGGATTAAAGATCTTTGAAAATAGACATTTCCAAAGTTTATATAGAAAACCAACTTGACTTTTGATAGTATAAAATTAAACAGCACTTTTTAAAAAAGCTTGTTATGTTTTAGGCACCGAGGACACAAAATCACAAATCAATATCAGACCTTTCACTTTTATAAGTGGTGAACCAGAGGGGAATATGATTTAAGATCTGCTGGGAAGATGCTGGTACTTAGGTGAAGCTTGGAAGGCAGTTAGAAATTCTGAGAGACCTCTAGAGGTAAGGAAGGACTACCTTCCCTAAAGATAGAAAATAGATTGTGACCGAGGAACAATTAGGAGGCCAGCTAATTGAACTTTAAAAGGCACAAGAGAAAATAAAAGGCATAACTTTGGAAAAGTGGGATGAAACAGATTTTAAGGATTTTAAATATCACCAGAGCTACTGGAGCTTTTTAAGCAGAGTTGTAAGTGATATAGTCGGACCTGTTTTAGGAATGTCACTTGGGGAAGTGGTGTGAAGGATGGTTGGACAGGTTAAAGACTGAAGGTAGTGAGTCCAATTAGAAGACAGTTGGACTAGGCCAGGTGTGAGAGGTAATGGGACCTGAATAAGAGTGGGTGCTGTGAAAGTAAGGAGATATTGTAGAGGTCAAATTTAGACATCTGTTTGGGGATGGGGGAAGAAGAGGGAAGAATGGAGAATGACTTTGAGGCTATGAATCCAAGCTATTAGAAGGATGTTCGTGCCTTGGGCACAAACAAGAAAAGTTCTGAGTGGGGATAAGGTTTGAAGAAAATGCAGTGAGTTCTAATCACTGGAGCTTGAGATATCTGTGGGATATTTATTCAGATGGACATATGGAGTATCCAGGAGTTATTTGGTGATGCAAGACTAGAACTCAAGAGAGATTAGTTAGACATAGGTGGATTGGGCAAGAAGTTATCTCAATGGAAAAGATAATGGAACCCATTTGAGTGATAAGTGATAAAATTACAGCCATGAAAGATGGCTGTTTCTTGGAAGGGAAGCCCTGACAAATATAGACGGTGTACTAAAAAGCAGAGACATCACCTTGCTCGCAAAGGCCCATATAGTCACTCATGGTTTTTCTAGTAGCAGTAGTTGGTTGTGAGAGATGGAGTATAAGGAAAGTTGAGTGTAACAGAACTGGCACTTTCAAATTGTGATGCTGGAGAAGACTTTTTAGAGTCCCCCGAACAAGGAGATCAAATCAGTCAATATTTAAAGAAATTAATTCAGACTTTTTACTGGAAGACCAAGTACTGAAGCTGAAGCTTTAAATACTTTGGCCACATAATGAAAAGATGGGACTTGTTGAAAAAGACCCTGATGGTTGGGAAAGATTGAAGGCAAAAGACAGGTGAGGTTGAGAGGAATAGATGGTGTCATGGAAATGACAAACATGAGCTTGAATAGACTTTTTTAAAGGGTCTTTCGTGCTTGGGTCCATGGGCTCATGGGCTCATGAAAAGTTGGACATGACTGAACAATGGCAGGTGATAAGATCAGAGAGAGAGTAGGAAAGGGCCTAGCCTGAATACATAAATATGTATTATGATTTGGCAGAAGAAGCTTAAAGAATGGTGAGGTGAATAGGAAGCCAACAGTGAGCAGGATGAGCATGACCGTTTCCAGTCTGTAGTGAGAGAGGCAGCCTGCTCTGTTTGGATAGTTGGCCAACTGAAGAGTCGGGAAATCTGGACTCAAGTCCTACCTTTGACATGTGCTGTCTGCACACAGGCAGGGCTTCTAACCCAGTGCCAGGCAAATCTAAGACTGTTGGTGACAAGAGTTTCCACTTCCTGCCCCCAAATAGTGTAGTACTTCCTAAGTGATTAAATGGAAGTTGTTAGCAGTGGTCTGCTAGTTGTTCTCCCTGCTACAAATCTCTCTCCATTATAATCCATCCTAGAGTGCAAGTCTGACCGTCTTACTCCCCACCCCTATTCAGTCATCTCCACTTGTTCCTTATACTCTTCCAGGATTAAATACAAAATCCTCCATTTGGCTGATGAAGCCCCTCAGAACCTGTCTCTCTTCCTTCCCTTCCAGGGCACTTAATATGCCCACCCCATGTCCTTCCCTCCCATCTGCCATATACTCTTTGATCCAGTGACAGGGAATTTCTTGCTCATCTTCTTGCTAGACATTCCATCTCCCAAAACTCTTGAGTGTTTTCACTGACCATCTCCACTTCATTTTAGCCTCTCTGCTTTAAGTCTCAGCTAAAATGCTACCACATGCAAGAAACCTTTCCTGATCCCATTTAATACTAGCATTTTCCCTCTGTTGTTTCAAATTTATGCTATCTATATTATTTTACATATTATCTCTCTCATTGGACTGTGAGCTCCTTGACAGCAGGGACTCTCTTGCCTTTCTAAGTATCTACGGGTTTAGCACTGCATCTGGCACATAGTAGGCAGTCCCTTAATAAGTGCCAGTTGCTTGACTGATTGACTGTGTTGATTGGGAAAGCAATTACTAACCAAGAATTTGCTCAAATTGGAACAGGAGCGGTCAGAGTAGGTTAATATTTTCAGAGCTTAAATGTGTGACTTGTGACTGGAGAATTTGTCTATCTCATCTCTGTTTCAGTTATTGACACAATAAATGTTATAGTTTTATCAAACTTGTGCAAAGCTTCTGTAATTTAGGTAAATCTATAGTTCTCAGAGTACTTAGTAAACCGGTAACCTGTTAGGTGCTCTTGCTGAGGCAAGTAGATTATGTTGATAAGATTTAATATCTTAACATTTGAATTCTGTTTTTTAGATTCTGTTTTTGTTCTTTATTTCCTTCATTAATATATACTCTGTTCTCCCTTCCCCATTTTCTTTGAAAAAATTGACGTTTTCTGTCTCTTATATTACCATAGTATCCCATGTGTCCTTCCTCCTTTTTCTTGTAGAGAGCCAGCCATATTATATGACAAATAGTATTTTTTAGAGAGAGGGGGAAAAAAACAGAACACACAACCAAATCAGCACAACTGATCAATATTTGAGAGAGTCTGAAAACATGTGGGATATGACACCTGTGTACCTGCCACTTCCATGAAAGGGTAGATTGAGGGTCTTTTTATATTTCTTTATTTGAATTCCTCTTAATTTTTATAATTTTGTTACATTTACTTTTTTTTTTTTTTAGTGTGTCATTCTTTCCAGTTTCACTGTTGTAGTTACTATGTATAGTTTCCTTAGTTCTGTTGACTTCACTATATCAGTTTATATAGAACTTCTGTATATTTCTCTGTTTATCACAAATATTTTTATAGTAACATAATATACCATTACATTCACTACCACAATTTGTTTAGCCATCAGCCATTCCCCAATTGATGGTTATCTACTTTGTTTCCAGTTTTTAGCTAACACAAAAAGTGCTTCTCTAAGTAGTTTAGAGTATGTGAGGACTTTTTTCACATTGATTGCTTCGTTGGGGAATGAGACCAGTAATGGAGTCTTCTCTAGTTTGAAGGGTATAGATAGACATTTTAGTCTCTTTATTTACATACTTCCAAATTACTTTTCAGAAAGTCTATACCATTTCACAGCTCCATCACAGTGTATTACTGTGCCTTTCTACAACCATTCCAACATTGATTATTGCCATTTTTTGGTCATTTTTGCTAGTTATCAAAGGGTAAGGTAAAATCTTGGGGCTGTTTTGATTTGCATTTCTCTTACTATTAGTGATTTTATGTGGTTGTGAATATTTTGCATTTCTTCTTCTGAGAACCATTTGTTTACATCCTTTGAACACTTATCTATTGGGGAATGACTATTAGTCATATATACACATATATATACATATATATAACATCTAATAAATGTGTATTTTGGATATCAAATCCTATCATTGTGCATAGAGGCAACAAGATTGTGTGATGATCAACTATGATAAACTTGGTTCTCAGCAATTTAGTGATCCAAGACAATGTCATACTAAATTTTGGATAGAAAAGGCCATCCACATGCAGAGAGAGAACTATGGAGATTGAATGTGGATCATTGTGTACTATTTTCACCTTTTTTTCTTCTGTTTTTTTTTTTTTCCTCATGGTTTTTCTCTTTTGTTCTGATTTTTCTTTCAACATGATTCATGGAAATATGTAAAAAAAGAATATACATATATAACTTAAAAAAATTTAAAATAATGTAGAGTGAAGTGATTCGAACCAAGAAAACATTGTATACAGTGTATACAGTAACAGCATATTATTTGAAGAGTAACTGAATAACAAGCTCTTCTTAGTAATACAGACATTCAAATTAACTATGAAGGACTTTAGAAAGAAGATTCTATCCATCTTCAAAGAAAGAACTGATACATGTAAGTAGTTTGTTGTGTAGTTCTCATACGTATTTATACCAAATGTTGACCTTGTCTAATGCAGAGTTGAAAGGGAGGAAGGAAGACAACTTGGAATTCAAAATATAATGAATAAAATAAATGTAAAATAGATTTTTAAAAAAGGTTTTGATAACTACTGCTTTGTAATGTAGTTTGGTCTGGAAGCGAGCTTCTCTTTTTATTCTTTTCTTCATTTCCTTTGATCTAGATCTTTTGTTTTTCCAGAGGAATTTTATTATTATTTTTATCAAGCTTGGTTTAGCAAAGATGATTGGCTGATCTTACCAGAATTGAATAGAGTCATGGTATCAAGAATTTGAGTGATCCTAGAAGTCATTTAGTCCAACTCTTAACTGAAACCTAGTCTTATCTGCATTATCTCTGGAAAATGAAAGTCTTTTTTTTTTTTTTTTTTTTTTCCTATTTGAATGCCTCTAGGGATTGCATTTTGGTGCAACTAGTTTTCTTTTTATAGAATTGAAATCTTCTTCCCTGTGACTTTCACCTGTTGGTCCCAAGTCTATCCGACTGCCCTTCCAAAGGAGAATTCTTCATACAAAGTGGTCTAGTTTTCCTGGCTTAATCTTTTTATCCAGATTAAACTTTCCCAGTTTCTTTAAATGTTCTTCATGTGATAGTATTTGGAATTCCTTCACTGTCTTGGTGACTCGTTGGATATTCACTTGTAGTAATTTCTTCTTCAAAAGTCAGATGTCTAGAACTTCACATATAATCATCACATCCAGCTAGTGTGGGTTCTGTCACTTGCACCATCACTGATCTTATTCTCAGCATCCTAGTAATACTAAGCAACATGTGATTGCCTTCTTTTTGATTTTCCTTTGGAATATTGAAGCTTTTAAGTCTTTGTCCACTCTGGCACCCAAATCTGCTTCCTGTGTTCTGCTGTTGAAGGTCACTGAATTTTAGACTTGACTCTCTTGCTGGGGACAAGTTATGAAGGACTTAGATGATGGCAGCATTAAAAGTGTGAGTGGATCTTAGATATCATCCAATCTTGTGAACAGAAGTTTAAACAAGTTATGTGTCTTTCCCATAGTTACATGGGAATTAGTAGCAGAGACACAGTTTGAACCCAGCTGTCCCTCCTCCACATTCAGTGCTCTTTTCACTATATAATATTATATAATTAATTTAATCTATTGCACCTTGGAATGCCAGGTCTGGGGCTGAGCTGTTTTGATTGGTGAGTAACTGAGTACCAGCTCATCTGGCCACAATACATAGCCAGCTTCAGATCACAACATGCTTCACATCCCAGCCAGCCATCTGCTTTACCATGATTTTCCAGCTTCTGCTCTGGGCAGAGTAATTAAATCAAAACTGCCCTTACTTCTGGAAAAGATATGTCTGAATTTGAACTCAGGTCTTCCTGGCTGTAGACCTGCTGCTCTACTCTGTGCATACTTAGCCAGCTCTGTCTTTGTGGGGGAAGCAGAGCAGTTCCTCTGTTGCTCTTTTTTCATGATAGGTTGAACTCTGGGACATGATTTTAAATGAACTGGAAGCATTCTGAAAAATGGGAAATTTTCCTTTGTCCCAAAGATATTAGGAGCCTGAGGGTAGCTGAATGGTACAGTAAATAGGGCTGGGGGCAGAGAGTCTTGTTTTGTGACCCTGGACAAGTCCCTTCACCCTGTCTGTTTCAGTTTCCTTTTCTGTAAAAAGAGCTGAAGAAGGAAATGGCAAAGTACTCTAGTCTGTCTTTACCAAGAAAAGCCTGAGTGGGTCATGAAGAATGAGAAAGAAGCTAACAGCGAGATTTTGAGTCTGGCTGTCTCACTGTGAGTGAGCCATGGCTGTGTGTCTTCTTTCAGCTGCTTGTGAATGAGAACAAATAGCAGGTACCATAGACTGTGGGGCAAAGGGCTTCGCTGTGAGTGACTGAGATCCCTGCACGATCAGCATCTGTATGAGGAGAAGCCTGTAGTAGTGAGCCTGACCAGGATGCCTGGGAACTGGTGATGAAGAGAGTGCAGGGAGACAGTTGGAAAAGCTGGCATTCCTAGGAAGCAGAGCACAGGAGCAGGAAAGGTTTTGAAGCCTTGAATCCATAGTGAACCCTGGCCTGGTGGGACTTTTAGTTTGGATAACTTCTGGGAATTTAGAGACCCAAGGAAAGGGAAAAGCTTTCTCAGTGGTCTTCATGCTTGGGCTCAAATCTTTTTTGTTAAAGAAAACCTCTTCTATATTTGATGCTTCAGAATCTTGAGTTTGTGAGAGGACGGTTTGGATATTGTTTAGGGGAGTGTCAGCCCTAGCATCAACTTTTGGTCATGGCTACCAACCAGAGTGAGAAGTGAAAGGTCTCTATAAAGTATCTCTAGGTCCTTTATGATGGGAAAGGCCTTCTGACATATATGTAGAATAATTCCCAAAATAATTGTATAGAACTTGGGCATTTAAAGTACTGTACTCTTAACATATATTTTAACATATTTGACATGTATTGGACTACCTGCCATTTAGGGGAGAGGATGGGAGGAAGGAGGGGAAAATTTGGAACAGAAAGTTTTGCAAGAGTCAGGGTTGAAAAATTACCCATGCATATGTTTTGTAAATAAAAAGCTTTAATAAAATGAAAATAAAACAAAGTGCTGTACTCATTGTGTCAATCAACACTCTTGGAGCATAGATAAGCAGGCATTTCCTGTATACTTTTGAGGAATTGCTCTGTGGTTAGTTTTTAGTATCTCTTGGCCTGTGTTGACTGTGCTTTTCCTGCTGCCCTGGGGCCTTATTTTCCCTACAGGGCCTTGAGAAGACCCTTCCCTGTGTCAGGAGTCTTCCTGACCAGTCCAGTGTTGGACTGGGGACAGAAAAGATCATCTCTGAATTTGCTGAGGTTTCTCTTTGTGAGCCAGACTGTGGGATGGGGTTTCTCCTCAAAAATAATTCTCTGTCAGTTCTCACATTCAGAATATTAAAACTGGGCTTGAGTCTGTTTTGGAACTGTCTGCCCCTCAGAAGATTTGGGAAGATCTGTGAAATTCTTATAAAAGTAAATAAATGTTTTTCCAAAAATAAAACTTTTTAATTAGCAAAAAGTTTACTTTTTCTCTTTCCTATCCCCTCCCCCTTGAAAAAGAAAAAAAACAAACCTCTACCTCACCTCCAAAAAAATTCTCATTCAGAATTCAATTCTCATTTGGAATTCTGAGCCCTTTACTTCTTTTTTTTTTTTTTAAATTTTTATTTTATTTGCATAACATATGTGTGGGTAATTCTTCAACAATAACCCTTACATAGCTTTCCGTTACAAATTTTTCCCCCCAACTCCCCACCCCTCCCCTAGATGGCAGGATATCCACTACATGTTAATTATGTTAAAATATTGGCAAATCGAATATATGTATACATATTTCCAAACTTATCATTGGTGTGCAAGAAAAATCTTATCTACACAAACGATATATCAGATAAAGGAAACACAATGTAAGCAAACATCAATCAAGGAGTATGAGAATGTTATGTTGTGGTCCACATTTCGCATCCCTCTCTCTGGGTGTATATGGCTTTCTTCAGTGAACAATTGGAGGTGGTTTGAAACATATCATTGTTGAAGAGAGCCATGTCCATCAGAATTGATCGTCATATAGTACTGTTGTTGCCGTGTATAATGATCTCCTGGTTCTGCTCATTTCACTCAGCATCAGTTCATGTAAGTCTCTCCAGGCCTCTCTGAAATCATCTTGCTGGTCATTTCTTACAGAACAATAATATTCCATAACATTCATATACCATAATTTATTCAGCCATTCTCCAATTGAAGGGCATCTATTCAATTTCCAGTTTCTAGCCACTACAAAAAGGGCTGCCACAAACATTCTTGCACATGTGGGGCCTTTTCCTTCCTTTATGATTTCTTTGGGATATAAGCCCAATAGAAATGCTGCTGGGTCAAAGGGTATGCACAGTTTGATAACTTTTTGAGCATAGCTCCAAATTGTTCTCCAGAATGGCTGTATCCGTTCACAGCTCCACCAACAATTGAGCCCTTTACTTCTATATTAGAAGGTGAATAGCATTTTCCATTATGAGTCTTTTGGAACTCTGATCAGAATTCCTAAGTCTATTGAAGTTGTTTGTCTTTGTAATATTGTTGTCATTGTATAAATTGGTTTCCTGATTCAGCTTACTTTTTTGCATAAGTCCATGCAACTCTTTTACAAGCTTCTTTGAAGCCATCCCCTTCTTTTTTTATTATGGCATGGTAATATTTGTTCCCTTTTATGTACCATAAATTGTTTAGCCATTCTCCAGTTGAAGAGAATCTTGAGAGTGTTCTTATATCATTTCTGACGTCCATGTGATGACAGGTCTAACCATATTACCCTCGTTTAATCAATTCTAGTAGTTTCCAATTCTCTCTAACGTCAGATATAAAATCCTCTTAAAGTCTCTTTATAACCTGGTCCATTTCTGTCTTTCCAGCCTACTTACACTGTACTCTTTAATTTGTATTTCTCTAGTTATTAGTGATTTAGAGCATTTTTCCCAATGACTATTGATAACTTTGGTTTGGTCCTTTGACTATTTATCAATTGGGCAATGGCTCTTATAAATTTGACTTATTTCTCAAATATATAGAGAACTGAGACTTTTATCAGAGAAACTTGCAGCAAAGATTTTCCCCCTCCCTCACTTTTTCTTTTCTTTTAATTTTAGCAGTGTTGGTTTTTTACATTACAATTTTGCATAATCAAAATTCTTCATTTTACCTCCCATAACTCTCTCTAATGATTATTTGGCCATGAACTGTTCCCCTATCTATATATCTGATAGATATTTTCTTCTACTCTCCACTAAATTTGGTTATGTTATCTCACCTTTGATTTCTAAACCATGTGCCTATTTTGAACTTTTAGTAAATGGTGTAAGATGTTGGTTTACAGTTTCTACCAGATGATTTTAAAGTTTTCTCAGTTTTTATTTTCCCCCCTCCAATTTCATATATTCTGCAATCCATTGACATTGGTTTTGTTGCTGTTCCTCACATTAGATAATCCTCCATGTCTTGACACTGAGTCTTTTTGCTGTCTTTCTCCATGCCTGGAGTGTTTTCCCTCCTCATTTTGGCCTCTTGGTTTCCTTGATTTCTTCTTTCAAATCTTAGCCACAGTTTTATTTTCTGCTGAGACTGTCCCTAATTTATCCTGCGTATTATTTGTACTTAGTTGTTTGTATATTGTCTACATCAGGCCTTCTTAAACTTTTCTCATTCATGACCCCTTTTTGCTCAAGAAATTTTTACACAACCCCAAATACATAGGTATATAAAATAGGTATACAAAGCAAACATTTAATGATAACAAATCACAAAGAAATTAATTTTAAAATAGTCTTTTGGTATACAAATAATGTTACCATTTAGTAAAGACAAAAGCCAATATGCAAACTGATGAGATGGATGTGTTTATTTATTTTTACATAAAGAATTAAATCTTAGTAAAATAGTTGATACTCGCTTGCTGTGTTGGGGAGTGGGAAGAGGGAAGGAAAAGGAGAAAAATCTGGAACACAAGTTTTTTGCAAAGGTAGATGTTGAAAACTATGTGATACCTTATTACTGTTGTCAAATTTTTCCCAACCTCTACAATGAATTGCAGCCCAGAGTTTAAGAAGCTTTGGTGTCTATCATCAGATTGTGACCTTGAGAGAAGGGATTGTTTTTTGCCTGCTTTTGTCTCTCTGGTGCTTAGCACAGTGCCTGGCATGTGGTAGAATCTTAATAAATGGTAGATGATAGAAGTCTTTTCGCTTTGTTTTTAATATTTCTTATTTACTCATGGAGCCGTTGGTTTCTATTTAGTCCATTTTAAATTTTCAGAGTTTGTTGCTTGGTCTTAGTTTTGTACCTCTTGGTGCCAAATTGTTAATTCCCTTCCTGATTCTTTGTTCTATAACTCAGATTTTATTTTAGTTCAATTTTGTTTTATTTTTAATTCCAAATTCTTTCCTTCCCCTGTTGAGTAGGAAGAAATGCAAAACTCATTATAAGTCTTACAAAACAAATTCCTGCATAAGCTGTGATGCCTCTAAAAAGCAAAAAGAAAGAAAAAAAGAACTTCAGGCTGTATTCAAATACATTATTTCTGTATCTGGAGATGGATAGCTTTTTTTTTTTTTATCATGAATCATGAATCCTTTGGAACTGTGGTGGATCATTGTGCCGATGAGTTGTTAAATCTTTCATAGTTGATTAACTTCCTGGTTTTTCTGATTTGACTTTGTGTGAATCTCGGGTTTTTCTGAAACCATCCACTTCATTTCTTATAACATATTCATTTGCTATAACTTGTTCAACAGTTCCCCAATGGATGGGCATCACCTCACTTCTCAGTCCTTTGCCTCCACCAAAAGAGCTGCTATTAATATTTTTGTACATATGGATTCTTTTCTTTTTTATTTTATCTCTATAGGGTGTGTAGTCTTAATAATTGTGTTGCTGGGTTAAAAGGTTTGAACACTTTAATAGCTTTTGGGGCATAGTTCTAAGTCTAAATTGCTTTCTGGACAAAAAATGTTAGTATCTCTGTGTTTGAACATCACCTCCAGCATTTATCATTTTCCTTTTTTGTCCTCTTCTTCAATCTGATGGGTGTGGGATAGTACCTCAGAGATGCTTTAATTTGTATTTCTCTAGTTTTTAGTGATTTAGAGCATTTTCCCCCAATGACTATTGATAACTTTGGTTTCTTTCTCTGAAAACTTTTTGTTTTCTGGCAGTTCTTCAAATAAATGGTCTTTGGACTATTTATCAATTGGGGAATGGCTCTTATTCTTATAAATTTGACTTAGTTCTCTATATATTTGAGAAATGAGACCTTTATCAGAGAAACTTGCTGCAGAGATTTCCCCCCTCTCTCATTTTTGCATTTCTTTTAATTTTAGCTGTGTTGGTTTTTGCAAAAATGTTTAAATTTTACATAATCAAAATTGTTCATTTTTCCTCCCATGACTCTCTCTCTGATGCTTATTTGGCCATGAACTTTTCCCCCATCTATATCTGATAGATATTTTCTTCCATTCTCCACTAATTTGCTTATGTTATCTCACCCTTTATTTCTAAATCATGTGCCTATTTTGAACTTATGTTAGTAGATGATGTAAGATGTTGATTTATAGTTTCTACCAGATGAATTTAAAATTTTCTCAGTTTTTATTTCTCCCCCTCCAATTTTCTTGAGATATTTGAGTTTCCCGTTAATACTAGGCTACTGTGCTCATTTGCTCTTTATGTTGTTTCCTTAATTTTTTCACTAATCAACCACACTATTTCTTAACTATTACCAAATCTATTTTGTAGTAGAGTGTGAGATCTGTCACTGTTAATCATCCTCCAGATGAATTTTATTATTTTTTCTAATTCCATAAAATAATTTTGTGATAGTTTTATTAGTATGACACTGAATAAGTAAATTGAGATATAGTGTTGGTCATTTTTTATTATGTTGGCAAAGCCTACTCATTAACAATTAGCATTTCTCGAATTATTTATCTTTGTGTGCAGAATGTTTTGTAATTGTCTCTTTTAGTTCCTTCGTTTCTTGGCATGTAGATTCCTAATTATTTTATACTAGTTTAAATCTAATCTAGTTTAAATGAAATTTGCCTATCTTTCTGCTGGTTTTTTTTTTTGCCCCAGGGGGGAGTGTGAGGGGGGGCGGTACGGTGGGGTGGGGGGTTAATATGTGGGTAGGCTGCTGATTTATTTAGGTTTCACATCCTGATACTATATCAAACTTGTTAATTTTTATAGTTGACTCAGGGATTCTCTAGGTAAACTGAAAAAAGTGGTAGCTTTGTTTCCTCATTACCTATGCTTATTTCTTCAATTTCTTTCAATTTTTTTTTCTCTTATTGCTAGCACTTCTTGTACAATAGTGAATGATAATTGTGATTATAGGCATCCTTGTTTCACCTTTTAACTTTTTGGAAAGGCTTTTAGTTTTATTTCTTTTACAGATAATACTGTTGATTTAAATAGATACTACTAATCATTTTAAGAAAAGCTTCATTCATTTTTATGCTATTAGTGTTTTTTTAAATGAAAATGGGTATTGTATTTTATCAAAAGCACCTATTGAAATAATCAAGTGATTTTTGTTGTTATTATTGATAATGGTCAGTTATGCTTATAAAGTTTTCCTATAATTGAATCAGTCCTACATTCCTGGTCATGATTTTCATGTTATCCAGTGATTTTGAAATGATTTCTATTCCAGGTTAGTTTTTCCTAGAAGATATTTCATAATTTTTCTCTTTTTCTAATCTTTTGTTGTTTCTTAGTATCTAATAGAGTTATTAACTTCTACCTGTCCAATTTAAATTTCTATTTTTTATTAAAATTTTTCCTGGTTTTATATATATATACATATATATATATATACATTAATTTTTTTTGAAAACATACATTTCTTTATGAATCGTGTTAGGAGAAAAAAATCAGAATAAAAGGGAAAAACCACAAGAGAAAAAGAAAAAAAAAATTAAGTGAACAGAGCATAATGTTGATTTATATTCAGTTTCCATAGTTCTCTCTCTGGAAGTAAATGGCATTTTCTATCCAAAGTTTATTAAAATTGTCTTGGATCACTGAAATGCTGAGAAGAACCGAGTCTTTCATAATTGATCATCGCACAATCTTGCAATTGTTGTGTACAATGTATTCCTGGTTCTGCTTGTTTTACTCAGTATCAGTTAGTGTAAATCTTTCCAGGCCTTTCTAAAATCAGCTTGTTCAACATTTTTTATAAAACAATAATATTCCATTACTTTCATACACCACCAATTCAGATTTTTAAGGATTTATTTTCTTCAGTGAAATTTTGTACCTCTTTTTTAAAAATCAAGCTATGAATTCTCTTTTCATAATTTTCTTTCCCCAGTTTTTCTTCTATTACTCTTATTAGGGTTTTTAAAAAAAATTTCCCCCTTAATCATTTTTTTAACTCTTCTAAGAAATAGTGATGACTTTTCCCCGAATTTCTACACTAAAAAGACAGTGATTGATGACTATGACTGTAATTATATGACTAAGCTTTTAAGTACTTACAATGAATTCTGGTAAAGAATAATTTGTAAATTTAAGTGGCTAAGAGTATTCCTAGATGAATAGCAGGAAGGAAGGAGTGAGGTCTTGTGGGTTTATCCCATTTTGCAAATAATTCATTTTCCCAGTGGGTCTCATTTAGATTATATTTTGTAAATTATAAAACCAATTGTAGAGAATGAACATGTTAATGGGGCTAGGCATTTGAACTATTGTAGCATTGTGATTAGATGGAAGAAAGTGTTCTAGGAAACATCTCTCTGGCTAATTGAGTAAGGTTGAGTTAATGAATTTCTCTTGGAAAGCAGCCTGAAATACCTCAGACAAATATGAGCATTTAGTTTTCTATTGGGTGTCATTATACTATAGTTTATTTAGAATTAAAATCATATTTGTAATAATTTTTTAAAAATTAGATCACCTCATCCAGTAATGAAGATATGGATAGAGGAAAAAGTTTCATGAGTAAAATAAGGAATAGAAAAGATAACACATAATAGAGATCATCACAAAATGGACAATTTGATTATATATTTTGCAAAGCAAATATAGTAAATATAGTAAAACTTAGAGAGCAGGTAACTTGGAAAAAAACTTTAATGTACATCAAATGTTCCTAATATAAAGTATCATTTCTAAGATATATAACATATCCAAGATATGAAAGGATTCAGATTTGTAAGATTTAGGGCCATTTCCTAGTATAGTATAGTATAGTATAGTATAGTATAGTATAGTATAGTATAGTATAGTATAGTATAGTATAG
>JAJPUD010002381.1:201680-237090 GCA_023553655.1 Myrmecobius fasciatus
AGTATAGTATAGTATAGTATAGTATAGTATAGTATAGTATAGTATAGATAGTTAAAAGATATTAGCAAGCTGTGTGCAAAGGAATTAAATTCAAATTACAGTCATGAAACAGAATTCTTTGAATGACTAATAATTAGAGAAATGCAAGTTAAAGCAACTTATGTTCTATCTTATACTTAGCACATTGGAAAAGATGATGAAAGAGGGAAAGGACAGATATTGGAAAACTCTGGGAAAACAGGTACACTAAGTACATTGTTGGATTGGTCCAGCCATATTTTAGAAGGCAATTGGAACTAGAAAATAACCCAGAAAGTTACACACTGTGCATGTGCTTTGACCCAACTATCTTACTGCCAGGACTATACTCTAAAGCCTAGTTTTCCCTTCTCCCTCCAGTAGCATTTTATTTTTCCAAATACATGTAAAGATAGTTTTCAACATTCATTTCTGTAAAAGTTTGTGTTCCAGATTTTTTTTCTCCCTTTCTTCTCTATTTCCCCCCATCCCCAAGACAGTAAGCCATCCTGTTAAACATGGACGAGCCTCCTAAATATATTTCTGTAATTGTCAAGTGTGCATGAAAATCAGACCAAAAGGGAAAAAATCATGATTTAAAAAAAAGCAAACAAAAAAAGAAAAAATACCATGTTTCACTCTATAGTCGGTCTCCATACTTCTCTCTCTGGTGTGGATGGCATTTTCTATCCTGAATCTATTGGAATTCTCTTGGATCCACCACATTGCAGAGAAGAGCTAAGTCTTTCATAATTGATTATCACATAATCTTGCTATTACTGTGTACAGTGTTATTTCTGTTCACTTCACTTAGCATCAGTTCTTGTAAGTCTTTCCAAGCTTTTCTGAAATCAGCCTACTCATCATTTCTTATAGAACAATAATATTCTATTATATATATATACCATAATCTTCCTAGAAGTGACTCTTTTGTTCTAAGATGGGGTATAAAAAGTTAGGGAAGATAGTGGGATACAGTAAAACCAATGAGGATTTTGTGGTTAGAAGATTTGACCTTGAATCACGTTTTCTGTCTTGCTGACGTAGAGCAAATCACTTTAAATTCACTGAGCCTTGGTTTTCTTACTTAAAATGAGAAGGTTGAACTAGATTAGGAATTCTTAACCTGGGGTCTGTAAATTTATTTTAAAAAACAAAAACATTTTGGGTTTTAGTATGATTAGTTTCCTTTGCAAACATATCTTTTATTTTATATATTTTAAAAAAATGTTATTCTGAGAAGGGGTCCATTGCCTTTCAGAATGCCTGCCAGAGGGAATCCAGAAGTCCCAAAAGTCGAATCCTTCAACTGGATGGTCCCTAATATTCCCTCCTAGCTCTGTCTTTTGTATCTGCTCATGCTGAAACCTGTAAAACACTTGGCACATTAGCACATTGTTAGGCTGCTTTGTAATTATTATTGTAGTGATGCTAGTTTATCTGTTAATTTATTAATTTAAGCTCTCAGAAAAAAATGTGCTTTTGGAGAGGTAGGGCTATCTAATTTTTTCCAAGCCCAGGAAAGATGTGTGGGAATAACTAATGTTCACGTTTCAATGGCTAACGTGTATCTAAAACAACTCAGTGAAATAGCCTAAAATCTGCATACTTTCACATGACTTATATGTTCCTATATGTACTTCGGATTAACAGGTTTGGCCCAGGAAAAGGTCCCTTGGCAATGTCAGAAATTGTTTTCTTGTCAGTCTTGGAAGGGAGGCAAAGAACTTTTATTTTCTATGGTAGGGAATGTTTTAAGCCTAGCCTGATCCAAAAAAAAAGAAGCAGCAGCAGTTGCATTATCACCAGAAATTGGTGAATATGAATCATCTAGGATGCATTTTCAAGCTTGAGGAGTGAGAGGTTTTCTCATATATGGTTTTTGGAGCCATACTTGTTTATAATTTTTTCATTATTCATTTTCAATAGTTTTATTCTTGTTCTTTCCATTTACATTGTTGTAGTCATTTTATATATTGTTTTCCTAGCTCTGTTTGCTTTACTTTGTATCAATTCATATAAATCTTTCCATGCTTTTCTGAAGTCATCTTTTCTTTTAATCATATGGTAATAATATTCTGTTGTGTTCATATACCACAATTTATTTAGCCATTTCCTAATCAGTGGGCATGTATGTTATTTCTACTTCTCTGCTACCAAAAAAAGTACTGGTATAAATATTTGATGTTTTTTTTGTTTTGTTTTGGTTTGTTTGTTTGTTTTACCATTGAGCTCTTTGAACTTTATGGTTAGTAATGGAATTTCTGGACCAAAGATGTATGACGCTAATCACAACTCTTTTAGCAGGTAGATCAGTAGATAAGAGCACTGGGCCTGGCGTCAGGATGATAGGAATTCAAATCTAGCCCCAGACATTTAGCTGGGAGAACTGGACAAGTCACTGAATACCTGTTTGCCTCAGTTTCATCATCTGTTAAAGTGGTGTAATAATAGCACCTACTCTGCCCATGTTGTGAAGATCAAATGTACTAATACTGAGAGCTTAGCACAGTGTCACATAATAGGTGTTATATAAATGTTAGCTGCTGCCACTTGCTATGAACTATTCCCATTTTGTATCATCTTTTCCAGTTTGCTGTGTGAGTTGAAACCTCAGGAGTTGTTTTGATTTGTATTTATTCTATAATTTGTGACTTGGAGCATACTTTCATATGGTTGTTAATAATATGTCTTTCTTTTGAGAAGTGTTAATGTCCTCTGGCCATTTACCTATTGAGGAATGGCTTTTCATTACATATATTTCTATTAGTTCTCTATGTATCTTGAATAAAAACCATAATCAGAGAAATTTAATAGCAAGATTTTTTTTCCTATTTGACCAATGTCTTCTTTTTAAAAATTTTAGTTTTATTTTTTGACCAATAGCTTCTTAATGTCAAAATCCCATTGCTTTTTCTGGTATTTCATATTTCTTATCTCACTGCCACATTTGTTGTTGTTGACTGTCTCTTTTCAGATATTCTCTCTGAAATTTTGTGACAGTTCCACTCTTTTGTGATTAATTGCCTAGCTATTCTTTCTCAGTCTTCTGGTTAGATCATCCATATTCTGCCTTTTTACCAAAGACTTACCACAAAACTTTATCCTGTTCTGTTATTTTTATAGAGGACTTTATCGGCTCCTATGGGTTCAGTTATCTCTATGCAGAAAATTCTGGTGTAGATTTATCTTACACTAGTCTCACTTCTGAGCTTTTCACCAACTGTTTCTTGGGCTTTTCAAATTACTCTTAAAAACTTCCCTCTCTTTAAGGATCACTACCTTCCTTGTATTTCCAAGTTTACAACTTTGATGTTATTCTTGACTCCTTTTTATCCCTCATCCCTATATTAAATCAGTTGTCAAATCTTAATTTTGCCTCCTTAATATCTCCCATATCTCTTATCTTTGTTGTACTCATATGGTTACCATCTCAGTCCAGACCTTCATTGCCTTCTGGCCAAACAAATTATCTTGTAATTTGTCTCTCTGCTTCATCCTTCCCCTTCTCTAATCCCTACCCTATTCAGCTGCCAAAGTTACACTCTTTGAAACTTTTTTTTTCCTTTTTATTGTTATATTCTGTTTTAATGTTCCCTTAATTTCTGGATCATTTCCTTATCAAGAATAAAAAAGAAAAAGAACAATAAACAGTTGAGTAAAAACTGACCAACAAATTACTTGATTTCTACAGCATAGGCAGTGCTCTCCACCTATAGATCTCTACTTATGCTGGGAAGGGAAGGGATTGCATTTTCAAAGTTACATTGTTGTTCAACCATTTTACTTCCCTACTTGGTAAATTTGTGGATCTATTTTTTCTAGAGGCAAATATAAAATCCTCTGTTTGGCATGTAAAGCCCTTCACAGCCTAACTCTGACATACCCAGCAATTAATGTGGTATCTGGCCCATGCTTTGCAATGGTTTGTAAATTTTTTGGGAGTGGGGGTGGGGGGGTGTTTGGACTAACTACCTTTTTGGTCTTTTCCTCCAATTCAGTAAGCATTAATTCTCTCTAATGGTCATGAGGCATATAGAGTCAGAAATATTAAACAGTTACTGTCTTAAAGGAATTTCCATTCCACTGAGGCTAGGGGAGAATACAAAATGTATACAGATAAGTAAGTACAAAATTATTTGAGGAAGGACAGTACATTTACAGTCTCTTGGAAGTTCAAGAAGGCACATGAGCAAAACTATCACAGAAGTCCGTGAGCAGAGAATATGGAAGAGGAAAGGGGTGTTGGCAGAAATTGTAAAGAAACTGAGGAAGATGAAGGCTGAGGCTACTCTTGAATTTCGAGGGCATTGGGGATCTCAGGGAGATGTTTCACAGTATTTTATAGCTAGAAAATACTTCCAGAAGAATCACAGCCCAGCCGAACCAAACCAGAGGTCAGCTGGTCTCTGGTGAGAAGGCAACTCCATTGTTTCACTTTTGGAGAGCTAGAATTGGGGGGGAAGTTTTTCTTCCCAACTGACTAGTCTCATTTCCACCCATCATTCTTCATTTGGCCCTTGAGTCTAAACAGAACTTTCCCTCCTTTTTTGGGGGAGGAGGGGGAGGAAATAAGAGGTTGAGGGAGAGGACTATACACTGAATTTAACTGTTAAGTCAACAAACATTGATTTAGCTCCTATTACTCTTTTTGGCCCTGCCTGAGGTCTGGGAATATGAAGAAAGACAAAAACAGGCCCCACCCTCAGGGAACTTTTTTTAAATTAAAGTTTTAAAACTTTTTTTTTTTTTTTTTTTTGCTTTTTGCTGAAGCAATTGGGGTTAAGTGATTTGCCCAGGGTCACACAGCTAGGAAGTGTCTGAGACCAGATTTGAACTCAGGTCCTCCTGACTTCAGTGGTGGTGCTCTAACCACTGTGCCACCTAGCTGCCCCTAAAACTTATTTTAAACTTAAGTACAAAATAAGAAAAAAAAATCTTCCATGTACACACAAGAACATAAGAGGATTTAGTATGAAGTAATACTTTTCCATTTCAAAAAAACTATAATAAATACTAGTCATCGTTTTCAAAACTGCCTAGCTTTGCTTTGCTTCCTTTGTTCTCTGTTGAGTACTTTTTATTTTATTCCCCTCTCCCTTTTCCCCCAGACTACAATTAAGCATTAACACACATAAACATAGATATCTATAAACATATCAGGCTTTTTTTTCACTTATCTTCTGTTTTTCTGAAGGTGTTATCACATCTTCTTTCATAAGTTCTAAATCTTCAATGTTTTTCTAAATCAACCAGCTCACCAATATTCCAACCCAATCACATTCTATTTGAGAAATTGTTATTGAAACTTTCCTCCCATTTTTCTTCATTCATTCTATTGGTTTTACTTAAGAAAATTTAATTTAAAATACTTTAAACTATCCATTTTACAATGTTCTCACCTTATAATATGGTTTAAGGTCTGACCTTTTGATTTTCTAAGTGAACTTTGGACTTATTTTTTCTAACTCATTAAGAGAATTTTTTAGTATTTTAATTGGATTAGGGTGCTTATAATGGGGGCTACAACATGCAAACAGCTATTTGCAAACAAGATATACTGTATACAGAATGAAATGGTGGATCCTAGTGTCACTACCGTACAATACATGGAGGGGAAAAGGCAGGAAGTAGCAGGGTCATGGAGGGCTTTAACGTCTAAACTGAAGGCTTGATCTTTTGATTCTGGAGGTGCTAGGGAGCTACCGGAGTTGATTGTGTATGTGTGGTGGGTGGGAGACAGGGTCAGACTGGTATTTTAGGAAAATCAGTGTGTGCCTCTTGTTCTTTTTTTGTTCTCCTCCGAGCTTGAATTTCTTTGGCTGATTTTTACTTTGAGGTTGGGCTCTGTCCCTTTCTTCCTGGGTCTTTGAGATTCAAGGGCCCCTGAGGTGTGTCAGGATGATGTTCCCTAGCTTGGGGCTTCCTACACTGCCCCATACTCAGTTGCTATTAAGTTCTCAACTTTGGGTTTTAATCCCCCAGTATTCACTCTTCCTGTCTCGGATTGGAGCCTTGAAGGCTACATGTGCCTCTGGTCATACTGGGAGGCTGTTGACTGCTCTGGAGCTACCTTTCCTGGTGGTCTCCCTTCCTTTTGTCCATGTGCTTCTGATTGACTTTTTAGGCAGTTCTGAGGTATATAAAGTTACTCTGAGTTTCTTGATCATTTAGTCAATCAGCAAATATTTATTAAGCACTTGGTGTAGTACCAGGCAATGGTGTAGGCTCAGGAAATGCCAATACAAAGAAATGACCAATCTTACTTGTAAGGAACTCAGTCTGATAGATCTATTAATCTATCCACAAATAAACATATACAGAATAAATGCACTCCATGTACACTACATATACACACATATACATGTGTTATATATGTGCATATACATGGATATGAGAACATGTGTGTGTGTGTAGATTGAGTGAGTTTGAGACCAAGTATCAGTTGTTAGAGAAATCAGGAAAGCCTCATGTTGAAGACAGTGTCTTATCAGCCTACAAGTATTTGTTAATGAGACATGATTCTCAATTCTGAGGGCCCTGTCCTCATGCAATGCACAGGGGAGTTAACATCCAACAAGTCCCTTCTTGACCTCAGTATGTGTCACATGTTCCGTGGTTTAGCCAAACTTCTTTTCTTGCTGTCTTTGTTCCTCTGGACAAGTTGACCCCATACTTGGAGTGTTTCCTCCTCACCTCTGCCTCTTAGAATAGCTAGTTTCCTTCAAAGATCAATGCTGATGCACCTTTCTAGGTGAGAGCTTCTCTGGTGTCCCCAGGATCTGCTGGTACCTTCCCTCTAAACGACTTTGTACTGTTTTATTTGGCGTATTTGGCATGTGTGTATACTGTAAACCTCCCCTCTAGACTATAACCTGCTTGCCAACAGGCCTGTTTTACTGAGTAGAATCTGACCCAGGTGGTTAGCACTTGGTGTACGGGCTTGTATGGATTGAAGTTGGAAGTGACTGGAGGTGTTGCAGCTCCTCCCACCAAGTGCTCCCTCCTTTAAGAGGTGACTTTTCCTCACTGCTTTCTCTTCTTTAGGCTCCCCAGTGAAGATGGTTTTTCCTGCAAAGCATTTAATAATTCCATTGTATATTGGTGGAATGCAGACAGTGATGGTGTTCATTTTTGTCTTTGAACCTCCAGGGCCTGGCATGTGATTGTCCTTTAATACATCTTTGTTGAATTGATTTAAGTCCTTTCTAGATTACTTTATAAAGTCCTTAGTGGTAAGAGAAAACTATAGTAACTTAATTTTATTTTTATTTGTATGCTTTTATAGAGGTTTAAAAGAATACTTTTCTAAATGCTCCTTGGGTCAGGCTGGAGGTTCTGGAAAGCTAGAAGAAATTTTGCGTATTTTCCAGAAACCACCACTTTGGATTGAGTTCAAGTTTGAACTTAGAAACATTCTTTGCTCAGTGCCTCTTCCAGGGGCAAACCAGGTGATTGCAGAGATGAAAATTTATAAGGCAGTGAAATTTTGAAAGGGTTCCATAATTCTGAAGAGATTGAATGCCAGAGCTGCCCACAGTTGAGAGGTGCTTTTTTGAAAAGCAGTTGGTTAGCCTTGTTGATTTTTTTTTTTAAGCATCTTGTTCTATATATTGCAGTAGGCAATGAGAGTTAATCATGGACTTCTTAAGTGTCCATAAATAAGAAATCTGCATCTTTTTTTTTTTTTTAATAAACTAAATTACTGCCTTTGCTATAAATAGTGGGGAGAGAGCTGGGCCTTGAGTCAGGAAGACTTACCTTCCTAAGTTCAAATTTGACTTCAGACACATACTGTGTGACCCTGGGCAACTCACTTACCCCTAATTGCCTTAGTTTTCTTATCTGTAAAATGAGCTGGAGAAGGAAATGTCAAGTCACTCTTTGCCAAGAAAACCCTAAATGGTTTATGAAGAGTCAGAAATGACTGAAATGACTGAACAACAACTTGGATGTTGTAAACTTGTCAAGAGTAGAATCTGCCATATTTAAACTTTATCTCTTTCAATATCTGACCAGCTCTGTACATGCCAGTTTAATAAAGAGGCATGTAAAATGAATGGCTGTTGAAAATGGAAATTATTTTAGGAAATGAAAATCAGGAAAGTAATTTTTATGTATTTTATCATAGAATTAAGAAGGTTCCTGACTTTTAGGTTTGTAGGTTATACTAAGTTAGAGAAGATTCCTTGGATCTTTTATTTTATTTACAAGGTGTGACGATATTTAACAAATTTTCTCTAAGGTTTAAGCTGAGAAGTTTAAAAAAAAAAGAAATCTTCATTTTTAAGAATTGGGAGAATTTTTTAAAGAGAATGTAAAAATTTTGAAATCAGCCACTGTTTTATGTGTCCTTAAACATTAATATATCAGAGGAAAATGTAGGTAATTAAAGACTAATAAAGTGTGGCAAAAGGGCTCTGAGACTTAGGATACTAAAAAGACAGAAGGGTATTTTGGAGTTGTATTTGGGGCAAGTTGATGAGGAAGATAGGAATCCACTTTGGAATGTTTATGAACTTATGACTGAAAAATGAATGAAGAAGCATTTGTTAAGGATGCAAATAGAAAAGTGGAAACAGTCCCAACTCTAGAGGAACTTTGCATTCTAATGAAGGAGACAACACATGGGTGCAGTGACTTAACAGATCGCCTCAGTATCATTTCCGTGGATAAAATCCTATCCTCCTGATTGGCCAGGTCGAGGCCTTGGGCCATAAGAACTCTCCTTCCTGGGGTGGCTGGCGCTGTGGCTGAAGTCCTTTCGGAAGACTCTGGAGTACCCGGGACTGGTACCCTGGGCTAGAGTCCAAGTGAAAGTGATTGTCAAGGCACTCAAAGTGATTGACTTGGCTGACACTAGCTGCCTCCTGTTTCACCCCCTGGGTGCCCTGCTGCTTCAATGAGGCTGATTTGCCTCTCCTATGGATGACAGGTGGGTGGTCCTTGATGGGGTTGTCTGCCCCCTTCTTCAGAGGAGCCCCAGAAAAAGCATTTAGAAGGCACTTCTTGTGCATAAATCATCGGGGATACAAATTAAAAAGCAAATCTGTTCTACTTTCAGGATGCTTAGTGCATCTCATGGATGGTTCATGAGGGTTCACCTTCAAGTCAGGTGGAAAGGCCAAATGATCCTTAGGATTCAGTGGCGCACAGCAGGGGCAGGGAAAGCCTTTTCTTGAGGGTCAAAGTCAAAATTGATAAAACTGCCCTGTTCTGATTGATGTGAGGTCATTTCACAATGTCTGTGAGCTTTTGCGCAGGTGGGGACTGCAGCATGTACAGAGGCAGTTGCCTGAGTCAAAGCTTCTCAGGTAAATTCTCTGGACAGTGAATGCAGAAGTAAGTTGGGAGCCAGGCTGAGGATCTTGGGGACCCTTGAATTTACCTCCCTATTGTTGGAATTGGTCTGAGGTTGGTGTTGGTGGTAGGATAGTAGGTGTCTTGGCAGAAGCTGTTCTCCAGGACACTGCCCATTGTGGGATGAGCTGGAAGCAAGACTCGGATTGAGAGCTGTGGCTCTTTCTGGGGCTCCTGGGCTCGGAGGAGAGGTGGTGATGATGCTTTGGCCTACCTGGCTTATGGCACCTCTTGCCTCTCTCAGGGTACACGATATTTTGACCCAGCTTGCAGGGCTGCTGCTGGTGGTGATAAAAATACTAAAACATTCAACTCCTAATTTTTCTGGAATAAACAGTGATGTTCAGACTGGGTAGAAGAGAAGGAGAAATTCTCACCTGGAATCAAGGGAAGTAAGATTTATTTTATTTTATTTTATTTGCATAACATATGTGTGGGTAATTCTTCAACAATAACCCTTACATAGCTTTCTGTTACAAAATTTTCCCCCCGACTCCCCACCCCTCCCCTAGATGGCAGGATATCCACTACATGTTAATTATGTTAAAATATTGGCAAATTGAATATATGTATACATATTTCCAAACTTATCATTGTTGTGCAAGAAAAATCTTATCTACACAAACGATATATCAGATAAAGGAAACACAATGTAAGCAAACATCAATCAAGGAGTATGAGAATGTTATGTTGTGGTCCACATTTCACATCCCTCTCTCTGGGTGTATATGGCTTTCTTCACTGAACAATTGGAACTGGTTTGAAACATTTCATTGTTGAAGAGAGCCATGTCCATCAGAATTGATCGTCATATAGTACTGTTGTTGCTGTGTATAATGATCTCATGGTTCTGCTCATTTCACTCAGCATCAGTTCATGTAAGTCTCTCCAGGCCTCTCTGAAATCATCTTGCTGGTCCTTTCTTACAGAACAATAATATTCCATAATATTCATGTACCATAATTTATTCAGCCATTCTCCAATTGAAGGGCATCTATTCAATTTCCATCAACTGGAATCAATACCCCAGTAAGTAAAAGTGTAGGGCCAGAACACCCGCTTGCCAGCAGTGAGCTCATCATGTTACAGAGATGTACAGATGTATTAGTTGACTGTGCTTACTGAGTACAGTGCCCCTGAAAGAATGAAGTGATGTGGGAGAGGGTCTCTGGGACCCAGGAAAGATCCCTGGCTGGTGAGTGAGTCCTGGCTTCATGACTTCAAAGTGGACTGGAGCATACTCCTTCCTTGCACCAGCATTTTGCTTTCTCCCTTTTCACGAAGCTTTTCCTTTCTCCCACACTTGCTGGTGCTCCTCTCAATTGCCTTGAGTTTATTGCATAGATATTTTTTGTCTGCTTATGTATACCTGTTGCCTCTTCTTATAGATTATAAACTTTTTGAGGGTAAGGACTATTTCATTTCTGTCTGTGATTTCCTTGTGCCTAGTATAGTGCCTGGGCACTTAATAGATGTTTCTTAGTTGGTTGGTTTAGTTAGGCTTTAAAGTTAAAGAGGAAAAAATGGTGAGAGAGGAATGAGGGAGGTTATTGCAGGCATGGGGAATGGGATAATGGTAGGAAAGCTCAGTGACGGGTTTGGGTTCAGGTTAGTATATGGCATTGGGGGGAGGGGATCAATCATCACAGAGGGCAACATGAGTTTGAACTTTACTCACAAGAATTTTGAGCAGAGGAGTGATGTTACTGGTAAGGAGGATTAGTCTGGTAGTTCCACAAAAGATGAGTTGGAGAAAGGAGACTGGAGGCAGGAAGAACCTCCCTTTTGATGTCAAAGGGAATTAGATGAGAAAAATGTTAAGGAAATGGAATCATCACAAGTTAATTCATATCGCTTGAATTTAAAAGGTTCGAGAGACTGAGTAAATGATAGAACTCTTAATCAAAAAGAGCCAGGTCAGAAGCAAAGGTGAAGCAAGTGGTCTGAAGAAGGCCTCGTCGAGGCAGATTTTGTTGCTGAAGTCTAAGCTGAGTGAATCGTGTATTTGCTAATTGTTTTCTCTTAGAACTGGAGATACCACTGGGACCCTGTCTAGGCAGGTAGTGAGCTCCCCTCACTGGAGCCTGCATTAAGTCCATTTGCTAGGTTCGAAGGGGCAGGAATCCCCATGCTGACCTTTCTCCTCAGTCCAGGGGTCCCCCCAGCTCAGCCCTACAGTCCCCCCTCCTCCCCCCCCAGCCAAAGTTGCCTGTGTATTTACTTGAAGCAGAGAAACAGAGGAAGTGAGCTTGGGGCTTCTAGAAGCCACACTGACTTGTGATCCACAGAATCGGAACAGACACTCGAGAGCCTGCACAAGTAACTTTCTTACTCTGAATCTGATTCTCAGTTCTTAGAAAATAGGAATAGGTTTTTTTTTTTTGTTGTTGTTGTTATTGTTGTTGTTGTTTTTAAAAGCAAATGTCTATTACCAGTGCTTAAAATATTTAATCAACTTATAGATATGTATGGACTCTGGATCTCTGCAAAGTAGGAATATTTCAGATTGTATTTGGAAGGGAGTTCAGCTTGGGAAATTTAATGATTTGCTGCCTCTGGCAGTGGAAAATAGGGTTCTTCTTCAAATGGTCCATTGTCAGAAGAATAACTAAACTGGTTTATTGCGAACAAAGCCTTACCTTTAAGTGTCTACCCCCTCCCCCAATTGCTGCTGTCTTCATCTCAGTTCTAGCTTGTCATAACAAGTTTCTCATTCCAAACTAGTATAGTCAGAGAGAGAGATGGTGAGAGAGATGGAGAAAGAGAGAAGAAACCTTCTTTTTGTTCATGTTAATTCCAAACTTAGCAGAGCAGCTTTTTTCATTTGGTCCTTTCCTTCCTGCTCTGTATATACTTTTCTATTGTATGGGAGAAAATTACCTCAGAAAGGAAGGTATAGTTTGCACAAAAGGAATCCTGATTGCTCCTACCTTTTTTCCCTGCTGCTCTCACTTATATGCTGCACATCAGAGCTGGAGGAAGTTCCATAACTGATGAACTGGGTATATCTTGTGGCTCTCACTGGATGGACCAGTGCAGTCCTTTTCTTTGTCCCTAATTGATAGCCTATCACAAAAGCTTTTTCTTCTCTAAATAACCTTCCTATATCTCATCCCCTCCTACTGGCTCAGCCTAGGTCCCAGGTCCTATTTTACTGAGGAAATTGGGGCTTCTTCATCTGTCTCATCTTCAGCTCAGAAGCCAATGACATCATCCCCCATTCTTTCCTCCTTTTTCCCTGCCTTTGACAATCAAGTGGCTTTTTTTTTTTTTTTTTTTTTTAACCATCCCAGCCCTCTCTCTGTGTCTTTGATCCCATATCTCTTCTGTCGTCTTAAGCAGAATACAATGTCAAAAATCTCTGGTTCCCTAATCTTCAATCTCTCCTCTACTGAGTGATTTCCTCCTGTTTTCAAACATGCCCAAGTTTGCCATATAAAAAGGACTGTATCATTCCAGAAAGCTATCATTGTGTGATTTTTCTCTCCTTCCTTTCTTAACTACTTCCTGTGTTACTTTTCCTTTTACTCACTTCTTGACTTTATATAATCTGGTTTACTTAAGTGAAATAACTTTCTCAACCCTAAAAGTGCTTATGATCTTTTACTTGTAAAATCTAGCTCCAATGTCTTTTCTCAGCCCTCATGCAAAATTTTTGACCTATTAGCGTCTTACTGTTGACTGTCCCCTTGGGTATTCTCACTCTCTTTGTCTTTAGGTTTTCTTCCAATTAATAAGCATTTACAGTATTTCTTTACCTTTCTGTCCTCCCCCTCCCATTGAAAAAGAAAAAAGAAAAACAAAAACCCTTGTAAGAAATATGCACCTTTTTAAAACTTAATTTTTTTTTGATGAACAAAAAATCCTCTCCTTCCTTCTCTCATTGAAAAATCAAATAAAATTCTTGCAACAAATTTACATAGTTAAGCAAAATAAATTCCTACATTGGCCATATCCAAAAGATATTTATATTTGTCTCCTGAGCCCATCACTTCTCAAGCAGGAAGTAACTAGTATTTTAAAAAAATTATAATAAGTAATCATCACTTTAATGAAATTTGCTTTTCCTTCTTTATAAAGGAGAGAGTGGTGAGAAAAAAGAAACATGCTCAGCACCAACACTCTAGGTTTGCGGAAGTATGCTGTTGCTTCCTGATTTCTCTTCTCTCCAAGTGTCCAGTCACAGGTTCTCATCCTTTCTGTCCCTTTCATATCTACCTTATTTCCCTACTGAATGAATTAGATTTCTGCAGTTGATTCTGAGCCTGGGTATGTTCTTCCCTAGTTCTGATAAAAAGTGAGACTTAAATGTCACCTAATTCCTCCACTTTCTCCTTTTTATTTATATAGATTTCTGTAACATTCCTAGACCTATCCAATTAGACTCTTATCAACCCCACCATATATATAAGTAGTTTATCTTTGCTTAATCCATTATGATTGATTATTTGTGTTGACTTTTTTATATCTCATGACTTCTCTGTTCTTCAAAATTTCTATTCATCTCTGCTTTTTTTCATTAAGAATCATTGGAAGTATTTCATTTTATTAGAGATTCATTTTCCTTCATCTTCAAATCTACTTAGCTTTTCTAGGTGAGTCATCCTTTACTTTCTAGAATACCATGTTCTAAACTCTTCATTCTTTTGTATCAGGGGTGACTACCTTGTGTGATTCTGACTGAATTGTAGATACTTGAATTCTTTTCTTCTGACTTCTTGCAGTAGTTTTCCTTTGACTTGAATGTGTTAGATTTTGGCGGTGATGTTTATGTGAGTTTATATTGTGAGGTTACTTTCAGATGATGACCAGTGGATTCTTTCTATTTATACTTAGTCCTCTGGTTCTAAGAGGTCTGGGCAATTTTCTTTGGAGATTTTTTGAAATGATGTCTGGACCCTTTTTTGGTCATGGCATTCTTTTTTCTCCTTGATCTGTTTTCCAGCTTAGTTGTTTTTTATTATAAAATATATTTTCTTCTATTTTTTCCTAGCCTCTTGACTTTGTTTTAATATTTCTTGTTGCCTTGTGAAGTTATTGATTTTCAGGGAGTTTATTGATTGGGTAAGGTTTTGTATCTCTTGTGCCAAACTGTTCATTCCTTTTCAAATTTTTTCTCCTATAATTCTCATTTCTTCTCTAATTTCTCTCAAGTGCCCTCATGCCATTTTTAAAATATCTAAAAACTATTAAAAAAAAAAAAACAACCTAAAACAAAACTCTTTCATCTTTTCCAGGAATTCCAGTTAAGCTTGTGACTAAACTGTGTTTTTCTCTGAGACTCTGCTTGTAGATGTTTAGGAGTCATTTTCTTCTTCCCCTCCCATTAAAATGGCTCATTATAGTGGGATTTTTGTTTTGTATTGCTTTTCTATTCTTCCCACCTACTTCCTAACTTCAAACTTGAAGTTAGGACCGGACACGACACTTCTGGAAGGAAGGGCTGGGCTTTTTTTTTACTGCTTTCTTGGGATACTGGGGATTGTGTTATTCCAGGGCTTCAGGGATAGCCCACATTTGAGATTAGAAAGCTTTCAGTATTCACAATGGAATCAGATCCTGAGCAGAGTCTAATTGCTGTCCTTCTGGTCCAAGCTCTCCAAGGTTTCTGACCTAGGTTTTTATCAGAACAACTGTAGATTGCAGCTAGATTCTGTCTCCTTCACCTGGGAAGTTCTTCTGGTTCAGAGAGACTCTTCTTAGTATTTCCTAGTGGGGCCTCCTCATCTAGTAAGATCACCACTGTGGTGTCCTGGTCTCCACTGAGGTCTGAGAACCTCCTCTTTGCCTATGATACAATCTGGGTACTGGTATTACTTTTGCCCTATTATCCTAGGCCCTAGTGTCAGCTGACTTCTTTCTTATTTCTCTATGCTGACCTGGACCAGACAGAAAGAAGACTCACGGTACTTCTGTATTTCCCTATCAGGATTTGATTTGGTAAATCTTTTAGATCTGTTTAGAGGAATTGTAGAAAGAAGCTAGGCATTATTGCTTCCTGCTCTTCCTCTATAATGGTTTTGCCCCCTCAGCCTTATTTTCCATTGATGTTGTTCTATCTTCTTGGAACATTCATTTTATCCTTCTCTTTCTTAAATTTTTATTTCTTAGAATCTTGTCTATTCTTCAAAGCATAGCTCAAAATGTCCTCCCTCAAGCCCCCATAGTATTCTTACTTTGCATACGACACCTAATTTATTTTGTCATTTAGAATAGGATCTGCTCTATCAGATTATACATTTTTAAATATATTTTACTCATCTCCTCTCTTTTAGTATCTAATGCAGTGTTTTGCACTCAAGTATTTATTTAATAGAATTAACATGAAAAGTGAATTGCAAAACATTTTTTAAATGAATGAAAAATATTATATTACTTTGTGCCAACGATTGGGAATAAAATTAGAAAAAATAATAAACCGTTCCTGCCCTAAAGTAACTCACTCAAATTGGAGAAGACAAAACATATTAAAATACCAGCCATTGGGCAGATGGAAAGGCCTGGGCGCAAATGACAAGAGGTGGTGGTTCTTAGTTCTTAGTTACCAGCTCAGCCAAGTAGTAAGAACACTTGTTTTTCTGTTCCTTCTGGGCTTCTCTGATGGGGTCTGGCCAGCAGGGCAGAGAGAAAGCCACAGATGAGGATGTACATTATTCTAGCCTATTGCTCAGGATTGTTTGGGGGCGGGGTTGAAGGAAAATAGAGAAGGCCCTCTGGCCTTAATCCTGCTATTAAAAGTATGTTCTACTGCTTGAACTAACTAGTAATAATTTATTTCTAAGTACAGGTATTACCAAACAAGTCTTGTGGTCCAGCTTTATTATTTTAATAGATGAAGAAACTGGGGCGGCTAGGTGGTGCAGTGGATAGAGCACCAGCCCTGCAGTCAGGAAGACCTGAGTTCAAATTTGGGCTCAGTCACTCAACACTTCTCACTGTGTGATCCTGGGCAAGTCACTTAACCCCAATTGCCTCAGGAAAAAAAAAAGTATAAATAGATGAGGAAACTGAGGCTTCAGTGATTTGCTCAAGGTAATAGAGGGAGGAAGTGTCAGAGGAGAGGTCTGAATCCCAGTTTTCCAAATATTTATATACTCACACAAAAACACACCCACCAGCCTGCCCTACCCTGAATATAGAGTGAGCAAACAAATGTTTGAGTTTCTTTTCAATAGGTTAATGCTTTTTAAGACAAATACCATCTTAGCCTACTCTTGTCTTCACAGAAAACATCAAAGAAAATTTCATTTCAACCCAAATTGAATTGTCAAAAATTGTAAATTGGTAGAGTTTAAAATGATGAATCATTTCATAGTTGAGAGTCATTTCCAAACTTGATTGACCAACTCTGGTGTTTAAGGTTAACGAGGTGCCTAACTCCTGTCCTTGGGCAACATTTGTTTTTATCTGTTGTTTTGCTTTTCCATCTTATGTCTTTTCCATCTCTTCTTATGAGATCCATCAATAAATTAAGAACCTCAGAGTATTAAGCTGATGATCTGGGAAGAGTTGAACATCTGAACTTTGTTTTTCATTTGGTTTCCAGGTTGCCATCATAAAAGCCAAAGTGGATTTCTCCAGTGTGGTGTGCCTGCCCCCTTCCGTCGTTGCTGTAAATGGCCTGGACGGAGGAGGGGCTGGCGACAATGATGATGAGCCAGTGCTGGTGGCCCTGGCTGCGGCACCAAGCCCCCAGAGTGAAGCTGTTGCCAATGAGCTTCAGGAACTTTCTCTCCAGCCTGAGCTGACCCTAAACCTCCATCCTGGAAGGAATCCCAACCTGCCTCCACTCAGTGAGCGGAAGAATGGTGAGTAGAAAGATAGTACCGTTGCCTTTTGGTGGCGTTTGTGCTCAGTCAACCTTCATGTCCCTGGAGCACGAATGTGGAGGTGAAAGAGACTTTAGAGACAGAAGGGATTTAGAGATCATAGGGGTATGACTATGGAAATGAGAAGGATCATCAAGAGCCTAGACACATAGAATTGAAAGATGTCAGGACCTTAGCTGACCCCATGGGCCCATAAAGTTATAGTAGGGTTCTTAATGCTTTTTGTGTCATGGACCCTCATGGCTGTATGATGACACACACATATGAATCCCTTCTCAGAATAAGGATTTTTTAAAAAAATTCATAATGAAAAGAAATGCTGTCTTTTGATTAGAGAATAATTAACATAAAGAAGCATACATATATATATATATACACACATGTGTGTGTGTAAACAGACACACACACACACACACAAATTTTTTTTTACCATCATGAACCTCTTGAAATCTATCTGAAGAGTCTAGATTAAGTACTTTGGGTTTAGAGATTTTATAGGATTATAGGGTTTGGCTTTTTTCCTTAAACATTTTTTTAAAAGTTTTTTTATTGATACCTTTTGTTTTTAACATCACATCCACTTTTACATGTATCCCCACTCCTTCACTTGTAACAAAGTGAAAAGATGAAAGAAAAATAATGGTTTGTGAGTTTTGCTTGGTAGCTTATGCAGTATTGCATACTTCTCCTGTTAAAAGAGAGCTACATTTTCTTTTTTCCAGTGCCAAACTTGGCATTATAAACCAGAGCATTCAGGTGCACTTGTATTACTTTGTTGAAATCATAGTATAGATTTTTTTTCCTTGATCCTGTTGACTTCACTCTTTCTCCATTCATCTAAGTCTTACCATATTTTTCAGAATTCCTCTGCTTCTTAATAGTGTAATAATATTCCATTACATCCATGTACCGCAGTTAATTTGGTCACTTCCCAATCAGTTAGCATCTACTTTATTTTTTTTTAATTTTAATTTCTGATCACAAATTTGACAAATGCCAAGAAACATGAAAATTTCCTTGTGCAAAAGGAAAAAAAAAAAACAGAAAAAAAGATTGCACATGACAACCGAATGTTACCTCCAGCTTGATTTTTTTTTAAGCTTTGTTAAACTTAATATGATTGTTCTAGCCCTGTCCTGCTTATCCATATCTCTTTCTCAACTTTCTCATTTCTGTTTGTTTAATAACCACAAAAAAATGTTGCTCAATTTTTTTCCACATGGAACTTTTTGTTCTGCCTTTGACCTTCTTGGGCTTTGTTCCTAATGATAAGATGTAGAGGTCAAAGGGTATGGGCATTTAGGCTTTTCTTTTGCTTAATTCCAGTCCAGAACTGGTGGGTAATTTCATAGCTCCTAGCTTTATTCCTGTAGCCCGTCACATCACTTATCTCTTTGTCAATTTGCAGTTTCTATTCCTGCTGTTGTTGATTTTAAAATACATTCAGATGTGCATAGTTTTCATTTCTTTTAAGAACTGTTCAATCCTTGACCAGTTATCTCTACTGGGGAATGAATTTTGCTCCTTTATATTTGTGCCCATTTCCTGTATGGGGAATTTTAGGTATAGTTTAGATATGAGACCATTTTTTTAGAGAAATTTGATACAAAATCCCCTGTCCCTGCCCCACCCCCATCAACAATTTCCTTTTTGATCTGAGGCACAATCATTGCTTTTGTTTTAGTAGGCCAGATATGGTTGACATGAAATCGCTTCAAATTTATGTAATTCAAATGATCTGTTTTATCTTTTGTGATCTTATCTGCTCTTAGAGGATTTAGAATATTCACAGGACATGCTGAGGGCTAAAAGGGATTTTGGCAGTTTTTGGATCCTGGGCTCCCCCTTACCTTGTCCCCCCACTACCCCTAAAAAAGTAAGTTTCATATTTCATAATTCAGTGTTCCTTAAAAGAGTAAGACCTGTTAGCATTCCAGACACTGTTGTGTGTGCTGGGAATGCAAAAAAAAGGCAAGAGAGTCTAAGGTCCCAGGTGTTTACAAGTCCAATAGAGGACTTATATAAATGACTCTGTAGGAGCAAAAGAGACCAAAGATCAATATGGGGCAGTGGCAGAGGGAATGCTAGAAGAGTGGGCAGGGCTGGGAGACTGTGGCTGAGACTGAGGGGAAGTGGAGCTGGGTGAGAGGAGGACTGTGGGCCCAGAGGAGAGCCAGGGAAAGGAGTTCAGGATGGAGAGGTGGAGCATCTGGGGCCCAGAGGTAAGAAAGGCTCAGGCCCCGAGGATCCCCAAGGCGATGCTTCATTTTGGATCTTATCGGAGAGAGGCAGCCTCTGGGGCTTGCGGAGAGGCCAGACCTTCACTTGGACAGCCAAGTGAGGAGAGGCCTACAGAGGAGGGACTACCCAGACAAGGGCCAGCACTGCAGGAGTTAGGGCAGGAGGTAAAGCAGCTTGTGTCTGGGGCACAACAACGTCAGAAGAAAGCAGGGCAGAAGAGAGGCACAGTGTTGTTGCTGGTTTTGTAGCTCAGCACGCCAGGCTCTTTAAGTATTGACAGATTTAGTCTCCTTGTTTTCCAAGGGACTCTCAAAAGTCTTGTCCAGCACCCCAGTTAGAAAGTATCACTTCTGTGGTGCTTAGCTTTCTTTATTGTCCAATGCTCACAGTCATACATTTCTACTGGAAAGCCATAGCTTTGATTCCACGCACCTTTGTCAACAAGGTAAGGTCTTTGCTTTTTAGTATGCTGTCCAGATTGGCTAGAGCTTTGCTTCTGAGGAGCACATTTTGTCTTTTTTTTTGTGGGGGGGTGACTTCCCCAGGGTCCCAAAGCTAGTAAGTGTTATGTCTGAGGTCTCATTTGAACTCAGGTCCTCCTGTGCCATCTAGCATTCCCTGAGCAAATGTCTTTAATTTCATGATTGCCCTTGCCATCTGTATGAAGCTCAGAGTATGAAATCTAACACTACTTCCATTTTTTCTCTCTCTCTTTGTCAGGAAGATGGGACTAGTTTCCATGAACTTAGGGTTTTGGTTTGGTTTGGTTTTTTTTTTTTTTTCCCTGATGTTAAGCTTCAAGACATTTATATTGTCTTCTCTCACCCTCATCAAGAGACTTCTTAATTCTCCTTCGTTTTCTGCCAAATGAGTGGTATCATCTGCACATGTGAAATTGTTGACATTTCTCTTGGCAACCATCTTTTGCTTCATCCAACCTGACATTTCACATGATGTATTCTTCATATAAATTAGATAAATAATGTAGCAATAACATGTTTAACCTATATTGGATTACTTGCTGTCTAGGGGAGGAGAAAGAGGCGGGGAGAGAAATTGGAACACAAGGTTTTGCAAGGGTGAATGTCAAAAATTATCTTTGCATGTATTTTGAAAAAATAAAAAGCTATTTTAAAAAATAATGTGGTAATATATAGCCTTGTCATACTTCTTTCCTTAAATCAGTTAGTTGTTCCATGTTTGATCCTAACTGTTGCTTCTTGGCCTGTATTTGGCTTCTTCAGGAGTTAAGTAAGATGATCTGGTATTCTCATTTCTTTGAGGACTTGACACATTTTGGTGTGATCCATATAGTCAAAGACTTCAGGGTGGTCAGGGAAGCAGAATTTGGTGTTTTTGGTGTTTTTTTTTTTTTTTTTTTTTTCCAATTCCTTTACTTTCTTCATAATCCTGTGAATGTTGGCAATTTGGTCTCTGGTTCCTCTGCCTCTCTGAAAAACCAGCCTACTATTCTGATAATTTTTGGTTCACATGCTATTAAAGCCCAGCTTGCAGAATCTTAAGCATAACCTTGCTGCTATGGTATGGTATTTTGTGTGGTATGTGTGGTAATTTGAACATTCCTTGGCATTGCCCTTCTTTAGGATTGGGAAATAAACTCTCTTTTCTAACCCAGTGGCCACTAATCCAAATTTGCTGGCATGTGGAGTGCATTATCTTTTGGGATTTTAAATAACCCAGCTGGAATTCTGTCATTAGCCTTATTATTAGCAATGCTTGTAAGACCCACTTAACTTCATGGTTCAGGATGTCTGGCTCCAGATCAGTAGCCACACTATCCTAGTTACTGGTGATTTTAAGATCTTTTTTGTGTAGTTCTTCTGTGTATTTTTGCCATCTGTTCTGCTTCTGTTGAAGCCTTATCATTTTTTTGAAGAGATCTCTTATCTTTCCTAGTCTTGTTTACTTCAGTTTCTTTGCATTGCTCATTTGAGAAAATCTTCTAATCTTTCCTTGCTGTTCTCTGGAATTCTGCCTTCAATTAGGTATATCTTTCCATTTCTCCTTTTCCTTTCCCTTTTCTTTTTTCCTCAGTTATTTGTAAAGCCTCATCAGACAGCCATTTTGTTCTTTTGCTCTTCTTTTCCTTTTAGATGTTTTTTGTTGCTGCTGCTTGTACAGTATTGCAGATTTCTGTTCACAATTTGTCAGGTACTCACCTAAATCTAATCCCTTCAATCTAGTCATTGCCTTCACTTTATATTCATGAGGTTGTTATTTAGGTCATACTTTTATAATCTGATGATTTCCTCTACTTTCTTCCACTTAAATCTTTTGGAAATAATGTAAGGATAACTATATAAAGATTATTTGGCATTTTGAGAGATAAAGATCCTAAGAATTTTCTGTTTCTTAATTGGAAACTATAGTATATTCTTAGGAAACTGAAAATGATGATTATTCTTGATACTACTATTCTGGAGCCCTGTTGTCTGAAATTTGAGAGATTGGCCATGGTATTCAGAAGTACTTTATTTCTTCTCCAAAACAATTATATACAGAATAAAGAATCCTGACTTAAGGAATAGTTTTGTGTAAATGTCTTACATAGAGAACTTCTCCCTTTCCCCCTGGGATAATACTTATAGTAGTTGAAAGTTTGACTCTAAGGTATATGTGATATACTCTAAGGTATATGTGATCTAGCGCTGAATTCCTTAACTTTCTTTATGTTCTGAATCTCCTTCATGGAATCATATTTTTGAATGCATCAAATAAAATTGAATTATGAAGGAAATCAATCATTTTGAAATGTAGTTATCAAAATGCTTTTTAAAAACACCCCAATAGCCCATGTTCACACACCTCAGGTTAAGAACCTTAGGCGCCTAGATGTGGAAATTGGAGTTCTAAAAGAATGATGTGAGCTCTAATATTATCAAAGATATAAAAAAAAATCCCAAAGAGTTAGATTCTTGCAGTCATAATTTTATGGCTCTGACATTTTTTTTTGTCCCTAAAAGTTTGCAGAAATGACTGTCTTATGTCTGGGGCAAAGAGCAGCCCACCTGAAACTCTGTGGCAGTTGCAGTTCTCTGTGTTATGAGTTTTGACAGCTTGGAGTCATTAATTGGGCCACAGGACATGGAAAGGGCCTACAGCCCGTGGGTCTTGCTGAAGTTATCCTCTGGATCCTTTTAGTTTGCATAATACTAGGTATTTGGGGGAAGAGACCTAACTGGTTAGAATCTGTAGCATTTCCATAGGATTAGATTTCACTAGAATTGTAAACAATGAACTTGCAGGTATGCTTGGGAATGTGGTTGTCACAAATGGACATGAGAGTAAGATGGCATTTTAGCCATCTGTAGCCCTAGGGAGACTAAAAAAGCATGTGCCGCTTCAGTTTGTACCCATGTATGCTATGCTGAGCACTAGAGTTAAGTTATTAGACTTATGGACAACACTCAAATATTCAGGATTGGGACAGTGTAGGTGTCATCCTGGCCCTCCATTACATGGCCTTCTTTCTTGTTAGCAGTGAAACAGCCATTTCTATTTATTAGTAGCGAAATGACAGGATGAGTGGAGAAAAGAAAATCTAATTTTTAGATGCACTAGGATAAAGTTTGGTGGTAGAAGTAAACAAGAAATAAACAAGAATGCCTTAATTGAGAATTTTAATCATTTGTGTTTCATAGACAGAGAGAGGAGGGACAGAGAAAGGGAGAGGAAGAGGGAGAAGGAGAGGGAGATCTCACTCACTAGCCTCCATCTAGGACCATTTTGTCTTTGAAATCTATGTTTCTATGGGATAGTGGACAGGGATGAGATCAGTGACTGTCCTCAAAGTTCCCCCAGCACATTCTGATGTTGGACTCTGTGAACCATCAAGTGGAAAATGCCACATAGAAAAGTCTCCTGATAGACACTTGTTGTTCCTCTTGTGGCTCTGACATCATTCTGAATAACTGGGTGATGGATTGTACCATTGATGATTGTGAAGTTCCCCAAGAATCCATGATGCAGCGGTGTCTGATATGCATCACTGCATAATGGAATCATAGGTCTGTCTCCTCAGATCTTCTTCAGGGGGTTTCCTGCAGGCAAGTAAGAGAGCATCTCATTAACCAGGGCCCCCAGACTGAGCAGATCACATTTTGGTGCAGTTTTTGAGGCAGGTGTTCTTATGGCAGAAGACAGGATGTCCATGTTGTTTTAGCTTTTGGTCATTGTTAGACAGGACTTAGCTAGTTTGTTCCTTTTGGATCTTACCATTGACAATCCATTCCTGTCTTAGAAGAAGCAGGACAGTGGTGTGGAAAGCACTTGGATTCAAATTGTGACTGTGATAGAAAGATCCCAGGAGAACATATGTAAAGTGCTGTTTAACCATAAGGCATTATTATAAATCTAAGTCATTACTGGTCAAAACCTAGGCTAATGATGCTTCATATCTCTTCCCTTGTGATTATTTGAATCCCCTAGGTCACCCAAAGGTAAGACTGCCTTGACATAAACAGGACCCATTTTTTAGTAAGTTGGGAGGCTGTGGTTAAATCTATCAAAACCTGAAACTCAGAGGCTGCATCTCATTGGGAATTTTTTCATAGAGTAAAACTTGGCTTGGTAATCTGCTACTTGGGGATTAAGGATGATCCATGCAAGACTTTTACTGAAGATTACTGGAAGTTGTTGAGATCACCAAGAGAGAATGTAGAGAGATAGAAGGAAAGAAAAGAGGGCTGAGGGCAGAGCCTTGGGGGTTGGAGACAGAAGGCCAGGAAAGGAGACTTTGGACAGGCTGGTGAGACCAGGAAGAGGAGAAGCAGGAAAGAGGCGTAGCCTAAAACCTCAGAGAAGAGGCCTGTCCAGTAGGTTAACCATGTCAGGGGCTACAAAGAAGTTCAGAAGACTGAAGACTGAGTAAGGACTGGTTAGATATAACAGTGAAAAGGTCGTTGGTAACTTTGGGGAGGCAGTCACAAAGATTTTTTGGAGTCTGTTCTCTACCAGGCCCTGGGCTAAGCTTTGGAAATACGAAGGAAAGGAAACTCACAGGCTCTTGGGAGAGACTACATGAAGATAACTGTTTAAACAAACTACGGACAGGATAAATCCGTGGTGGTCTCAGGGGAAAGGCGCTAAGACTGAGGAGGACTGGGAATGGTTTCTGCAGAAGGTGGGACTTTAGTGGAGCCTCATGGAGCCAAGGGAGCCAAGAAGCTGAAGCCAGGAAGAAGATTGTTGTAGATGTAGGAGATGTCGGTAAGTACATTGAGAGAGGAGGGATGGAGGCTGGTGTTACCCAGTCCTCGGAGGGAAGAAAGGTGCAAAAAGACGGAGAAACAGGAAGAGGCAAACATGCCTGCAAGTGTCTAGGGAAGGAGAGAGATGGTCAGACCTGTGCTTTAGGAAGATCAATTTAACAACTAAGAGAAGGATAAACTGGAGAGAGTCTTGAAGTGGGGAGATCAATCAGCTGGCTACTGTAATGGTCAAGGCTAGAAGGGATTTGGTGGTGCCAGTATCAGAGGAGAGAAAGAGCATGTGCAAGAGATGGTGCTAAGGTAGGAATGACTAGACTTGCCAAGTGATCGGATGGGAGATAGGGTGTGAATGGAGCGCAGGTGACCAGGAGGATGTTGGAGCTCCCTACAGTAAAGGGGAAATTAGGAAGAGGAGAAACTTTTTGGACAAAGACAACAAGTTCAGACATACTGTGTTTAAAGGTGTCTATGGGACATCTGGTTTGAGATGTTGGCATATGAGATTGGAAGTCAGCAGAGAGGTTAGGTCTGCCAGAGAAAGTAGATCAAAGAATCACCAGAGATAATAATTGAATCCATGGGGCTAATGAGATCATCAAGGAAAAGGGAAGAAGGCACAGGAGAGAGCCTTAGGAGCCACCCCTGGTTAATGGGAATGATCTGGATGAAGATCCAGCAAACAGAAATGGAGTCAGGCAGAAGGGAGCAGGTCATGAAAACCCAGAAAGAAGAGAATATCCAAGAGAAGAGAAGGATTGGCTGTGGCAGAGACTGCAGAGAGCTTAAGAGGGGTGAGGACTGAGAAAAAATCATTAGACTTGTTGATTAAGAGATTATTGGTAACTTTGAAGGACGGTTTCTGTTGAATGATGAGGTTGTGAGCTTGGCTGCAGAGAATTTCTGAGAGAGGAAGAGGACTGAGCTGTGAAGAATATGAGGGATAGTGGAGGTGGAGGGAGCACAGGAGGGTCTTGGAGGATAGGGAAGATGTGGACTGTTTGTGAGCAGTAGGTAAGAAGCCAGTAGACAGGGAGAGATGAAAGATTAATGAGAGAAAGGGATATGGATTGAGTTGAGTGAAGTCAGCAGCCACTTTGCAGCAAAGGGTTGGCAGGAGTGGAAGTTGTAGCAGAGAGGAATGTGTAATACAGCTTTTTCTAGGAGTTTATCTGTGAAAGGAAGGAAAGATATGGGACAATAACTTGAGTTGTAAGATCTAGTGAAGGAGAGTTTATCTTATTTATTTTTTAAAAGGAAGTTGTTGTTCATTCATTTTATTTCTGTCTGATTCTTTGTGACCCTGTTGGGGGTTTTCTTGGCAAAGATAACTAGAGTGGTTTGCCATTTCCTTTTCTAGCTCATTTGACATATGAGGAAACTGAGACAAACAGGGTGAAGGGACTTGCCCTGCCAGAGTCACATAGCTAGTATCTGAGGCCAGATTTGAATTTTGGTCTTCCTGACTTCAAGCCTACTGCTCTATCCACTGGGCCACCTAATCAGGGAGACCTATGCATACCTAATCAATGAAGGGACTGGTAAATAACAGTTTGAATAGTTTGAAAATTATAGGGGGCTGATTGACAGGGCAGTTTGCTAGAGAAGATGAGTAAGGATGGATCAACTGAACAGGCAAAAAGGATTGGGAAGTACCTACTAAGTACTAGAGATCTTTGTGCTAGATTCTAGGGTTACAAACATGAAAATGATCCTAATTGTGAATACATTTTGATAAAAGTGAATATTTGGTAACATGTTCTTATTATACAGATTATATAGATTCAAGAGTCACTATCTTTCACAGGGCAGGATTAGGCATGGAAAGCACTACTGTTGGACAGAGCAAAAGAAACTTATTAAGAGGCAGTAGAACCTCCTTCTTTTCTCAGAGTCTGTTAATTTGCACTTCTTTGTCCAGAGAAAACGGACCAAATGTCTGTTTCAGCTGAAAACCCATCACGTAGCTAGCTCATTGTACATCCTTCAGGGACAAAATGATGACTCAGCCTTCTCTGAACACTGAGGAGGGGGCTGTTGAGGAGGCTGCCGGGGGGGGGGGGCAGTGAGAATATTGCTGGGGAAAGTCTTGGCTCCAGGCAGCTTTTAAAGCCCAACTGGCTACTGCTCCATCTCTTGTTGATTCACTCCCACAGTTCTAAAAAGAGCTTTCCTGATTTCTCTTAAATAGTACATTCTTGGAGGGGGGCAAGCAGAGGAGGGAAGAACCTCTCCTCTCCTTTGAGTCCTGGAGGAATTTCCCCCCAGAAATCTGTGTGAACTTTTCCCTTTGGCAGAACAGAGTGGGGGCCTTGTATCTTCTGAGCCCTTTATCTCTTAAGATCTCCGTTACTGTTGCTCATTTGTATGTGGTTGAGCTAATCTTCTGATGTCTCTTTTGCAATCATCTCTCTGGCATTGAGGCAGTCATTCACCAAAAATTAAGTGGTGTTGTGAAGACAAAGTAAACTCTGACAGTATAGGATATTGGCAAATAGGAGGATCTAGTTAACTGTCTGGGTCAGACAGGGGAGCTAGGGGGTGCAATGGGTAGCGAGCTGAAGTCAGGAAGACTCACTTTTCCTGAGTTCAAATTCAGTCTCAGACACTTATGGCTGTGTGATCCTTGGAAAGTCACATAAGCCTTTTTGCCTCATTTCCTCATCCATAATATGAACCGGAACAACAACAAATATGGTAAATGTGGATTATCATTATGAATACTGATTTTTTTGTATAGGACTGTAATGGGGGGGAAGCAAAGTATGATTATTAGATTTTTATATAGATTCTGAACTACGGGAATTTATTGTGACAATGGCTTTTCTAGAACAGTCTTTACTCCCACGGTTCATTGCCTTGATCAGTCCTCATTTCACTTTTAAGTTTCAACTCAGAAGACATTCTGTGTTAGTAAGCAGATATTGAAGCAAGAACATGACGTCCAACAAGAAAGGGCCATGTGCGTTAGGATCGTGCCTTTCCATTTGATTTGGGTAATGCCTCCCTTGATATGTTAATCATGCTAGTAAGGAACTATTCAACTGCTAGCTCTGCTTATTCATAAGGAAACAAAAAGTGTTAAATATATAAATGTGACCACCTAGTGGACTATTGCAGGAGAATGACCTAAGAAAGATTAAAACTCTCTAATGTATTTAGATAATTTTTTGGATATACATTTTAATGGGTGAGGAAGGGAGGGAATAGTTCAGATTCTGTAGGCAAATATTTTGCTTCTCTGGCCCAGCTTCTATAAATATCACAGACTAAAGGGGTGTAATATATAATGCTCACATAGCATTCACATTTGTGTGTGATGGATGCCTTTTTTGTCCACATTTAGTGGATCTGGAATCTGGTCTCAGAGTGGTCTGGAGGGTGTTAAGTGTTGTCTCTTCTCTGCAAACCCAAGCTCCTCCATTAGCAGGATCCCCGGAGGATCAGCAGTGTGGACAAAATCTCATTCTGCTTTCTGGACTGAGGACAAGGGGGGTGGGGGGAGAGGCTCTTCCTCCCCTTGTCTATGTCTTTCCCCTTCCCCCAGAGAAGGCGAGCAAGGGGAGGAGCCCTGTTCTAAGCACACTTGGGAGTTTTGACTTGAGTGCTTTTCCACTTCCTGTGGCAGTCATTCAACTCCTGGCCATCTCAGCTTGCCTGTGGGTTGGATAAACTGGGAACTACCCTCTCCAGGGAGAGTTCTCAGACTGATCTCAGCACCAGGCGTGAGAGTGGCCTCAAGGAAGGCTCTGTGTGGCCTCTGAAGACAAGAACCTTTTCAGATTGTCTTTAGTGCTCGTGTCTGTGGCTTAGCTGGGGCTGTCATGACGCTGCTGGAGCCCGACATGCTAATGACTGCCGTACGCTCAGGTAATCCCCAGAGCTTGGGCTTATAAACTGTTGAGCCCTGTTTTCTGGGCTAGGCGGATGGGGAGGATGGATAGATGACCTCTGGGTGAAGGCGAGCCAGAAACTATGCCTTTTCAGTCTTTTATTATGAATTAAGAGTTGATAATTTTCCTGTTTTGAAATTCTAAACCTTAAGAATCAGTGATGAATCATATGGTTACTGAACTCAAGGCTTTCTTCAGTAAGAAATGCATGAAATAAAGCTGCTTGCTTTGCTTAGTCTAATCAAGTATTTTTTTAAATTGCTTTAACGAGGGATAGTAGAATTCTTTTGTTGTTTTATGAATTGCTCTCTTTAGGAGCCAATCTCAGGTCTGCCTCTGTTCAGTTCTACAGACATTTAGTAAGCACTTCTTAAACATGAAGTTATGCTTGTCTGGCTCCTTGACTCTCATTGCCCCGCTCCTCTTGGGTTGTGGGTATCATCTTCATTTACTGCCCATTGTTTATCATGAAGACACTCCAGATGGTGAGTACTCATTTGAGGGTGAGAAAAGCCATGAAAGAAAGTGCAAGTCCTGAGACTTTCTATGACTTATTTCTCTTGCCTACCTCAGAAGTAAACTTTTAAAAATTTCTTTTGTTTTTAATTCCTTGTCTAGGTTGCTAGTATTTTTAAACTTTCAAGATAGTGCTCTAAAAATAAGGGAATGTTCTTGTGTTATTTTTAGACTTGGACTGAAACATAGTGGAGTATTTTCCTTTTTTTTTCCTACTGAGAACATATCTGAAAGATTCATACAAATGGCATTTGATAACCTCTTTGCATCCTCTGCCCTTCACTCAGGGGAAAAAATAAGATTCATTGTTAGTTCTGGCAGGAGCAGTCTCATGGTTTTCCTTGGGGAGTGCTTAGATAGAGTGGCTACTACAGATATTCATCAGTAGAAGCTTCAGGTTCCACCAAGGCATCCCTGTGCAGAAGGGAAAGGAGGCAGCTACAAAAACCACAATCATCTTGCCTTTCCCCTTTTAGTTATTTGCTAAATAACAAGACTGCCAGGATCTGTTTTTTAGTGAGCCATTCCAAATATGGTTACCTGTATATACCAGGCTGCTTTACCTTTAATTTCTCTCTGCATCTCCCCACTCTGATCCCTGTCTTATTGCCTCACATCTGTCTTTGATAAAATAGATCCTGCTTAATTACTGGCATAATTACCATAATTATGGTAATATTTTAATTTTATTCTGTGTAGGTAAGTGTCCATTTTGTTTTGGAACAATGCACACAAATAGTTTTAGTGATCATTTACTTTAGTTTCTAGAATATTTAAGCATCTTTCTTTTAGTAGTCCCTCAAGTGTCAGGAATATATTTGCTTTTTCCATGGACCTCTCATTACCCTTTCTATTTACTAAGACTTCCTCAACCTTTCTTTTTCCAGCCTAGGAATTTTTCTCCCCTGTGACATATGTTGAGGTTATCTAGTCAGCCATTCATTAAAAAAAAAAAAAATTCAGGGGAGAATAGTGTGCGGGGGCAGGATAGGTAAAATTGACACAGGTGAGATGAACCGTCTAGGCAGGATCTTCTGTCCTGATTACTCTTTTCTCTCCTCTTTCTCTTCTCCTTCTTCCTCCCTCCCCCTCTCTCCTTTCTCACCCTCTCCATCTCCTCTTATAAAGTTGGACAGCATGATGCAGGGAGGACTAGAACATGAGCTTGACTTATCAAATTAAGTACTTTTTATCCAAAAGTATTCATTCATGGGCTTAAATTGATGGACTTTGCACTCCTGAAAGGTTATGGCCTGCTCTGTGGAATGTGTTAGCTATCTTGCAGCTGCCCAGTGACGTACTACTGTTATTTAGCTAAGGAAACAAAAGAAATTCTTGACTAAACTGCAAAGGGGTGGATTTTAGAGAAATTGAAATTGAAACAGTTGCTCAGCAAATTCAAGGTAAACTAATATGCCAGAAATGTGAAGTCAGTAATTGGCACAAGGCACTAATTTTCCCACAGTGATAGTCTGGACCCAACTCTGATAATGGGGGCTACAAAGCTGTGCTTCAATTATCTTCTGGTGAATTACTTTTGGTTCATTATAATGATGTGCCTTCCTCAGAGGAGAGTTTGTGTTCTCATGCATAAGTTTTTTAAGAGCAAGACCCTAGTAACTTTTTATGTGGTCTGTTCACAGAATGCCAAGAAGAAGGCACGAGTCCAAGAATCTCAGGGTTGAAAGGGCCTCCAAGGTCATCTAGGCCAACCTGTACTACCTAAAGCAGGAAGCCCTCGTATAATCTTCTTGGCAAGTAATTATTGGGTCTTCACTTGAAAACTTCTAGTGAAGGGGAACTCATTACCCTTGAGATAAACCATTTGTAACAGGTCACAGTTATATGAGCAAGTTTTTCCATGAATCTAATAAAAAATCCCTTAATCCCCACTTTTAGTGCTTTTACTCCTAGCTTTTAGAGGAGCAGGAGGCTAACCCCTCTTCTTATATTTGAATGGGGTCACTTGTTGAATTATCTCCAAGTATTCTTTTTTTGACTGTGAGTCTTTTTGATGCATTGGTGCTGCAAGGTTTGAGTTTGGAAATTTCCCTCAATTTAGCATTTAGTTCTACAAGCATTTTGTAGATAAGGCTTTTTCCATATTAAGAAAATGAAGCTGGGGCAGCTAGGTGGCGTAGTAGTTAGAGCACCAGCTCTGAAGTCTGGAAGACCTGAGTTCAAATTTAACCTCACACTTAACATTCCCTAGCTGTGTGACCCTGGGCAAGTCACTTAACCCCAATTGCCTCAGCAAAAAGCAAAAAAAAAAAAAAAAGAAACCTACATTCTTTTTACCTGTTGATTCTTGTCTGCATCTTTTTTTTTTTTCCCCCTTTCTTGGTCATGAATGTGTTGCTAGAACTTCTCATTGTCATATGCTTGGGGTACATCTTTAGCAGCTTTAGTTGGGTTATCATGCACATCTCACTTCCTTAGGTGTCCTGTTAAGTTGTGATGAGAAATGGAGACAGCAGCTGTTCCTCCTTTAGAGGAGGGAAGCAAGACAGGCTTGGGACTTTGCAAAGTAAGAGTAAGGGAAAACTGAGACAAAGCAGTTTGACTTGAGTCCACTTTGCAGTATCATAACATTAGGACTTAAATGTTGATACATAAAAAGACTCAGGCCTGTAGTTGATAACCTAACAGTCTCTGTTTCGAGGTCTGAATAGTTCAGATCTCCTAATAGTTATGTAGAGACGGTAGATGAAGGTGGACTTTTCTGTGTTAAGTTCTGTGCTAAGCACTGAGGATACAAAAAAAGACAAGTCTTGTTTTCAAATATTCTGTTTTATAATGGGGGAGACAACGTGTAAATAACTGGTATGCAAACTTGTTAAATTAGAAATAATTAGCCAAGGAAAAACATGAGAATTCAGAGGGATTAAGAAAGACTTCTTTTAGAAGATCATATTTTAACTGGGACTTGAAGAAAGCAAGGAAAGACAGAAGGCAGAAATGAGTTGGGAGAGCAATCTAGACATGAGGGACAATCAGAAAATAAATGCTTGGAGTTGAGAAGAATATCTTGTGGAAAGTTGCAGAGTATGGGGGGAAGGAGAGGTGGAAGATGCAAGAACACTAGAAAAGTTGGAAAGGGGCAGGCAGGTCATGAAGAACTTTGGCTGCTAAAAATATTTTATTTTGGACATGATCAGGAGCCACTGGATTTTATTTGAATAAGGAAAGATAATGGTCAAAGTTGCATTTTAGAAAGATCATTTTGGCAGCTGAGTGAAGGATAGACATTGGTAGGGAGAGATTTGGGGCAGGCAGTCCAACCAGTAGATATTGCTATAGATTGGCAATGAGGTGATGAAGGTCTCCAGCACAAGGAGAGAAGTGGGTGTTAGAAAAATGTTACAAAGTTTATCAGGCTACTGTATTTGCCACTTACTACAACCTTTATGCAACTATATTTCAGATCATGGTTCTGAATGAAAGAATAGATGTGAAGCCTAGATGTGAAGAACAAAGAATACTTGTAAAGTTTGCCCTCTAGAAAGTAGGCAGAATGTCTTATTTCCTGCCATCTATTCAGTATTTTACAATTTAATTCGATTCCACAGAAGTTCACCATTCCTGTGTACATGATGGTTTATTGGGCATTCTCTGGGTGCCTCTTTTTTCATCTTTGGGGCTTCCTTTGTGCTTCTCAAGATGGTCATGTTCCCTAGAAATCCAGGGCCCAAGAGCAATCTGAGGCAGATATTTGTCTAGTCAAGTGAGTTATGGAGCCTCTGTAGCTTCTCTGTCCATAGCAATATATGCAGTCTTTGCAAAACTCCTCTAAAGAGGCCAGGAGCAAAAAGAAAACATCATTGCTCTTCCTTTCTATCCCATCTACAAAATCTAGAACTTTGCCCTTTATAGGCAAAAAGGAAAGCTTTTAGAGCTAAAGCTCTGGAAAAGATGGCTAGATCAAGGGGTGGAGAAATTTGGATGAAGTATTTGGCTGTAGTAAAGACTTTTCCTCTTCACCAAGTCTACTTGTAGCAAATCAGCATCAGCAACATAAAGATCATTTCTTTATCTCCTGTTTTTATGATAATTCCGCCTTGTTTCAATTGTCCTGCCTGTTTTCAACTCCAGGGAGCAAGATGCCCTTCCTGGGATAAGATCACCATTTCTCGTTTTTTTTTTTTTTTGCTGAGGCAATTGGGGTTAAGTGACTTGCCCAGGGTCACACAGCTGTTACGTGTCTGAGACCAGATTTGAACTCAGGTCCTTCTGACTTCAAGGCTGGTGCTCTATCCACTGCGCCACCTAGCTGCCCCAAGATCACCATTTCTCAACTCGCCACTGGGCTGTTCACTTGGCCTTGATTGCACCAACTCTGAAATTGTTCTAAACTCCTCCCAGTGCTGTTTTTTATAGATGGCAGCAGTTGGACTCATCTCACTCTATTTTTGCATCTGTTAGGTACCTTGCCTGATTTCAATTCTGTGGAGCAAGATTCCCCAAAGCTTGAGTACTATTTGCTATCCTGTGTGTTGTCTCCTTCGATTGTAAGCTCCTTGAGGGCAAAAACTGTCTTTGTTTTTTATTTGTATCCTCAGTGCTTAGCACAGTACCTAGAACATAGTAGGCATTTAATAAATGTTTATTGGTTTAGATTGGACTGTATAATTACTTCTGAATTTAGCTGTTTTGGGAAATGTAATGAGACTAAATTGAAAGGAATTGATGGTGGAAAAAATAGGTAGCCAGATAGCTCTTAAAGACCTTTCTGGCTCAAGAGATCAAAGAAAGAGGGAAAAGGACCCAGATGCACAAAAATATTTCTAGCTATTCTTTCATAGTGATCCCAAACTGTAAGCTAAGGGACCATTTTCCCATAGGGGAATGTCTAAACAAATTGTTACATGAATGTAATGGGATATTATTTGTGCTATAAGAAAAGGTAAAATGGACATTTTAGAAAAAAAAACTGGGAAGGCCTCTATGAACTGATGCAGAGTAAAGTGAACAGAACTAAGAGCAGAATTTAAGCAATGATAACATTACAGAAAAAAATAAGTTTGAGAAAGGTTACAATGCTGATCAATATGCTGATAAGGTTTGAGTTCAGAATATTGAAGTTAAATCATGCTGTTCAACTTTCAGCATAAAAACAAAGGACTGAAAATGTGAACTGAAAATGAAAAGAGAGTCATATATTCTCATGTGTGACCAGTTTAGGAAATGTGTTTTGCTGGGATATGCCTGTTTTTGAGGGAAGTTATATTACTTTTTTTCCTTTCTTCTAGTTTTCCTTTGCTGGCATGGAAGGTTAGGCGGGAAGGGAATGTGAAGAGATTATAAATCCTTGTAAAAATAAATTTATTTTTAAAATAGGTAACAAAAGGAAGACATAGAGCAAGGCAAAATATAAATTGTTAGAAAAATAAAGCCATGTTATATTGTGTGTGGGCCACGCAAATGTGTATATGTAAGACGTTAACTTAAGCAGGCTTAGATTTGAGTCCCATTCATTTAATGAAACTTTAGCTAGTAAAAACTTAATGATCTATAACTTAAACTTCCCAAGTATCAAAAAAATTTTGAATTGTAGAGTTGAGGAGTTTTCACATTGAAAAGAGACCTTAAAAGGCATTTAGTCCAAATTATTCTTTTTCTATTTGGAAAAACAAGGCCCTGGAGGTGAAAAGATGGTGGAGTATAGGCAGCAATTCTGTTGAACTCTGCCAAAGCTCCTTTTCAAGCAACCTTAAAGTGTCAAATCAAATTCTTGAGTGGCAGAGCCCAAAAAAGGTTGGGTGGAGACATTTTTCCATCCTAAGACCATATAGGAGGTTTACAGGAAAGATCTGTGACTACAGGGTGGTGATTGGCCCTATGTGGCAACAATAGGCTTTGGAGGCAGTTGAAACAGAGGCAGCAGCAGGTTCATGAGCTCTCAGGAAACCAGTTGTAAGTGAGTCAGAAGGAGATTGTAGGGGGGACCCTTTGAAATTGCCCATGCACATTCCAGGATGAAGAGATGTGCTGGTGCTTATTGCCAGAAAAGAGCAGGGGCTCGAATCAGAGTTTCAGGGCCAAAAAGAGAGGCTTTATTTATGGATGCAATGGAACAGGGGCCCTGGTTACAGTTGCGGGCAGAGAAGAGTACCTGTAGTCTCTCACAAAAGAGCAGAGGCTTTGTTCTCCGTTCCAAGGCAGAAAGAAGCACTAGTCCTTGTGATTTCAAGAGAGCAGGGAACCTGTTCAAAGTTCCAGGACCAAGAAGAGTGATAATAGCATTTGAGGCTTCAGGGGAACAAAGGCATTTCTTTTTCTTTTTTTTTTTTTATTAAAGCTTTTTATTTGTATAACATATGTATGG
>JAJPUD010002381.1:242090-252383 GCA_023553655.1 Myrmecobius fasciatus
AAAAAAAAAATAATAGGAGCTCTGGATTTGAACTCAGCACCCCTGGATTTGAATTTTGCCTGCATGACTATGGGATTCTAGTACTCGTATCAGTTTATAAGGTGCTTCCCAAACTTTTTCTTTTTTTTGAAAACCTCACTCCAAGCTTATGAATTTGGCAAGAGAATATATCTTCACTGGATGTGCAAAAAAACTGAGGCTGGTAGAAAAATCAGGCAGCTTGTTTAAGGTTACCGTAGCAGACATGAGAATAGATTTCTGCTTCTCTGGGCTATTGTCCGATTTTCCTTTTGTGATGCTTAGCTGTTATAAGGCTATTATGCAAATGTTTAATTTGGATTTTTAAAAATTGTTTAAAAATGGTTTTGCCTCAGATTTAATATATGCTTTTTTAAAAAAACAAGTTTTAACGATTTTAACAAGTTTTTTTTTTAAACAAGTTTAACAAGTTTTTTTTTCCCCCAGTAATAAAGATGAATTTATATTGAAATAGTTTCTTGTTCAATTCTCTTTGTTACTGTAGATAGTAAACTTTTTTTGTGTGCCTATGTCAGGCACTGTGCTAAGTGCTAAGGCTACAAATATAAAAAAGAAAGATAATGTAATAGAAGTGGAGTGCACAGCACAAAAGAGAAAGCTAAAAAGAAGGTGTCAGAGTGAGGTAGCAGGCATGGGGGCATGAAGGGAAAAGTCAGAGAAGCAGTCCAAAATGAGTGTGACCTTGTGGGAAGTAAGGTGGTGTCTGAAGAGATGTCTTTTCCATCTCCCCCTAGCCCCAACTTCTTTTTTAAATTTTTTATAGTTTTTCTTTTCTGGTTATACATGTATATTAACTTTTAAAATACACATTTCTTTATGAATCATGTTAGGAAAGAAAAATAAGAACAAAAGGGAAAAACCACAAGAGAAAAAAAAAAAACAGAAAAAAGAAGTGAACATAGCATGTGTTAATTTACATTCAATCTTCATAGTTCTTTTTCTGGATGTAGATGGTGTCTTCTGTCCAAAATCTATTGGGATTGCTTTGGATTGCTTAACCACTGAGAAGAACCAAGCCTTTCATAGTTGATTGTGGCACATTCTTGCTGTTACTGTATACAGTGTATTCCTGGTTCTGCTTGTTTCCCTCAGCATCAGTTAATGTAAATCTTTCCAGGCCTATCTAAAAGTAGCCTGTTCATCATTTTTTTATAAAATGATTACTATCCCATTACTTTCATATACCACAACTTGTTCATCCATTCCCCAACTGATGGGCATCTATTCATCTTCCAATTCTTTCCTACCACAAAAAGAGCTGCTACAAACATTTTTGTACATGTGGGTCCTTTATCCTTTTTCATGATTTTCTTGGGATACAGACCCAGAGTCCGTCCTAGCTACTTAAATGGTGGTTGAGGTGTTCATGGCTCTACCCTTCAGTCAGTGGGGCAGAGAGTACTTGGAGGTTGTGAGTTCTAAGGCTGATTGGATCTAGTAAGATAGTTGGATTCCTCAGTGATGAGTTTACTGGGAGCATAGTGAAGCAAAAAAGTCCAAAATGAGAAGAGCTAGATGGAAACTGAGCTATCTGAAGATACATTTATTTTCAGGCAGGTTAGTTGGTATCAGGGATGGTGGAAAAGAATAAAACTATGTAGTTCTCTCATTGATAGAACTTGTCTTTGTCAACATAGCATTTTAACCTATTGTCTGGCCAGACAGGCTTGCTTTTGTATTTATAGCTGTTTCTTTTATAGAAGGCATGCAAAGAAATTTCTTATTATTTGCCTTATTCTGTGGCTTACTGTGCTAACCTAAATAGTCAGTCTCTAGTCATATATTAAGTACCCACTATGTGCCAGGAATTGTCTTAAGCACTGAGGATATAAAAAAGTTGATTAATTAGGGATATGACACAGTCACCCCGGTACTTTAAGAAGTTTCTCAGCTAAGGAGAGAAAGAATGGACCAGAGGAGGAGAGGATTTGTGGCCAGGGGAACAACCAGCAGACTGTTGCAGTATTCCAAGGGTGAAATGGTGGTGGTGGTGGTGGTGTCAGAAGAGAGAAGGAATTGTCTAGGAGAGATGTTGACAGGCAGAAGTGACAGAACCAAGAGTGAAGAGTTGAGAATGCTGTCTGGCTTGTGAGTCTGAGATCTGGGAAGCCAGTGGTGTCTTCTACAGGGATAGGGAATTGAGGGAGAGGGTTTGGGGGAACGAGATTGGGTCGGCTTTGGACATTTTGATGTCTAATAGGTAGTTGGAAGTGTGACACTGGAGGTCAGATTTTGAGAATCATCAGCACAGAAAGAAGTGAATTCATGGAAGCTGATGATAACACCGAATGAAGAGAGTATAGAGGGAGAAGAAAAGAGGGTCCAAGACAGAGCCCTTTGAGACCCACATGGTTTTTAGGCATGAAGATCCAGCAAAGGAGACTGGAGTGATCCAAAAAGGAAGGAATAGAAGCAGGAGGGAATAGTGTCATGAAAACCTAGAGAAGAGAAAATATGTTTTAGTTACTTGCATTTCTTTTTTTTTTCCTTTATTTTTAACATTTCTTTTTTTTTTTCTAAAATATTTTGTTTTAATCAAACAAGCTCCCCCTCTTATCCTCCCATTCCAACTCCTTGTTCTCAGTTGAGAACACAAAAAACCCCAAACTCATTATGAACATATGTAGTCATAAAAACAAATTTCTACATTGGCCATGTCCCCCCCCCCAAAAAAAATTGTCTCATTCTACATCCTTCCCTTCTGTTGAGAGTGGGTAGGGTAGGCTTTTCATCATTAGTCCTCTAGAATTCTGCTTGGTCATTATGTTGATAAGAATTCAGCATAAGAGTTAGTATTCCATCATTTATAAACCATAAGTTGGACATTCAAGTGACCGTTTATGGGAACACCTTTATTTCTTGACATTTTTTATCACCTCAAAAAGTACAATCCAAGGGGCAGCTAGGTGGTGCAGTGGAAAGAGCACCAGCCCTGAAGTCAGGAAGACCTGAGTTCAAATCTGGTCTCCGACACTTAACATTCCCTAGCTGTGTGACCCTGGGCAAGTCACTTAACCCCAATTGCCTCAGCAAAAAAAGAAAAAAAGAAAAAAAAGAAAAAGAAAAAGTACAGTCCATAAGGTTTGTTTTGTTTAGATCTCTTTTCTTTCCCCTAATCTAAACTTTTTCTAATTCTCACCGTCTCTTCTTTCTTATTTGGATGAAATGTATTTCTAATCCTGTGTGTTTGTATTTTTTTGGCCAGTTCAGATGAGAGTAAGGTTTGAGTGTCAACTATTCCCTTCCATCCACCTCCTCCTTCTTTGTATAGATGTCTACACATGATTATATGAGGTAATTTTCTCTAAACTTCCTTTCACTCCCTCCTCCAATGTATTTTTCTTTCCCTCTTTTTCCATTCTTAAGATCATCAAGATATAACAAACATTCCCAGGCATTGCCTAATTGAACTTTCTCTCTCTTTTTTTTTTCTTTTTCTTTGTTTTCCAGGTTATTTTCTTCCTTAGCATATATTTTCTTCTATTTTTTCAGTCTTTTGGCTTTGTTTTATTATTTCTTGTTGCCTCATAAGGTCATTGTCTGCTATGTGATCCCTTCTCATTTTCAGAGTTTGGTTCTTGGGCAAAATTTTTTTATCTCTTAGGACAAGCTACTAATTTCCTTTTAAATTCTTTCTTCCTTTGCTCTCATTCTTTTCCAGTTTCTTATCAAATGCTCTCATTTCACTTCTAAAACTTTTTTTCCTTTTAACTCTTGCTTTATTTCTTCCAGAAATTCTGGTTAAGTTTGTGCTTCAACCGGGTTTTTCTCTGAGACTTTGCTGGTAGGTGTATTGGAGTCATTCTCTTTTGTGTTTATTGCTTAAGGGTCCCTGCCATGTAGTGGGTTTTGTTGGTCGATCTGCCCTTCCAGTCTGCTTCAGACTTGAGGTTAGGGCTTTGCTCTCCATATTTCCTGAGGGAAGATTGGGGGTTGTCCTGTTGCTGCTTCCTTGGAGTGTTGTGTTATTCCAGGATCTGAGGGGCAGACTGGAACCCTGGAGACTTTGTGTCCCCAGAGTGGTCTAATTTAGGGCAAAGTTTGGTTCTTGTCCTCCTTGTCTGATCTCTGCAAATATCTGACCTAGGTTTGAGTCTGAGCAAGAGTAGATGCTGCTGGATCCAGCCACCACTAGCTAATTGGAAAGCTCTTTATTGGCTCTGAGAGGCAGAACTATAGGCTCGCTCTTGGTCTGGATTCCTATCTTGATTATTGCTCTGCAGGCTGAATTGGATGTTAAAAATGAGACTCTTCTAAGATTAAGATGCCATTGCTTCTGCCTTCTGTACTGGCTCCTTTTTCAGCACAATATCCTGGGCCCCCCTACCTGGCAATGACATCCCCTTCTGCAAATCCACTCTAAGGGTTGACACCTGTCTTGTTGCATCTGAGGCTGGCCAAATCCGGGTCTATATCTGGTTCACAGTCTCTCTGCCACTGGGATGGCCTGCTTTGACATGCTTCTGGTTTGGTCCCATCTCAGTGTCTACAGACCTTCCTGTCTGTCTCTCTGTCGACCTGGCCTGGTCCAAGGCTTAAGTTTTTCTGCATTTCCCTTTCAGGATTTGGTCTGGTGCTTATTTAAGATCTGCTTGAAGCATTTGGGGTGGGGAGCACACTGCATGACTTCCTGTCATTCTGCCACCTTGGCTTGGCTCCTGCTTACATTAATTTTTTTCTGGGTCCAAGGATTGGACTGGTGTTAGAATGTAGGGATCACTTGACCCCACAATTGAAGTTTGCCTTCCAATAAAAAACGTGTTTAAAGTACATGATTTGTTTTAGGGAGCAGATTTCTGAAGACTAGTTCAAGAAAGCCTACTTCTCTTAGTTTGGATGTTCTGGCTTGGAATAAGTTACAGTAGAATACAATAAATATTTATAAAGGTGCTGATAGTGGAATGGAATCCAAAGAATGCAGCTGATGGAAGTGAAGAATTCCCTAGGTTTGGGGAGGAGATTTTTGCTCCACCCAGAGCAGCTGAGCCCCTGGCTACTAACTTCAGTACATTTCATCTAGATCCTGCCCTGTTTCATTGGGATCTAGTCCAGTAATTGGGTGACTACTAAAAGTAATTTGGAAGTCCTGAATTCGAAAATGAGAATGGCTACCAGCTTGGACAAAATGTTCTGTTAAGAAAGCTTTTGCTTGTAGAGTCTCCTGGCTAAGAAAAAAAGGTTGATTGAGATCTGTGCTGCCAGGGCACTCCCCCTACCCTGTAAGAATGCAGGCAGAGGAGGGACTCCATGCCATTAAGCTGTTCCCTTTGACCAGTAGAGTTTGTATAAATCCCTTTCACATTTTTGTCTTTGTTTCTTCTTTGTAAGATTTATTGAAATTTATCTTTGCAGTGTTTGTGTTAGCCTGTGTTCTTGGCAGAGCTGGTGATCCCTCCTATGCACACAAACGTACCCTCAATTAGCTAAGCCTTTCAGAAGTTTTATAAACTAGAAGCACACAAAGTTATTTTTTGTTTTTGATGGGCAAGAATAATCTCAGTTCTCTTGGGCATAAAATAGTGACGTTATTTTGAAATGTTTAAACTGCTTGAAAGGGCATTTCTATGGTACAGCTTGGTATGAGACCATGTAGTATAAGGAAAAAGTACACTCTCCCCCTCCCTGCTCTCTCTCTCTCTCTTTCCCTTACTTCTTCCCTTCTCTTTTTCTTCTCCCTTTCTTCTCTGTCTCTCTCGCTTTTTCTCACTCTCTCTTTCTCTCCTTCTCCTCCTCCATCTTTTTTTTTTTTTTCTCTGTCTCTGTCTTTGTTTTTCTCTCTGGTGTATTTCCTTATCCCATAATCTGGTGTACACTCATCATAACCTGGCCAATTATTTAGAGAGAATAAATTATTTCTAACTAATTATGCAAACCTATGGCAAGTAGGTAAAGTGCTTCCTACCCCCACCCCATACAAAGTTTGTGGTGCACTATCAACTTTCTTGAAAGGGTTTTCTTCATTGTCACAGTAAAAAATTGTGACAGTGAGGGAAGGGCTCAGTCTTACAGGATCTCATAGTCATTTAATTCTGTAACAGGATGGAATTTCATGTTACAGATGGTGAAATTAAGGCTATGAACTAAAACCCCTGCCTCTTTCTTCCCTGTTGAGCATTCTTACTATTCTGCCCTGCACATATGGGGCTCTCCGTGCTGAGCACAACTTACAGCTTTTGAGTTTGCCTGATGGCAGAGGCTTCCTTTCTTGCTTCTTGGTCCCAGCAGCAGGACCAGAAAATGCCTTCTTCTCCTGCCAGGAGCTGAGCCTCCTTCAAGGACAGGGATGTCTGGTTTGCCTATCTTCACCTTAAGAGAAGGAAACAGCAGAGTGTCATGATTGTTGCCAAAGGATTTTCTCTCTTAATTCCTCCCATTTTAACTAATTTATGGCTTATATTTAAAAAAGGACTGAAGAATCACTTGAGAAATGCATGTGATATAATGAGAAAAAGCCATTTTTATTTTTGATATGTTCCATCACTACTTTAGCCCCAGTAACAGCATAATGGTTTTTCTTCCTTGTTCTATTTGTTTTACTTTGTTCTGCTTTAGATAATTGGTTGGGTAGAATTAGTCTGATCATTTTCCTTTATTCTCTATGCTGCCTCTTTTTTTTTTTTTTCCTGTTTCTTAATTCTATAGCTAATGACTTTAAAAGTCAGGCCCAGTGATTGATTAGATTTTATTATCTTTCATTAAGTTCATGAAACATTCTGTTGGATTTGATTTCCTTTTCTTTGTATTACAAAAAAAAACATTCTTTGGGTAAGGCAAATTAGCCTGAGTTCCGTTCTTTGGAGGAGGGTAAGCCATACTCCTATGGGTTCTTAGGAAATGGAACAGCCCTGTAATTTTGGGAAGTAGGGGGCAAAGAGAGAGATCAAGGGTGTCACCAATTGGCCCCAAGATGTTCAACAGTGAACTTGGGCCTGGCAGTGGGGGCACTAGGAAAGTAGTACCAAATGCCTGGCACCCTGATTTCCTTTTCTTTTTACACTTGCTGGAATTTCTCCCTCCTCTGATTGCTTCTTCCCCCCCTTCAAGGCTGGATTTTATCATTTTGACAAGGTTTTAAAATATTAAAGGGAAGGTGGTGTTGGGATCACATTGAATTTTGTCCTGGGCCCCTACTACCTCCTAGGAGAATCTTGATTCTGTCTCATATCTTTTGTAAAACGCATATAAATTCTAGGCAGTTTCCTGGAGGCTGCTGTTTCTAGTCATGACTGTTACCAGCTCAAAGGATTGGAATGGTTACCTTTTTGAATTACTAGGAAGTAAAATTTCTAGCTCCACCTCTCCTGGCTCAAAACCATAGTTCTATATTTCAATAGCCTTGATACTAAGCAAAACCACTTGAGTTTCTTGCTGTAAACTTGCATCAGGAATTTTTTCCGATGTAGCAAAGCAGTATCTTAAACTTAGATGTTGTTATTGTAGAAACATTTGGTTTATGCAAGCCCTTGTTGGTTTTAGGTTAAAAAGAGGTCCCCCTTGGTCCTTTCCCCTTCTCTTCTTGACCTGAAGATCAGATGTGTGGTTGGGAGTGGTTTTAATTGCACTAGTGTTTTTTTTTTTTTTAAATCTCACTAGTTATTAACGGTAGTTTTTCCACTTATGAGATGTTTGAGAATTTTTTATTGGACTTACTCTGAAGAGAAATAATACTTTACCTCTCAGTGAGATGTTTTTATTTAGGGCAGTTTGTCAATTGACTTGTGTTACTTTTATGAAATCTTTAGTTCTAGTCATGGTGACGAGTATCAAATATGTTTGAATTTGATATGTAAGGACTGAAGAACCCAACCCAACCATCCAGTATATGTTTCTGAAATAACATAAGATTGTGCTAGGTTGTTGTTATGCAGAATGTAGAAATAACCTTCTTCTGTCCACCCCGAGCTTTTTGTATGAACTGCTACACAGATACTTGCGGAGATAGTTTTGAATTGAAGGCTTCTTGGAGGAGACATACTCTGCTTGGCTTTAGAGAACAGTAGATAGAGAAGCTGTAGAAGTCAAAGAAAAAAAATGATTTCCCATCCTTTAAATGCGGGCATAGGCTTTCTTAGGAGATAATTTCTTCTTTCTCACTGGAACCTGATGACTTCTTGTTAAAGTTATTATAGGAGGCTGTACAGGTTTGGATTAGCCTACAGGACTTTTAGGATTCAGCTTGAGCTTGCTGTGCTATAATGGAGTTCAGATTGTAGAAGATATTTCATTGGTAGACTTCCTTTTCCATATAATTTTTTTGTGAATTGTTACTTTAAACTAAGTTTCAAATTGCATTTGCTCTTTGGAAGTGTTTAGAAGCATTTTTGTCTAGCACATGAGTTGTTATGTGAAATAAGAATTAGAAAAATTACAGCTAAACAAACATTTCAATAAACTACTCATGATGGAGGTAGATTTGTTAAAGTATACAAATTACTTTTAAGATGAAAGTTGCTAAGTTGTTGTTATGTTTATACATGGGAGTTTCTTGATTTCTCTAGGATGTTCCTCCCTTTGCCCTGTAGCTGGATTTCAAGAGTCAACATGTTCAACCAGTGAAATGTTGGCCACTGCCAGCATGACATCAACATCATAAAGCTTGAGTAGTTAGTCATCCCCTGAGACTAGGGCATGGTTTCTGGCAGCTTGTGAAAGCATCTTTTTCCAAAGCCTCCCTTCCCGGCTGTGACATATACCATAGGAATGAAGTTGGGAAATGTTCCTCTTTTCTTGGAGGCTCTTAACATCTCATTCCCATACTAGTTCTGATGGAAAGGGGAAAAAAAGAGTCTTTCTTTTCTTTGGGGAACTTTCTCTTGTGCCCAAGTAGTCTGGAAATGGTGGCTTAAAATCCTATAGTAAGTCAGGGAGGAGTGATTGAAAGTAGGGTTCATTGGCAGAATTGGCAGACTTGGAATCAAGGGACCTGGATTTCGAATCCTGGTTCAGAACTTTGACCATGTGACCATGATTGTGTTATTTAACTTCTTGTAGCCTTAGCCTTCTTATCTGTAAAATGGGATCAGAAAGGCAATTCAGTCTAGTGGCAGAGGCAGGGCTGGTCTCTTTAGTCAGAAAGATCTGGATTCAGATTCTTCCAGCCTGTGACAAACACTAGCTGTGTGACTGTGTGCCATGGGTACTCTTGTGCAGGCCCTTATCCACCTCATGGCCTGGACTATTGTAGATTGCTGGATGGTTTCCCTTGCTCAGCTCTGTCGCCTCAATCCAGTTCATCCTCCACTCAGAAGTACAATTGACCTTCTTCAAGCACAAGACTGACTACATCGATGTCCTTTTTAATAAGATCCTTTGAAATCCTCTGCTTGGTATTGAAAATCCCCTATCACCTGGCCCCCTCCAACATTTCCAGTTTTCTTACATTTTCTTCATCCTCATGGACTTTTTGATCTAGCTATACTTACCTTTATGCTCTTTCCAGAACATGACCCTCTATCTCCCCTGTCCACACATTTTTTTCTGGCTGTCCCTCCATGGCTGGAAGGCTCTCCCTCCTCATCTTTCCCTCCTGGCTTCCTGGGCTCCCTTCAAGTTTCAGATAAACCCCCACCTTCTCCCGGTTCTAATTCTTCTTAACCTTAATGCTTTCTCACTGCTGATTTTCTCCAGTTCATCTTGTTGCTACACAGGGATTTTTGTGCTATCTCCTGTTAAGCTGTGACAAATAGTAGGTACTTAGTAAATGCTTATTGACTTACTCTCAGAAGTGAATTCACAGGACTCTGAGACTTAGAACGGGAAAGGAACTGAAAGATCATTTAGTGAGGGAGGGATGAGCGAAATGAGGCTTGGAGAAATGATATTATTTGAGCTGGGGGGGAGGTAAGGGGCCTTGGATTGTTATTTGTCATAGAGTATTCTCAGTAAATTTCTTCTTTGTCTATTGAGTAGATTTGAAGACTGCCTAAGTAATTGCCTAATAAATATCTGTTAATTGGATGCATTGTCAAGAAGAGTGCTTCTGGAGTCACAGAACCTGAGTTCAAATTCTACCCCATTTCATCACTGGGCTTCAGTTTCTTTATCAGTCAATTGTGGAGCTTCCTTCCAGCTTTAGTTCTGTAACCTGTGATTAGAATTAACGTAATAGTCTTGTCAGTGTAAAGGCAGGCAATTCCATTAGGCAAAAATCAAACATAAAAATTGTACAGGGTGAGTGGCTGCTTAGTAATATGGAAGGAGCTAATAGGAGTTTGAGTAAAACATGGAATCTATCATCTCATTTTCATTCTTTTT
>JAJPUD010002381.1:258049-319430 GCA_023553655.1 Myrmecobius fasciatus
CACACACACACACACACACACACACACACACACACACACACACACGAGTTTAGAAGATAAATTGTAGTGCTTTTAAATCTTAAATGCGGTTGTTGTTTGTCCTTCAGTCTCTAAGAGGACCAGTAGTGACATCATGAGGACAATGTCTTGCCTTAGGGTCTTCATAAAGTTGTAAGGCCGGCAAGAAATACTAAGGATTACAAGTAAAGATTTTGTTTTTAGTTTGTTTTCTAACTTATAATGAAGAGATAGATGAAGGGAGAAGAAAGAACTATTTAACTTTTAATTTGTTTGTGTCTGTCCCGTGCCCCCAGCTAAGGAAAAAGTGTTTGGACTGGAAAGAACATATTAAAAATGGTTAATAATTAGTTGAGAACCAAGCTAAGTAGAGAGGTAATGAAAGAAGACCTGCAGCATTTGATGAGATCCAGTTATAAGGTACAAGTCAGCTACATACCACAGGAACCAGTGGGTATGCAGTAAACAAAACAACACTAAAGGCAGCTGGATATATTAAATGCAGTGAATGAGGAGTCTTGATCCCAGAGACAGTGTAGAAAACACTCTTCTGTCAGCAGAGATGTGTGAAATATTGCACGTGCTGTCTGTGGCAGTTGCTATGTTGGTAGTAGATTTTATTCATCTGGTTTTTTGGAGGTTTGTTTTTTTGTTACAATGGAAGGTTCTGAGGGGTGGGGTGACTGAGAGGTATGTAAGATATAGTATATGAGAAAAAAAGATAATACTGTATGTAACAGAAGGCATCAATAAAACTTAAAATTTGAGCTTAAAATAAGGCATCAATAAAACAGAAATTTTGTGGAATGAAAAACTTAGTATGAATCAGTGGTATGATTTGGAACCCAAGAAAGTGAGTACAGGATTAGGTGAGGAAGCCATAGCCAGGCCTGGGTTGCTGAGAAAGCTGTGGTCCTGTGTTGTTAGACCACATCTGGAGTTTGGAATTCTGGTGGGCCTATTTTAGGGAAGATATTTACAAACTGGAAAGCACCTATCAGGAGAGTGGAGTGTCTTTCATTTCAGTTTATGTGAGAATTAGCTGAAGGAAGTAGAAGGAGAAACGAGCTTGACAGCTGCCCGCAAGACACTGAAGCCCTGTCGTTTTTGTTTGGCCTCTGAGAGATGGAGAAAGGACAAAGACAGATTGAAGCTTGAGTACAGGAAAATTTCCTAACAATTAATGTTATCTGTAAGTAGACAAGGCTGCCTCTGAAGGGAGGAAATTTCCCTTTGGTAAAAGGTTTTTTGTTTGTTTTTTTTGTTTTTTTTTTTTTTTTTTTTTTTTTTTTTTTGGTAAAAGTTTTAAAGAAAACGGCTAGATAACTATTTTCCTTATCTATAAATGAAAGCTTTGATAGCCTCTAAAGTGACTGACAATTCTGACTTGATCTTACTGGGTGATTTGTGCATGACCCATATTCAGAAGAAAGACAGAAAGATGCAAAAACTACTTTATACTGCCTGGAGATTTTCAGCTATAGGGAAATAGCTTGGAAAATCCTTCCTTCCTTCCTTCCTTCCTTCCTCCTACTTAAAAAAGAAAAATGCCCAACACCTCATCCTTAGAAGAAAGTTGAAAACATATTCCTCACCAGCTAATGAAACTTGGGTAACCAAAAAGATTAGAACATATTTATATGCATGATTCATCAGGAGCTGGCAATCTAAAGAAACCTCATTATGTATTATTTGTGGATAAGATGCTCAGCAAGCCTCCAAGCCTTGAATTTGGAGTCAAAAGACCTGTCACTCACTGCTTTTGGAGGCTTAGTAACCATGGCTGCTTCTCCAGCTTCCGTTACTCACTCATTGATGAACTGTTTCTTTTCCTTTCCCTAGGATGCCCTTGGATTTTTCACTTTTGATCTGGTCCTTACCTGCCGAAGCTTGGAAGGATGCCTATGATTCTGTCACATAATGTTTGTGTGATTTTTCAGCAGATCACTTATCTTCTAAGTCTATGTCTCTGAGCCTGGGCCTATTCTGGGTCTTTGTAGTATAAGATCTTTTCCAGATAGAAAGGCCTACTACATTAGGGTACATTAGAAAAGTGTTTCAGGAAGTCCTTCTCTTTTTTTTTCCCCTAAACTCTCTTAAAGGAAATGTCAGTAAGAAGAGATGTGAGAATATATTTGAGACACATAGTTCCCTCTTCTGTTACCATGGTATAATAATGAGGATGTCCTCATTTCTGTAAGTGATATTGAATTTGTTATAATACTTGTTCAAGCCCTGTTTCTCCCATCAGTATTAGCTGTCTTACTTTTGCACTCCCATCAGGCAGAGATAGTGGCCTCTTCTTTAGCTTGTAACTGTGTTACATATAAATGTCTTTTTAATTTAATAAATTCAGTTCAACACATGTTTAACTTATATATTTAAGGTCTCTTGCTAGATGCTGGCAAGTGAGGGTGAAGATGGGAAAGGAGGATAAAAAGAATGAACAGAATTTTTTCATTATCTCTAAGGAGCTTATAATTTGGCAAGTATGATTTTTAGATACTCTTTTTCTTATGGGAATGTTTGTAAATTTCCTAATCATTTTCATCATGGTAATAATCTGGTTCCAGATATTTCTTAGCTGTGTGATCCTGGGCAAGTCACTTCACCTTATTTACCTCAATTTTCTTATCTATAAAATGAACTGGAGAAGGAAAAGGCAAATTGCTTCAGTATCCTTGCAAGAAAATCCCAAATGAGGTCACGAAGTCAGAAATGACTGAAATGATTAAACAGCCATAATCAGAACTTGTGGAATGGGGCTACTGAGGTAGCAGAATGTGTATTCTCAGAATTCTTAACAGGATCCATTTGCCTTTGGGATATTCCCAGCTGCTTCCGTGGGATTTTACCTTCTTCTGCTTGATTCTTTGATGTAAGGAGGTTAGAGGTTTCCTAGAAATGTGTGTAGTGCTCAGCAAGAGTGTCTTTCCATAGGAAATTCTGTGTGGTGGGAATTTTTTGATTTAATAAGGTAAAACATTTATGATGAAATTGAAGATGCAAAAAAGACTGATGGGTAATTTCCTAGTAAAGACTAAATTGTCAACTTGTAGATGGAGTAGAGGGTTGGTTTTTTTTTTTTTTTTTTTCCCCAGATATGGTTTGGATTAAGTGATCACTAAAATTTCTTCCAATACTGAAATTTTGCAGTTCCAGTTACTTTCAATTAGGGAATGAAGTTTCTGATAACTCATTGAAATAACCAGGTTGGATCTTTATTGCTTTTGATCAGAAGCCATCACAAAACTCAAATAGTAATTTAGGCAACAATGCACATAGGTTGTAATTTGTTTTATACTGTTTTGCTCTCATGCCTTACTGTGGCATATAGCCTGACTAGGGGTTCTTGAAGGCAATGCCATTGGATTGTGAACTTTTATCATCCATATTAGTTTGGGCTGAGGGTCAGCCTAGCCAGGTATTGAAAGGAACTGAAAGGTTAGTTTGCAGGTAATTTTTTTGGTCACAGCAATTCGTGAAATCACTGATGTCCTGGAGTATTGAGTTATTTATTGTAATGTTGAAAAAAAGATATCTGCATTTAAAAAAAAAAAACTTTAAGTAGTATTTTATTTTCTGAGTATACACAAAGAGTTTTCAACATTCATTTTTGTAAAACTTTGTGTTCCAAAATTTTCTCTCTTCCCTTTCTTCCCTCCCAAAATAGCAAATAATCTGATATAGGTTAAACATGTGCAATTCTTTTAAACATTTCCATATTTGACATGTTATACAAGAAAAATCAGACTAAAAGAGAAAAAAAACACAAGAAAGAAAACAAACAAAAAATGGTGACAATATTAGGAGGCTTCAATCCATATTCAGTCTCCACAGTACTCTCTTTGGATGTGGATGTCACTTTCCAAATCACAAGTCTATTGGAATTGCCTCTTGAATCACCTCAAGTTTATCAAATTGATCATCACATAATCTCATTGTTGCTGTGTAGAATGTTTTCCTGGTTCTTCTCACTTCACCTCAGCATCAGTTCATGTAAGTCTGTTCAGAGTTTTCTTTCTTTCTTTCTTTTTTTTTTAATTACAGCTTTTTATTTTCAAAACATATGCATGGATGATTTTTCAACATTGACCCTTGCAAAACCTTTTGTTCCAAATTTTTCCTTTCCTTCCCTCCATTCCCTTCCCTAAATGGCAAGTAATCCAATATATGTTAAACATATTAAAAATAAACAAATAAATAAATAAATAAATATGTTAAATATACTTAATACAATTATCGTGCTACACAAGAAAAATCAGATCAAAAAATGAGAAAGAAAAAATGCAAACAACAAAAAATAAAAATATTATGTTGTGATTCATACTCAGTTCGCACAATCCTCTCTCTGGGTATCAATGGCTCTTTTCATCACACGATCATTGGAACTGGTCTCAGTCATCTCATTGTTGAAGAGAGCCATGTTCATAAGAATTGATCTTCATATAATCTTGTTGCCATGTACTGTTCCTACTTCTCCATTTGCCAGAAAGTTTGCCTCCATAACCTCTCACAAGATTCAACACCTGCTATAGCGTCTCACTCTGCAACCATCCAGGGGAATAGGATGGAAAAGACCTTAATAGTTCTGTTTGCATTCCTCATTATGAGGACTCAGATAACAGCCACTTCACAATATTAGACAAACTTACTGATCATAGTGTTGGGGGAAAAATAATCGTGTTCCCATAAAACAAAAAATGGGGAATTGTTAAGGACTGTGCCTAAGTGTGAAGGGGTAGGTCAGTTCTCCAAAAGTCCCCACAGCTGTGAATCATAACACACTTGAAGGAATTGCAAAGCAGCCTTTACTGAGGCAGATGTTGCTTGTAAATTGGGAATGAAATAAATGGGAGGCAAGAAGGAAGAGGAGAGAGGTCAGAGAATGCAACTGCCTCTGTCTCCTCGTATTGTTATCATCCGCTCACATGAAGGGATCTATTCTGCTGGTCAGAAGTAGATCCACAGCAGCCACTAGCAGACTGCTGCTGTGACAGCTGGTTCTGCTCATTTTACTTAGCATCAGTTCCTGTAATTCTTTCCAGGCCTCTCTGAAATCATCCTGCTGATCATTTCTTACAGAACAATAATAGTCCATAACAATAAGGGTCTTCAGATGAGAAACATAATATTGTGGATGTCTGAGAAGTATTGACAACTGTGGAGCAGGATCTGGAAATATTGTTTGGCCAAATAGTTTCTGAGTTAGGGGCTCCCAGCTGATCTGTTGTGTTAAGTTCAAGCAAAGCCTGGATGATTGGCCATAGGTTGATGACCATCATTACATACAAAGGGGCAGGCTGCCCTCAACATTATGGATAGTTGAGCATATGGCAAAAGGCAAAAGAAAGATCTGGAAGATCCATAAACAGTGACCATATCTCTTTTAATTAACCTTTAATTAATTAAACATTAAACATATCATTAAGTTCTCACTTTTACCGTGTAGACTTGGGTGGATATCAGTTAAGAAAGAGCATATTGAAAAAGCATTATACAGAATACCATATTAGACATAGAGTGGAATAAGGAGAAAAGATACAAAAATCAAGTTATTGTCATTCTTGTCCTCAGAGAATTTGTAGGTAGCTAGACACAATGTAATCAAAGTCCCAGTTAAAAGTGTGCAAAAGACAAAAGATTATTGGAGGTGATCTCAGTTTGGGGAATTTCATTAGAAATCCAGAAATGACTAAGTTCTTCATTCTGAGTTCTCATTTCAGCAGGCTTCCCTACTACTTAGCCTTTGAGAATTTCTGTGGTTGAACAGTTCATCTCCTTTGAACTAGTTTGGTGCTGAGCCTCTCTACTTTTAATGAGGCTGGGTTCTTTTGTTTGGATCTTTCTTGTACATTGTTGATTGCATGTGATCTTCCCACTCCTTGAGTAAGACTAACTTTCCCCTGTATTTCCTGTGCATAGCACATAGGTGATTATTATATGCCTGTTGATTGACTGCAAGAGTCTTATGGTGCCCATGCCAGCTTGATGGGGCCTACTAGAGGCTGCACTTTATTAGCCTAGCCTTTAAGACCACAGAATCCTCTCCAAGCTGGAATGAACATCAGAGGACTTTGTTGGAAACATCTTTAAAAGGTCAGTCTTCAGCAATATTTTAAAGATGACTTTGAATGGTAGATTGCCTACTAAGCTTGATTCAGCCTTTTTCTAATACTACAAGCATTATGTTGATCCTTGGTAGTACTGCAATGTGCCCCATGTCATTCAGCTTAAATAGGCTTTTGGGCCATCCAAACCTGATTAAGATGCAATTTAAATGGCAATTCTTAAGCATTAGCTTAAGGGTTTTTTTTTTTTTTTTAATAATTGTGTTTTAGTATAATTGATTTCCTTTGTGATACTATCTCTTTTGTTTTTTTTTACTTTTAAAAGATCATTTTCAGAAGGGATTCCTGGGTTTCACCAAACTGTCAAAGGCATCTGTGATACAAGTAGGGCTGAGAACCTCAGCTTGAAACAGACCAGAGTCTTGCTGTTCTCTGCTGTTCTGTGCAGAAGGGTAAGGAGTGGGGGCTGTGTGCAGATTTCCAATTGAAGTAAGAGGGCTTCCTAACCAAGAAACCAGGACATTGCCATGCATAGTTTAGTGCTAATCACAGCGCGCACCCTAAGAATGGGCTTAAATGGAGTACAGTGGTAATGACTTGTTCATGGAGCATGCATTTTTTGCAAAAACCTCAGTGCATTGAGGGCCTAGATGTCCATTCTCTCTTCATGGAATCCTGCCACAGAGAATCTCCCACAGCGCAACTCTTGATTTCCAGGATTCATGCTCCTTGAAATTCTTCTTTACGTATTATGTCTTTGCTTCTCAGTGGATACAGTGTTTCCTTTTGGTCTATTAGCTCTGATGATATGACTGATAGATGAGAAAGGGCATCATGTGGAGGGAGCCCAGTTTTATTGAGTCAGAAGGTAGAAGGAATGGGAAAGAAAAAGATTTCAGATGAAAGCAAGTTTGTTGTCTGGAACAGGTATTTCAGAGAGTACAGTAGAAGAGATGAGTAGATTTAGAATGGGATATTAAAGTGGAGGTGGGGTGAGGGAAGTGGGAACAGGGGATTTGAATAATGGCAGTTGAGGATTCAGAATTACTGGGATAGGGGCAGGCCTGTTGTTAATCATAAAGGAATCATTCAAGTTGCTTCTCATTGTCCAACAGGGTTTGGCTTCACAGTGAAGTTCTTTCTGGATCTTGGGGACAAGTGCTAAGGCTGAAGGAATAGTATTCTTCTTCCCCTAATGTGGAGACCTTGGTAGGGATTTGATAGAATGACCTTTCCTCTCTTCTCTGTAAAGGGAAGACCCTACTACTTGATAGAGTAGTGTTCTCCTCCTCAGGAGGTAGAAAGAGATGGAGAGTCTGAGTGTTCTCTCCTATTAACTCAAAGGCAGAAGACTGGTTTATGATGGAATGACATTTCTTCTCTATATTCTTCTAATATCATGTTGGTAGATCTGTCTAACTCTAGTCTCTCCCTACTCATCTCTCCTCTACTCAGTAACTCAAGTGATTTTTCCTCAAGCACAGCTCTAAACATGCCATGATTCCCTATCACCTCTAGGATCAAAGAGAAAACTCATTATTTGATATTAAAACTCTTTCATAACCCAGCCTTCTCCTATCTTCTCAGATTTCTTATACTAAGCTTCCTTTCTGCCATGTACAGTCCAGTTAACAATGGCCTCCTTACTGTTCCACAAAGAAGATATCCATGTCCTGACTTGCCAATTTCTCTGGCTTTCTCCCAACCCCCTGGAATGTTCTGTCTCCCCATCTCTGCCTCCCGGCTTCCTTTAAGTCCCAAGTAAAATCCCATCCTCTACAAGAAATCTTCCCCAAAGCCCAGTAATTCTAGTGCCTTCTTTTTCATGATTATTATTTTTAGTACATTTTTAATGTCTTAATTTTACCCAATTGTATATAAAAACAATTTTTAAAATTCATTTTTAAAAAAAAATTGAGTTCAAAATTCTCTCGCCTTTTTCCCCCTCTCCTTTCATTGAGAAGGGAAGCAATTTGATAGACGTTATATATGTGCAATCATGCAAAGCATATTTCCATATTAGTCATGTTGTGAAAGAAAACAGACCAAAAAAAAATAAAAACAATCCAAGCAAAATAAATTTTAAGAAATATTAATCTTCATTCAAACTCCCATCAGTTCTTTCTCTGAGCATTTTTCCTCTTGAATCCTTTGAAACCATCTTGGATCATTGTTTTGGTGAAAGTAGTTAAGTCATTCACAGTTGATCATCATGCAGTATTGCTGTACTATGTAGAATATTCTCCTGGTTCTGTTCATTTCAGTTTGCATTAATTCATGAAAATCTTTCCATGTTTTTCTGATAATATCTTATTTATCACTTCTTAGAGTACAGTAATATTCTATAACAACTTATTCAGCCATTCCTTAGTTGATAGGCATTCCCTCAATTTCCAAATCTTTGTCACCACAAAAAGAGCTGCTACAAATATTTTTGTACAAATAGGTCCTTTTCCATGGCTCTTTTCAATAATGAGGTAATTCACGCTAATTCCAATAGATTTGTGATGGAGAAAGCCATCTGCACCCAGAGAAAGAACTATGGGGATTGAGTGTGAATTATAACATAATTTTTTCATCTTTTTTTGTTGTTTGCTTGCTTTTTGTGTTTTTTAAAATTCATTTTTCCCCTTTTTAATATGATTTTTTCTTGTGCAACTTGTTAGGTGTGGAAATATGTATAGAAGAATTATACATGTTTAACATATATTGGATTACTTGCTGTCTTGGATGGAGGGAGATGGGGGGATGGGAGGTAGAAATATCTGGAACACAAGCTTTTGCAAAACTGAATATTGAAAACTATCGACATATTTTGAAAATAAAAAGCTATTATTATATTTAAAATAAAAAAAACCAAATAGGCCTTTTTACTTTTTGTTTTTTATCTCTTTGAAAGAAGAGTAGCAATATATACCTATATTGCTCTATGCATGGTTATGTAACCCTTTAAGCATAGCTTAATGATTGAGTCAATTCACAACTCTACTGAGCAGTGCTTAGTGTCTTAATTTTCCTACGTTCCTTTCAGCATTTGTCATTTTCCTTTTCTGTCATATAAACCAATTTGATAGATGTGAGGTGGTACCTCAGAGTTATATTAATTTGCATTTTTCTAAACAATAGTGATTTAAAGCATTTATTCATAGATAACTTTGATTACTTCATCTGAAAATTGTCTGTTCATAGCCAACCATTTATCAGTTGGAGAAATGGCTCTTATGTTTACAAATTAAGCTGTGTTCAAAGAAATTTGCTGTAGATTTTTTTTCAGTTATTAATGTGTATTTCCCTTCCTCCTATCCCTCTCCCCAACTGATCCCATTTTCACTCTCTCCTTACTCTGTCTATGCTCAAAAGTGTTTTACTTCTGACTTTTGTCTCCCCTAATTCACTCTCTCTTCTATCAGCCTCATCTCCTTTTCTTATCTCCTTCCTCTCTTTCTTGTAGAGGATAGATTTCTATATTTGAGTGTGTATATTATTTCTTCTTTAAGCCATTTCTGATGAGTGTAAGGTTCAAGCACTATCCCCTTCCCATCTTCCTGTCTACTATATAAGAGAGATTTTGTAGCTCTTTTATGTGAGATAATTTATGCCATTCTCTTACTTTCCCTTTCTCCCACTCATTTCTCTTTCTCAGCCTTCATTTTATTTTTTTTAGATATCATACAATCATATTCAGTGTACACCCATGCCTTCTGTCTGTGTATGCTTCTTTTAATTGCCCTTATGAGAAAGTTCTTAGGAGTTAGAAGTATCATCTTCCCATGTAGGAATGTAGACAATTTAACCTTATTACATCCCTTATTATTTCTCTTTCCTGTTTATCTTTTTATGCTTCTCTTGAGTCTTATATTTGAAAGACAGATTTTTCTATTCAGCTCTGGTCTTTTTATCAGAAATACTTGAAAATCCTTTCTGTTTCATTGAATGTCCATTTCCCTTTTCCCCCTCCTCCCTCCTCCTGAGGGATTATACTTAGTTTTGCTGGGTAGGTGATTCTTGGTTGTAATCCTAGCTTCTTTGCCCTCTGGAATATCATATTCCAAACCCTCTGGTCCTTTAATGTAGAAGCTGTTAAATCTTGTATTATCCTGATACGGGCCCTACAGCATTTGAATTGTTTCTTTCTAGCTGCTTGCAATATTTTCTTCTTCACTTAGAAGCTCTGGAATTTGGCTGTAATGTTCCTGGGAGTTTTCATTTAGGGATTTCTTTCAGGAGGTGATTGACAGATTTTCTGTTTCTGTGTTTCCTTCTGGTTCTAGAATATCAGGGCAATTTTCCTTGATAATTTCTTGAAAGACATTGTCTAAGTTTTTTTTTTTTTAATCATTGCTTTCAAGATGTCTAAAACGAATTAAGTCATTTGTTCTTGAGTTGTTTTTTCAGTTATTTTTTTCAATGAGATATTTTACATTTTCTTCTATTTTTTCATTCTTTGATTTTGTTTGTTTCTCCATGACTCATGGAGTCCACTTCCAATTTTTTAAAGAATTATTTTCTCCATTGAGCTTTTGTATTTCTCTTCCCCTTGCCCAGTTCTGTTTTTAAGGAATTCATTTCATCAGTGAGTTTTTGTATCTCCTTTTTAAGGAATTCTTTTCTTCAGTGCCCCTTTTCCCATTTGGCATATTCTATTTTTTAAGTTATTATTTCTTTTGTATTTTTTGTGTGGGGGTGCCTCCTTTAGCATGCTGAGACTTCCAGAACTCACCACTGCTGATTCAGTGCCCAAAGACTTGCTCCTGGTTTTCGTTGCTGCTCCACTCTCATAGTGGTGTGATTGACCTTTCCTGCCAGCCTTTTAATTTGAAGTGAAAATCTTAGCAACAATTATTCCACTCTATCCTTTTCTGGGTTTTGCTATTCCCCAGAATTTGTTTTGAGGTGTTATTTAAAGTTGTTTGGAAGGTAATTTTGGAAAGCTAAGGCAAGTGAGTCCCTGCCTTTTCTCTACCATTCTTTTCTTAGCTATTTCCCATTTATCTTTTATGTGGTTTGTTTGTACACAGTTGTTCACTTGTCTACCTATTAGATTGTGAGTTCCTTGAAGGCAGGAATTAATCTTTTGCTTTAGCACAGTGCCTGGCACATAGTAGGCATTTAATAAATACTTCAACACCAGCTGTTGCCAAGAAGAGAAAAGGGAAAAGGGGGAAAAAAATCACAGCAAACAGCAATTTAGCTGTGTTGCTGACGAGTGTATGCAGTATTTCCCTCTCATAGTCACCCATTTGTGCAGTGATAGGTAAAAAATATCTACCTCCTTATAGTTCTTGATTCTGAAGTATTAAAGTTATTGGTATTATTACTTAGTGTATTCTTTTGCTGTTGATTATATTATTATACTTGTATGTAGAGATTTTGCCTGCTTCTATTTACATCACTCAGCATTAGTTTGCATAGGTCTTCTCGTGCATTTCTGAAGGTTTCATATTTGTCATTTCTTAGGTTGCAACAATATTCCATTACATTCACATCCCATAAATTTGTATCTTTTCTTCCATCTCTGCACTCCTGTTTTCTCTCTGGTTCTTTGCTATGTTAAAAAGTCTAGTCAAGATTCCTGGTTTCTATGTTATTAGTAGGAACATACACCTTAGTTATTTCTTTTGCCTTTTAGTGGCTTCATCAGTAAAGCTTTTGAAGGCCATCAGAGAAAGCTAGCATATGATAGCTTAAGAAATTTGACCAGAAGAATAAAACATTTCTAGAGTTTTTCACTTGGTACCATGCAATTGCAAACATTTTGAAATGGTTTCAGAATTAACAAAAATGTAAAATTGACATGAAAGGACTTGCTTCTCAGTTTTGTCCTTGCTTTGTATGGGGAGAGGAGCTAGGAAGAGGAGAAGTGAATCAAGTCATGTGATACTGCTTGTCTGGCAGAAGTCTTTAAGTTTTGAGCAGAGAAACCAACTGTGTTTACTATTTTGGGTGAATGAGGTTGGTTGGTTGCTACGAGCAGCTTCTCCATGGGACCCTTCCTTGCTTCCAGTATGCATAGCTCTATTCATTGAGATCATCACTGTGCTTGCTATTGAAATTGGGGTGGTAGAGGGAGGTGTCTCTGCTTATTCTGAGTCCTCCTGTCAATGGCCCCTTACCCAAATTTGATCAGGCTTGGGCAGCTGGCAATTTTTTGCTCTGCAGAAGTGAAATAGTAGCCTAGAAAGTGATGGTGAACAGATCTTTTATAAGAAGCAAACTGCTTCTTTAAGAGTTTGAGGGAAGTCTGCCCTATTGCAACATCTGCTTCTGGAGCTCCAAATCCCCTCCAGCATGCTGGAGGAGAAGACTAATATCCTACAGTGTGCCTCTGGAATTCTGCCACTCTCAGGGATTGGGCTGAAGCAAGGGCAGGACCTTGACTCAGCAGGATGCCAGGATCCATACCACAGTTTGCGGGAAGGTTAGCAGATTCAGCCCCTTTGCATTTGCATGTTGCTGCTGCTGTTCCCTCTGCACTTCATGCTGGCCTCCCCTTTCTGCTCTTCCCCTGTCCTTGTACAAACTTTGAGTCAGGCTGTTTTTCTGAAGGCTTGGGGATCACATGGCAAGTAGGCAGGGTAGCAAGCGCACACACCTATCTCCACACACATATCTATATTTAATGCCTGGTTCTCATTGTCCAATAGCTTTCTCCCTTTATTAATCCTTTCCTTCCCCACATGAAGTTGCCCCGAGGTAATCACAACTTGTGAGAAGTAGGAACCAGGGAAAAAGACCCTCCTAGGGAAGCAGGGCATTCTTTTCTGTGTTTTTTTAAACAGTAGCTAGATGACCAAGTGTTTATTCTCTCAGCTTAGGGGAGTAACGGAGGCGCAAAGTGTTGTCAGTTTCCATGTCAGCAGCTCAGTCAGAGAGGGAGTTATTTTGTGTAGCCACATTGTTCTGGCCAGAGGTAACAAGCTGGGCTGTGTGTATCAATCTTGGTTTTAAATTCATCTTCAAGACACAGTAATGACAACCTAATAGAAACATAATATTATATCTTTCTGCCTCTGATTAAGTCAAAGCCTCTGGAAGGATTTTTCTACCCAAATAAATATTCACATTGTAGTAAGTTTTAAATTTATAAAGGAATTCTTTTGTTGCTATAACAGAATTATTGTTCTCCCTGAAGACAACCACTAAGTTTAAAGAAAATACATCCAAATGAACTTTAAGTTAGGAGGAAAGGAAAATGACCTATAAACACTAATGGAGGAAAATTATTTTTATAGCTTGGAAATTGAATGCTGATGACTAGATTTATACAGTCCATGCTAAGAATTACATGTGGATTAATCTGTACATTTGAAAACATTTAACAGATTTTTGAAAAGTAAATATTTTTTAAAAATTCATAGAGTTGGCCATGAAGAGATGTTATTATAAATGTGATGAGATCTGGGAAAAGGAGTACTTTTTTTTTTTTTTTAAGTGGTTTAGTGGAAGTCAGTCCTTATTTGTTCAGTGGATACAAAATGATCATTTGTGTTACTTCATTGAAAATTGACTACATATTTTGCTGGTTTCATGTTATTTCAGGTTTGAATCTTTCTTAAGATAAACACTGAAATAATTATCTTTTGAAGTTTTCTAGAATTCCATATTGTATCCTGAAAGTTGAAAGAAATCTAATTTTCTGTTTCCTTTGCCTTAAAATCTCAGAATTTGTAATAAAACGGGAAGGGGAAGGAAGAAACTTGCTGTTTTGCTTTAGATTGTGAAAGCAGAAGAGAATACTTGGGGTGTACTCAGTTCTTTTCTGCAGAAGACGGGGGGGGGGGCAGGAATGGTAAATCATGCATTCTTCCTTTAGGAAATCAAACTAGAGACATCGACTTAATTTTCACCTCTGTCATTTTTGATCTTTTATTCACATTTCTTATTTTATTAGTTGACAGTAGGAAATAACCTCTGGAAGCATAGGATACCCAAACCTTTGGCTTCCATATTTTACTCTGGCATAGACAATATTGAACAGTGAATAGATTTAAAACAGAGGAAAGTTTGTAAGTCCCAAAGATAGATTATTTGTATTTTTTTTTAACACAACCCCTTTAAACTTAAGCTGGCCATTAAATTAGCAAGAGTAAACAAAAACTATAACTTAGTGCTTGGTTGTTTAGAAAAGAGGTAAACTCATACTGCATTACTGCTGACACTGCAGATTGATGGAACTTTTTGGAAAGCAGTCTGGTGATATATTATGAGTTACACAAAGAATATATACACTTAAAGCATTTCAAAATATTTTCAAAATCTGTATGCAAATGTTTAGATTATTAGTGTTTGTAATAGGAAAATAATGGAATACCTCAGTGTGTATGAAATAAGATCTTGACTGAAGAAATGGTTGTAGAATAATATAGCAGAATAATGAGACAATAATTAATGACAAATAGGGGTTTTCCCCAGTGGAAAAATAAACACCAGAGGAACAGTATTTAGATTGCCTTTGATTACATGAGTTACCAAGTAGAGTCCATATAAATGGAGAAATAATAATAATCATTAACATTTACATATGGCTTACTATGTTCTGAGCACAGTTGCTAAGTGATTTATAATTATTTTATTTGATGCTATGAAGTAGATAATAAATTGGTAGAGCTACTTAGATGTTAACTTTAATAACAATAAAAACTCACTTTCTCTAGGGCCTTACAACTTAGAAATCATTTGCTTCACAACAGTCTTGTGATATAGGTACTACAGATATTTTACAAATGAGGAAACTGAAGCCCATAAAGATGTTTTAAATGAATACTTTAACACTCTTGATGATTAAAGTTAAATTCATAGTAAACTGTCTTTTAAAAGGGAAAAAGAAATTTCATATAAAATTCCTATGGTTCAGAGGTCATTTCTGCCATTGATTGTATTCCAGAATGTAATTAAATACTGAGCCAAGCTTTTTAGCAATTCTTTGTTGGCATTGATACTAGTCATTGTAGTCTTGCCTCCTGTCACTGGGGGGCAGAAGTGTGCACAGAGGTAGTGTTTCTTCCTTCAAAAGATGGCAGGGACATGTGTGCTTGTTCACTTTTCCACCACATAGTACTATCTCATTTACGACTGCAATGGACCATACATCTGCAGGCGGAAGGAGCCATAAAGGACTTCTTGAGTCCTTTCATTTTATGATTGAGAAAATTGAGGTGCCAAGATCTTGCCCAAGATTATAAAGACAGTAAATGGCAAACCTGGGTTCCAGTTCAGGTCCTCTGATTCAGAATTCGTTCTTCTGTCATCGGTGGCACACTCTATAGTTTCTAGCCATGGGAGAATGTTTGCATCCAGGAAATTAGCAGTGATTGCAGAGACATCTTTTGCCTGAGGGTGACAATTTGGCTTTTTAGAAGTCTAAGATACAGAGTGGGAAGAAACTATGTCATTTTACAGAGATGGGTAGCTGGTGTTTACCCAGGCCTTCGAGGTTTGCTTTATAGTATTGTTTTTTAAATATTCTCACTTGTTTTTACCCTGTACCTTTGCACAAGCTGGCCCCTTCCTGCCTTTCCAGGATCCTCTTACTCCTGTACATAGTCAGGCTGTTCTGCTCCTCACTCACTGTAACCCTTCTTTTCACTGTCCAGCTCTTTGTCCTGCTGCCTCCTGCCTTCTCTGGTATCCTCAGATTCTGCCCCACACCTGTTCTCTACCTGTTATCCTGGGGATATTTTCTGTGCACAGTCTTGTTGGTTTAGTGGGTCCTCCATTAGAATATACTTGGAGTGTAGGAGCCTTGCTTTGTCATTTTTAATCAGGATTTAGAACAGTGCCTGGCATATAAAGCATGCAAGAAATGATTGTTGACTGACTAAAATTACATGGGTAATAAAAAAAATAACTGCACCAGAATTTGAATCCATACTCCAAATTTAGCGTTTCTTCCAGTATGCCATGGTTGCATAATTTTTTAAAATTTGGGCTCAGGATGTACTTCTGGGTTTGTTCCCAATACCAACTGCATGAAAACTTTAATATGCTCCGTTTTTCCAACCTGAGCTGATTCTCTCCTCAAACAACCTGATGTCCCTCTAGATTCAGCGTAGGAGACAACTCAGCTTTAGCCATATTGCAGGACTATCTCCACTTTGGCAGTATCCAAGCCAAAGCTTTCCTGGCAGGTCTGCATCCCCATACCTGGGAAGTCCCACTAGTAAGTGCCAAGGGATATATAAATATAAATAAGGTTCTTATCCCTTTAAACTTACAGTTGAATAGGGGAGTTAAAAACGTTAACAAAAAGAGCAAAATAATATGAGAGAATCAAGAATATCTGTAACCTAGGCTAAGTACCAAATGTTGAGGAGAAAGAAAAGATGGGTTTTGGGAGGAAGAAACCAAAGCCAGTAATGACTAGTAAAAGAATTCCAGGGTCCCTGTAGTCAAACCTGGTTGCTTGAAGTATGTAATCCTTCCCATCTTCTCTGGTATATTGACTCCCATTCATCCTCACCATTTAGATTTTGGCTTCTCCTCCTTGCTGATTCCTTCTCTCCTGCTTTTAATCAGGCCCACCCTCCCCCTCCTTTAAATAAACTCCACTAGAGCCTGCTATCCCTTTCTTTTATCCTACGATTTCTCTCCTCCCTTTCTCAGCCCTGTTCAGGTGTTGAGCAAATTCCATCAGCTGACCGACCTGTAGGCTGCATTGGATGCAGCTGATCACCTTCTCTCTTCCTACATGCTTCCTTCTCTCTGGGTTCCCGTGACACAACTCTCTCCTGGTTTTCCTACCTATCAGATTACTTTGTTTCTTTTGTGGCTTATCATGTCCTGTAACTGTGGATGTCCCCATGCTGCTCTGCTTCACCCTCTTCTTAGTCAGTCAGCTAGCATTTATTTAGTGTTTTTTATATGTCGAGTACTGTGCTAAACACTGCTAACTTCACCAAGCTGCTGTATGGATTGCATCTTGGAGAACATACTGCACATACTCTAAGGTTAGAGCTATCATAGACCAGGTCTCCTGTTACCCTTTCCCCTCTGTGCTCTACTGGAGGCCATTCTCATTGGCAGACTAGATTCTCAGTGCTAGGAGCAACCTCTCAGGATTGTGGTATTGTGACTTGTTTGGCCACTTTTGCTTATTGGCTACCATCCAGTGATTGTCCCTAACATCAACTAATCAGTTGCCATATCCTCAAAATCATCTGACTTGTAAATTACTGCCCCAATATAATTTTCCCTCCCAAGTCAATTCGTTTTAACAAAGGGATAATTACTAAGAAGATATATTAAGATCCAATCTAAAGAAACTTCCCCTGCCCTATCTCAAACTAGGGCAGACTTTTTCTTTTACATGCTTACTTGGTCCCAGGGTTAATGAGCTCCAACTTAAAATTACTGTTGAAATTGCTAGTGAGCATTTTACCCATGAGGTTCATTTCTGGTTGTGGCCTTGCTGATGGACAAGTAAACACTGGTTTTAGGTTGCTGCATTGATTCATTGCTGGGTTGAGTCAAATAGATTGATCCGTAGGGCCCAATACTGCCTGGATTCAGTTGTTGCAGCTGCAGGCGAGCTTGACTTTAGTTTCCACTTGCTGACTGGTGGTTCTTCCAGCCTTTCAAAGCTGGTTTAACTTGGTCCATGCCATCTCTGATGGTTATTCATTTAAGATAAGGAAAAGTTGGTAAAACAAGCAAAAACCCCAGCAGGGCTTTGTGTTCATGGCCGTATGAAAACTAGGTAAAAAGGAGGCTGCAAGCCGCTAGCCCCTTCCACTTCTGCTGGGAGATGCCCCCCAGCTCTTGCCTTGCCCACTGCCAGAAGAGTTCAAACCTTTCATGTACATGCTCTGCAGCCAGTGGGAAGGCCTTCCTGTCACTATACAGCAAGCTCCCAGCAAAGTCCGGATAGCTATGCCTGTTCCAGAGAGGGAGTAAGTGACCCCTCAATAGGCATCCTGTGTTATCACTTGGATTGCCACAGGCAGACTGTAATTGGTGGTTTGCAGGACTCAATCCTTTCTCTCTATTCAGTTACTCCCTTAGCTCAAAGCCTGATCAACTTATGCTTATGTTATCGAAACAGACTCCTAATTTGTCTCCTTGTTTCAAATCTTTCTCCACTCCAGTCTATCCTACATGCTGCTGCCAAAATAATTTTCCTTAAGTGCAGATCTGATCATGTGATTACTGTACTCCACTTTAGAGGCTTGCTGTTACCTCTGGAATCAAACATCAACTCCTTTATTAAAATATTATGCAACCTGACCCCAATTTGCTTTTCCAGCCTTATTGTACTTTATTTTCCCTCCTGCACTTTAATGTCCTTCCACATTGGTCTTCTTTGTGTTCATCACACACATTACGTTTCCTGCCTCCATGTGTCTCCATGCCTAGGATGCCATTTATGTTTGCCTCAGTTTACCCTTTCTTCTTGAAGATGCAGTTCAAGCTCCATTGATGTGAGGCCTTTCCTGATTCCCCAAGTCCTCTCAAAATAATTTAATTCAAGGATACAAGGATATACGGTATTAATTTTTTTTAATGGGATAAGACCTAAGATTCCTTTTGAAAAAGAAAATAGAGAAGAGGCAGTGGGGGAAGAGATTAGCATTATGAAGTAAGAAGATAGCAACAAATCCAATAATCAGATGTAGGGAACATGGGGGAGAACATTTGAGAGAAGATCAACAGAAAAAGAAATAGATAAATAGTATCACATAATATTATGGATCTCCTGGACCAAACACATACAACACACACACATATATACATAAATATTTGTTTTTCTAGTAATTTCACCTTTTTTAAATGTCTTTGGTATATAGACCTCTTAGTGATATTGCTGGATTAAAGGGTATACGATGTTTTATAGTTCTTTGAGTGTAGCTCTACATTGCTGTCCAGAGTTCCCCCCCAAAATGCATCAGTGCTCCAGTTTTCCCACATTCCCTCCAACCTCCATTATTTTTGTCATCTTAGACTATCTGATGGGTGTGAGATGGTACCTCAGAGTTGTTTTAATTTACATTTCCCCAATCAATAGTGATTTAGAGAATTTTTTCAAATGACTATAAATAGCTTTGATTTTCTTGCCTGAAAACTACCTGTTTAATCTCCTTTGACCATTTATCAACTGGGAAATAACTTGCATTTTTATAAATTAGACTCGGTTCTTTATATGAGAACTGAGAAATGAGGCCTTTATCAGAGATACTTATTGCAAAGCCCCCCCCCCATTTTTCTGTTTTCCTTATAATTTTGTATGCGTTGATTTTATCCTTTGGCCAAATTCAGCTTTTCAACATCTCTCAAACAGACATTGAGGATTTTCCTGCCCTATGCCTTTGCTAATGCTTTTCTTTGTACCTAGAAAAACTTTCCCCACCCTTTTAAGGGTATCTTAAGTATCTCTTCCAGGAAGCCTTCAGTGAAACCCCTCTCCCCCAGTATTTTTATTCCTTGAACCTCACCATAGCATCTCATTTGCAACTCTGACACACAAATAGCATTTTATAATATATTTTTGTGTTTCTATCATGTCCTCCTACAATACCTTGAACTCCACAAAGGTCATGCCTGTCTTATTTAAACTTTGTATCTTATCCAAACATGGTGCTTTATATACAATGTGTTTTAATGAATACTTGTTGAGTTTGTTATTGACCCATAGTAGTTACAAAATATACTTGCCAAAAAGTGTTGCAAGCACAGTATCTGCAATCGGATCACTTCCTGATGGGGAACAATGTGTAGGGAGCCACCTTGGGCTACCTTCCTGACAAATTAGTTCTAATTAAAAGATATGTGTGTACATGTGGATTGTCTGTATATTTATATTCAGGTGATGTTGCCCTCAGATTGGTAACACTGAATGGTAGGATAGCAGGGTTTTTACCCATCCTGCAATCCAGGATGGATAAGAGGATTGTTTTGATTATTCAAGATATCAAGAAAGCACCAATTTCCTTGATATGGCTTCCCTAAATCTGTCCTACTGTATTCAGGGGCCACTGACTGCTAAACAATACAATGATGCATTGACTCCTCCACCCAGATAAGAACTGTTCATTCTGGGGATTTTAGTCAACCTGAAGTATTAGGCCTGATAAGACTAAGGCTTTTACTCCCTCCTTGAGGAGACTTTTAATTCCTGAGACTCCACTGGCTTTAGCTTGAATGCTCAGGCAACTCTCCACATGTGTTGAGAAATGGGGGCATTGAACCCCTTGTCTTCCTCCCTAACCCCCTTCCCTAGCCCCTGGCCACTTTCAGAACTTTTCTGGGAAAATCTGGTGATAGCAGGAGTTGTCTCCATGGAACAGGCTCTATACAGCTTACCTTCTCCCAGATTACTTGGATGAGATAGGAACCAATAATTGCATTCCTTCTAAAAGATGGAGGAGGGGGCAGCTAAGTGATGAAGTGGATAGAGCACCAGCCCTGAAGTTAGGATGACCTGAGTTCAAAACTGGTCTCAGACACTTAACACTTCTTAGCTGTGTAACCTTGGGGCAAGTCACTTAACCCCAATTGCCTCTGCCAAAAAATAAAAAATGAAATAAAAGATGGAGAACCGCTGGATTTCTTACCACCTTGCCTGCTTCTTGGACCTGTCATCCTCTGCTGCAGCCATCTTTATTTTTTATATAACCTTGGACCCTCCAGGCTTTGCTGGGTACCTGGATGCCATTCCCTTAGCACTCTGGGGCCTTTTCCCTGGCATTGGAAGTCAACCTTTGTCCTCCCTGCCCTGCCCTCCCCCCATTAGAGAGTGAGCTGCTTGAGAGCAGACCATCTCTTTCTGTTTGTGTCTCCAGCACAGGGCTTGGCAGTTAGTTAGTAAACAGATATTTCACCATTTCCTAGTCCAACCATACTTTTCATCCAAGAGATGGGAGAGAGGGAGTAGGTGGGCTGGTCATTCATCTAGATTTTCATGAGCTCTGATGGATTTATCTAAGTGCAAAGGGAAGGTGGGTGTGTGAGAGATCTTCAATCCCCCTCCACCCTTTCCTGTTGCCCTTTGGGCTGTCTGAATCTGACACTCTGTGCCTCCCTCCCCATCAGAGTCTCCCTAGCTATTTCTGTCAGTTTAATGATCCCCAGCTGTTGCTTTAGTTCTGGCTATTTTCATGCCTAGGAGAATGGGGGATGGGGACACAGTCCTGTAAACAAGACTTACTGGGTTTTCCCAACTTGCTAGCATGATAACCACTTTGTCTACTGGGAATGGTGAGAATAGGGGATAATTGTGATGCCTGAAAATGCCAACCCAGAGGAGTAAAAACTGGAACAAATTTGAGGGACTTTTCTTTTACCAAGTTCGTGTGCTCATGGGTGTGGCAGCCTCTGCCTCCCTCTGTAGTGCAAAGAAAGTGGTCACAACTGGCTTTGCATCATATCTAGCATCCGCTTTAAGGCTGCATGACTCCTTTTTCTGAGTATGGTTTGTAATGAGGCAGGGGAAGGAGGGAACCTGAAGATAGGACATCATAAGTGATGGGGAGAAACTAGTTGATTTTACTTCTGTGCAGATTTGCACAGACGCACACACTATTCGACTGTTAAGTGTTCATGTGCAAAACCTCAGTAGTGAAGTGTTCGAATTGCAAATTTAACCACACAAATGTCAGGAAATCCAATTGCTATGAATTGTAGGTCTCCTAGCAATGAGCTCCCTGACGTGACACACACAGAGGGGTATTCTGGGGAGGGGAAAGACTGTTTAAAGCATACCTCAGTTCTCTAACATTCATAGGATTCTTTTAGGGCATTGAGAGGAGCAGCCTTTGCGGGGTTGAGGGGAAAGGACATTTTCCTTTGAGCATTTGGAGCTTTCCCCTGCCCACTTCTCATTTTGGATCGTGCATACAACATGATTGGCGTTAGTGTCATCTCTTGGACTTGTTTCTTGCTTAGGAAAGAGGATGGCAACTTTACTGTTGTCCTTATAGCTCTCTTAGAGACAAACTGAGCTGTAAAATCTTGACTTAATTTGGAATAAAATTCACAAAATTTTAAAAATGCTTAGAATTGAATGATAGTAAAGACTTTTTCTTTCACTCTGCCTTAGAGTATCAGAGTGCTTATTGAATCCTTCATAGAGGAATGGGAGATCTTTTAGTTTGGAAAAGAAGCAATTTGACCTAGTAGAAATAATGTGTTTTTAAATATTTCTATTTTATTCATTCCCTACTCCTCTCTTTGCCACTTGCCCTAAGTCTAAAATAACTTTGCAGAGAAATGTTCAACCAGGAGAGACCATTTTCAAAATAATTAAAGTATCACTATAATTTCAGTTACTGCAGACACTGAAAAATAGTTTTTCATAAATGCTAGAAGATACATAAAGAAAGCATCTTTCATACTTGGAAACTTCTAAAGTTTATACTCTTTCAAAAAAAATGAGATTTATATGAAAGAACAAGTCTGCTTTGTTTTTAGTCACAACCCCTGGTGTTTTTATATTTTTCAAATTTAGTGTTACAAAAAGTATAGTAAGAATAAATTCTCTGATGTATTTTGAATTTTTTTTTCCTTTCTACTTTGTTGCCCTGGGGCTTGACTAAACCTTTGAACAAGCTCACCTGTCACCTGCCATCAGTCAAAAGCTCTGTACAATATCAGCACCAACCAACCATTCAGGAGAGAAAAGCAGATAGGATTGGAGACTGGCTTGGTTGGACCTGATGAACGTGCAGAACTAATGTGGTAGGGAAGGCATTGTTCCTGCTGCCCTTACCCAGAGAGGCGCCTTCACATGTTCATGCCAATCTGAGGAAACCAGATTCTCACTTTCTCTTTTCTCTACTCACCCCGTATCTTCATGCTGACAAAGAGTGGAAATGTACATTATGCTCAGTTACTGTGTGATGCTGAAGTTGGAACATTGCTTTTGAGTTAATCTGGAAGGAGATCTTGATGTCTTTGAGCCCTGATTCCCTGTCTACGGGAGCCACCAGCAATAGCTAGAGAAGCAGTGGACTGTCTCAAGGAGGAAATGAGCAATTGTAGACATGAAGGAGGGCTATAATGAAGTGTGGTTTAGGGCTTTTTTTGGATTTTTTTTTTTTTTAAAGTATAGCTCTCTGTATGCTTTGAAAGGCTTTGGTTACTTGTCCAGTCACCAAATTCAGCTCTGTAGCCCCGTTATAGTAAAGACAGCATTACCCTCTCAGGAGGACCTGCTGTAATCTAGCTCCTGTAGATTCAATCCGTGTCCCTCAGAATGCCCTTTGAGCAAGCCAGAGCACTGATCCCAGGGGGAAGTATTTCTGTTCCTTTTAGAAAGTGAAAGTGAGAATGTTCCAGTCCTTAACTTTAGCTGGATTTCCCCATATTCATTTGAGTGTCTTCCTTAAAGATACTTTCCTCTCTGTTCTGAAGATCATGCTCTAGTTCTTTTCTCCCACACTGTGGTCAGTGATGTCATTTTTAAAAGTGAAGGCTAACAATGTGTCTCATTAAAGAACACACCTAAGTTTGACATCTGAACTCCATTACAAGCTGGCATCAAATTGGTGCCCTTTTCCTTTGAAGATCATTTATGAGAACCCCAATGAAAATATCTTTAGTTTTCTGAAGTTGTTATTTTGTGGAGAGGAGGTTTAAGTATCTGGAAAGTTAGGTTATTTTTCAGCAGGCATAGATGGGGGAAGAATCTTATTAAGGGATTTATGAAAAGGAGGGAAGCATTAGATACATTAGTACAACTTCATCAAATTAGAAGTCTCATTGTATTTTTTATGAGATTAGGGGGTCTTTCTGTTCATGTCCTTAGAGTTTTCCATTATGCATAATTACATTTAGTGGACTCACAATTCGCTTTATAATTTGAATTGAACATGACATAATGTGATCTAAATGACTTAGGTATTTTTTAACACAAATTACATGAGATCTCTTTCTACCTAATAGTTGTTTCAGTTGTGAAAGAGCTGATTTTCCATCTTTGCCTATAACTGACAGTTCTGGCTATGAAAGGCTTCCAGAAGTTATGTCTTTAGGCTGGGAAGGGACAGAACCAAACCCTGGGCTCTTTCTCTTCTCCCCTTTCCCATTTTCCATCTTCTCTCTGATTCTAAGTATTAATAATATACTTTCCCTTTTTTGGAGGGCAGATTATGGAAATTCCTTCTGAGTCTTTTTCAGTGCCATTTAAAATTGGCAGATTAGAATTTTAGGAGCACATTTTGGACACTCATAGTACATTTAATTATAATTAGGTACTTGTTCTTCTGCTTCCTAATTCTGTGTTCTTTATCACCAACAAATGATGTTTATTAAATGCTCTGAAGCCCAGGAACAAAGTATACTTTTTAATTGACTACATGTTCCTAAGTTGTTTTCTAACAAGAAACAAGTCTTTTTTTTAAGGGGGGGGGGAGGCAGGAGGGAAGGAAAGCTATTACTGGCTCCCAACAACTTGTGATGTATGTAAATAAAAGTAAGAGTATTTGGTGTCAAGTCCTTTGGATAATTTTGCAAAACAAAATAATCACCTAAGAAGTGTGCTCACCAAGAAGAAGTGGAGGAAATCCTGTCAATTTTGGCACCAGTAGCTGTCATTGCTTATGGGAGAAGCCATATCACAATATGAAATTTTGTGAAATCACTAGAGGACCCTCCACAGTGGGAGGATCTTTCCTTGACCTGCCTTTTAGAATGAAGACTATATAAAAAGATCAGGTAGTTTCTGTAATAATGTTTCCCTCCCTGTCCCTCATTCTGAAAGCATATGCAGATTTAGGGTGACCTTTGCAAACAAGGCAAGGTAGGCAGGCAGAATATAAATTGGGCCTTGAAAATTCTTTATGTTGCTATTAAGATGACGATGAGTCCAAAATATATGTTTTTTTGTTAAGTGAACTCTGGTGACCCAAAGTCAAGAAATAGGATTTATTCTTAAAAACAGAAGCAAAGGAAAGGAAAATTGGAGAAAATGGATTGATAAAGAGAAGGATGTCATGAAATTCTTATAAATCAGGAAATAGGAAAAAGATGGATTGAATCATAAAATTTTAAAGTTAGAGGGCAGATCATTGTCCATCTAGTACAAGCTGTATCCCAACAGATTCAGGCAACTACCCAGCCTTTGTTCAAAAAGGCCTCTGATGAAGGGGAAGTTTTGCTTTCCTTTGACAACCCATTCCTTCTGCTTTCAGAAATATCTTGGCTTCTTAAGAAGTTTTCCTTAGATCAAACCTAACTTTGCCTCTTTGCAGCTTCCCACTCCTGGTTTTACACTTTTTTTCTTTGGACAGATGTCCAAGTCAGGCTTCTCTCTGCTGTCCTTAACTTGGGATGCTTAGCCAGTTGTCCAGTGATACAGAGCTGGAGGGGCTAACAATGTACTGAGGAAGATCTAGAAATATCTCAACACATTAGGACATGGAGCAGAATCCGGGACAGATAGAACCAAGTAGAGATAAATTTAAAACCTTACACTTGGGTTCCAAAAATTGACCACATAAATATCAGGTGGGAGAGCATTTGTCTGACATAGAACCCACCTGTAATAGTGTGTTCCTTTCTGGATACTACATTGAAAGCAGTCTCTTGAAATAATCTAGAAGACATCTAGAAGAGCTCCTCCCAAATGCAGAGGTCTTCATGGGCAAAGGCTTTTAGGAAATGGGGATATTTAACTTAATAGAAGAGAAGATCAATCAAGATGTTTTCAAGCTCATATTTCATGTATTTGCATCAAGGAGAGCAGAGAAAACCAACTACAGTAACAGCTAACAATTCTGTAACACTTTAAAGTTTACAAAGCACTTTATAAATATCTAATTTGCTTCTTACTATAATTCTGGAAGTAGGTATTATCTTCATTTTGCAGATGAAGAAACTGAGGCTAACATGTTCAATGGCTTGCCCAGAGTTACACCACTAATGAGTCAGATTTGGACCTGGGTTTTCTCTGTCTTTATACATCATCTAACTGCCTCACCAGAAAGAGAATTCTGCCTTGGACATTTGTCTTGAAAAATGTGCCAAAACAGGCCAGAGTTAAGAGAGCCTGACAAACTTTGACAAATGGGGCTCTGGAATAGATTATCTGTGAGTGCCTGGATATATATTCAAGTCTTTTGGGGGCCAGCTCCTGCACATCCCAGAGATAGAGAATGTTTCTTTCTCACAAATCCAGAGGAGGCTGGAGCCATTCTGACATGATATGTATGGCTGTTTCTGACTCACAATTGTTCATCTCTACAACCTTTCATCACTCCTGTCCTAGGCCAGATTTGGTCATTATAACCATTGTATTCTTTTTTGTTTTTATTATTTATTATTTACATTATTTAGATTGTCAGTTCAGCAGTTATTAGGCTACACACACACACATGTATATATTCACTAATAAGACTGTCTACCTGAAATTTTGTCTCCCCATTAAAATCTTCTTTTTGTGTATTGTTATATAAAAGGGACCCTGCTTTCTCAAAAGATATACCAGCATGGAATAAGTTCTTGAAAGATTGTACCAAGTAGTAAAAGTTAAAGGGCATATCAGAAGACCTTTTGCTTGTGATCTGTATAGTAAGTCTAACCAAATATGGAGATGTTCCAGTTCTAGGTTGATCTTAGGATGCTCTACCTGAATCTTCATGTTGTGCAAGGGACTAGCCATGTTGCTCACACTCCTCTGCTAGCTCTCTATGCCCCAACTCCATGCCAGCTGCCTACCCCTGAGGATCATACTCCCATCCTATCATATTCTCTTCATCTCAGTGATTCTGGATCCTAGACTATTAATGGATCCATTCCTTACTCCTTACTACATGCTACTCTATTACTATCTCCTTCAGTTCAATCCCCCTCACATCCAAATCCAGATCTGCCATACCTTCTATTCTGCTTTTTGGAATGTCTGTTCCATAAAAGACTTATATTCGTTTTAAAACTTTTCCTCTCTCATTCTTTCCATCTTTTTGCATTTACTGAGATCTGGATTTCCTTTGATGACATATTATCCCTGACTACCCATTCCAGATCTGGTTACCATTCTCCCTAATCACTGATCACAGGGGGCAAGGGAATAGTTGGCATAATCTCTGCTCCCCATTGCTTCCAGATCCTCCCTCTATCATCATCACTTAGTTAGCTCTCTTCCTCTGACATTCATTGATTTCACCAGTCAAAATTCTGGGAACTGCTATCCTCCACCCCTAGACTATTCTTCTTTTTCATAGGGAGCTCAGCGCTAGGATTATACTCTTTGTTCCCCACCTCCTGCCCTCATACTAAGGTACTTCAGCATACATATTGATACATCCTCAGACATCCTAAGTTCCCATTTCCTCAATTCCCATGGCCAACATCTCCTCTCCTCTTACCTCAGCTTCACCTAGAAATGGCTAAAACTTTTACCCAGTAACCACAAATGCACCTCTTCAGTGTGTGTGAATTACAAAATCCCTTTATCATAATTCTACCTTTCCCTCTGCTTTGTATCCCCTCATTCTCTTATTTTTTCTCATTATGACTTCCAAAATCCCTCCATCCTTCAGTTCTCTTCTATGTATTCATCCCTACACAAGCTGTATTCTTCTTTCTCATCTTGACATCTTGGTAAATTAATTCAATTCTATACTCTCCTCCATTTCCAAGGTCTTTGCCCCCTGATACTATGACTGATCTTACCTGGCCAATTATCAACCATGACTGTCTCCTGTCATATTCAGTGCTTTTCTGTTCACGCTTTGCTTAGCAGACCTGAAAAAAATTCCAAAACCATGCCAACAAGATCCTCTACAAACTTAAATTATATGATCTCACCTGGCCTCTCACTATAGCACTCTAATATAGTCATGATCCTACTCACTACAGTGCTTTTTTCAACCTTTTCATCCATCCTCAAATTTTCCATGGTTTCTCCTCCCTCACCTCCTGCTGAGAACTTAGTTTCATATTTTACTGAAGAAGAAAAAAATAGTGAAACTACATGCTGAGAGTTCCCTTTTCTGACCCTTCTTCCTCATTTCCTATCACCTAGATACTTCCTGAGACTGTTTTCTCCTTCCTTCATCTCACATAAAGAGATTGCCTTGCCCAGGCAAACTTCCTCCCCATGCACAAATTATATTCCTGTCTTTTCTAGCTCATCACCTCCTCTTTTCCCTACTCTCACTTTTCTTCATTCTCTCCCTCTCTGTTGAAGACTTTCTTACTACCTACAAAACCAACCGAGGCAACATGGATAAGGATCAGAAAGGCCTGAGTTCAAATCCAGCCTTAGATACTTACTGGCCATGTGACTTGGGACAAGTCACTTAACCATCAAATGTAAAATGAGAATATTAGCACCTACCTTGCAGGATTGTTGTGAAGATCAAATTAGATAAAATTTGGAAAGAGTTTATCAGGTAGTAAGTGCAACATAAATGCTTATTCCTTTCCTTTCCTCCATCAATTTTCATGGCTCTGCCATCCTCAGAAAGCCCTTACTCGCTCCATGCATTCGAATTATTGTCCCATCTCTCCTTCCTCCTCTTGAGATGTCCATAGAAGCCATCTGTAATAATAGAAAGTCTCTACTTCCTGTCCTCTCACTTTCCTCTTTATACTGGCTTTCAGTCTCATTATTCAGTTGAAACTGCTCTCTCTCCAGTGTCACCAATAGTTTTTTAATTGCCAGGTTCAATGGACTTAATCCTCATCCTTTTTGACTTCTCTCTAGCCCTTGTTACTGTTGATCACTCTCTTCTCCTTGACATTCTTTTCTCTCGGTTTTCGTGATACTGCTTTCTCCTTGTTATTTTACCTTTTTGACCACTCCTTTTCACTCTCTTTTGCTGTGGGTAACTAACTATGGGTCATTACCCATAGTTCTTAGGGTTCTGATCCGGGTCTTTTCTTCTTCTGAACTGTTTCACTTGGCGATCTCATCACCTCCAGTATCTATGTTCATGATTCTCAAATGTACTTTTCCAGCCCTAACCTCTCTGCTGACCTCTAATATTCAGTTGCCTGTTGGAAATCTTGAAAGCAATATGCCCCAAATGGAACTCATTACCTTGTTCTCCAAACCCAACTCCTAATTTTCCTATTACTGTAGAGAGAAGCACTGCCCTTCCAGTCACTTGGGCTTCCAATCTAGGTGACATCTTTTTGAATCCTCACTCTTCCTTATCCCCTAGATCCAATTTGTTTCTGAGTTTTGGTGATTCTTCTACCTTTGGAATATCTCTCTTGTATACTCCTCTCTTCTTCAGTGTGGCCATTACTCAGTGCAGGCCCCTCACCACCTATTGCAGTGGTCTTATGGTTAGTCTACCTGCCTTGTGTCTCCCTTGTCCAATCCTCTGCCTTAGTACCAAAGTTACATTCTATTTCACCCTCCTATTTCACATGCTCCAGTATCTTCCTCCCTCTTACCTCTAGGATCAAATAGAAAGTACCCTTTTTGGCAGAATGTTAAAATCCTTCATAATCTGTCCCTGACTTACCTTTCCAGTCTTTTCATACTTTTATTCCTGCCTATAATACTTTATGATCTTAGTATTCTTTGTACAAGATACCCTTCCAGCTGTGACTTTTCTGACTCTCCCTCCTTGTCTTCGTCTGCTAATCTCCTTGATTTTTTTTTTAAAGTTTCAACTAAAATCCTACCTGGTGCAAGGATCCTTTCCCAGTTCCTCTTAATGCTAGTGTCTTACCTCTAAAGCTTACCTCCAATTTACCTTGTCTATATCTTTTTTTGTATATGGTTGGTTATATGTTGCCTCTCCTATTAGAATGTAGGTTTACCTTTCTTTGTATCCCCTATGCTTAGTATAGTACCTGGCACTCAGTATTTGCTTAATTCTTTCCTTTTTTTGACTGATATAGCAATTCATGAAGAATATTTAATAAGGATCACAGAGATCTTTTTTTTTTTTTTTTTTTAAATAAATGAATAGGGCAGCTAGGTGGTGCAGTGGATAGAGCACCAGCCCTGAAGACAGGAGGACCTAAGTTCAAATCTGATCTCGTACACTAAACACTTCCTAACTGTGTGACCCTGGGTAAGTCACAACCCAATTGCCTCAGCAAAAAATAAATAAAATAAAATAAATGAATAAACATAATTAGGTAAGTGAAATTTGTTAAATATTTCCCAATTACATTTTAAGTCATTTTTAAAAATTGAGTTCCAAATTTTCTCCCTCCCATTTACATGGCAAGTATCATGATATCCATTATATTTCCATATTAGCAAAACATATTTCTATATTAGCTATGTTGCGAAAGAAAACTCCCCTCCCCTGCAAGAAAAATTAAAGTGAAAAAAGTCTATGTGATTCTGCACTCAGGAGTCCATCAGTTCCCTCTGAAGGTAGGTAGCATTTTTTGTCATGAATCCCTTGGAATTGTCTTGATCAGAGTAGTCAAGTTTTTCACAGTTAATCATCATTGTAATTTTGCTGTTACTGGATCAGAGGTCTTGATCTGTGTTGGTGGATGGATGATGTCACTGATAGAATTTTGAGATCTTAAACCCCAAGATTTCTACACTAAGGTTGAATTAAGCAAATGAGTTTGTTGTGCTAACAAAAAATGGGGAAAGGTTACCACAAAAGTTAAGGGGGAAAGCTCTGGAATATTAAAATCTACCATCACTCTTCATTTCCCTTTCTTTATAATCACAGGGAAATTACTCAATGAAATGCTAGAGGAACCTTTTTCTTAAGGAGTCACCCCCAGGTTCATTTTTATCATAATTAAGTACAAAACTTTAGTGAGCAAAATTTCCCCTCTCATTCCCAGACAGAAAATGTAATTTTAGAGGTTGGTGGCTCTTATGTGAATTTTAAGTCTCCCTTAATTATATGATCTATTTGTATTCAGTTTGGTCCTGATCAGATCAGAAAAACAAATCTATAAAATTAACTTTGTGGGTTCCCTACATGTTTTTCTGAATCATGCAAATTACTTCTTGCCTTGACTTGTGCAGTAAACTGCTGGTTGATCTGCTTGTTACAGATCTCTCCTCCTTCCATTTTTCTCTCAGCAGATATCATTCTCTCCCTCATCCCTATTCAGTCATGGCTCCCTTGACCTCCAAGATCAAATATCACATCCTCTATGTGTTGTTCAGAATCCTTCATAACATAGCCCCTTTTTAATCTTCTTATATCTTACTCACCTTCATATCCTTTGGGATTCAGTGATGCTGGCCTCCTTTTTAGTGTTTTCACTGGCTGTATCCCACATTCTGAGATTTTTCTCCTGGCTTTCTTCAGGGTTCAGTTGAAATCCACTTTTTACAAGAAATCTTCCCCTTAATGCTAGTGCCTTCCCTTGATTCTCTTCAGTTTGCCCTCTATGTCATGTACATATGTTTCTACATAGTTATTTTTCTTCCCTCTTAAACTGTTAGTTTCTTGGGAGGAGTAATTGGGTTTTTGTTTTTACCTTTGTATTCTCATCACTTACCATAGTACCTGGTGTGCAGTTTACTAAATATTTAATTTACTACATATTTACTAAATACTTATTTTGTTTCAGTCTTGTTGAAATCAAATATATGTATTTTATTATTCCAAATATAAGTTGTCAAATAGTCCAAATGCAGTTCTTGTTGGACCCTCAAATAGCTACTTTTTCTATGACCTTCCTTTAATATCCTTTCTTCCGTTTGGAGATGGCTCATAAAGGGATGATCTCCACCACAAATTATATCCTGTTCATTTCTTTATTAGTGGACTGGCCTTTGAGGGTCAGTGGGAATAAAAGAAAAATGATCAGTGGTCATTTAGAATAGTTGATTCTTGGCATTTACAGGAGGGGAAAGTATTTGGAGTAAGAAAGGACCATCTGAATTTTTTTAACCAATAAATATTTATTAGATAATAATAATGTGCTTGGCTCGGCCTAAAATAAAACCTAGAGGAAGATATTGCCCCCATTCAACAGAAATCAGCCTTAGAGATTTTCTGTAAGATGGTGTCAGAAAGCAAGGGACTGAGGCCTCCCCAGTATGACTAATCCCAGGCAGGATAGCTACAGGAAGCTTTACCAGGAGCTGTTGGGTGCTATCTTCCAAGCACTTAGGCCTTCTGGCCGTCTCCTCTCCTCCTCCTTAAGTCTCTCCCTTTGTCTTGTTTTTATATGCCCCTTCCCAAAGAAATACACACTCTTCTGTGGTCTTGAGAATGGCTTGATGGAAAGAAGTTGGAATTGAAAGTCTGACTTCAAGTCCAAGCTTCATCAGTTGCTACCTATTTTCTCCTGGGCAAATCATTTAAATTTTCTGTAACCCAGTTTCCTCACCCACCTTCCAATGAGGTGATAGACTATTTGACTTTTTAATGTAATTTCCTTTTTTTTAATGGCAGTACTTTTAACTCATTCCCCTCAGCTCCCTGGTGGAGAAGGGAGAATTGAGATGCTCCCTGCTTCCCACTGTCATTTTCAGGTTCTCCCCTCTACTTCTGTTACTCAACTTCTTTTTCTTTGAGGTTCATGCTTTTCACATGCTGTCTACAGACTCTCATCTCACGCTTTCTTTCCTCAGTGCAATTATTCTCAATTCATACATACCAAATAATTCAAAAGGTAAATTCATAGAATAAAAATTAACACCAATCAGATAGAAATATAATAGGGTAACTCTTGGAGAATATAGGTTATAGGATAGTTGCTGATCTTCCTTAAAAAGGTTACATATTTGAATTGCTTGCCTAACATATCAAATTATAGAAGGAGGGACTATACATTTTTTCAATTCTACTTGGAAGTTTCGCAAAAAAGAAGTTTCTCAAAGATCTAGAAATGCAAGAATGATATATACGCTGTTTTCAGGTCACAGTGAAATAAAAGCATAAGAACATTGCAATGATGTGAATAAAAGTTATAAAAATAAATGGAAAAATTTTAAACATATTATCATACAGTGAATTAAAGAAGACATTAAAAAAAAACCCAGAATATTTGATGTAGTTCTGTCTACTAAAATCTTTGGGATACAACTAAAGCAACTATTAGAAGGAAATGTATTATGTTGAGTGTTTCCATGAGTAAGAATGAAAAAGGGCGGGGCAGTTAGGTGTTGCAGTGGATAGAGCACCAGCTCTGAAGTCAGGAGGACCCGAGTTCAAATCTGGTCTCAGACATTTAACATTCCCTAGCTGTGTGACCCTGGGCAAGTCGTTTAACCTCAATTGCCTCAACAAAAAGCCAAAAAAAAAAAAAAAAAAGAATGAAAAAGGGGAAAATAAATTCAGATTGTACCTAAAGATATGAGAAAAAGAATAAAGCAGTAGCCCAAAGAAAGCTTTTTAAAAAAGAGATGATGTGGTTTGTAAAAATAAATCTAATAAAAAAATAAAAGATTTAACTGAATTGACCAGTAAAATGTGCCATCTTTAAAAAGACCAATAAAATTTGCAAACCCTTAACATTTTAAATGAAAAAGGAAAAGATCACAAAACTCAAAGTAATGAATTATTAAAAATAAATTTATAAAACTGCACAACTATCTTTTTATGAATTAGAAAATTTAAAGGAAGTAGGTGATTATCCAGAAAGATACCCGTTACCCAAATTGGCTCAACTATAAATTCATGACTGACTGAATGTGTGTATGGATTTAGACTATATGTCTGTATATATAAAGTGTGTGTATATTGATTTACTGTCTACTATCTCAGAGGAAACAATAAAATAGATCATCAAAAATTCACCCTGATAGATTCACAGCTGCATTCTTTCAATTTACAAGAGTAAATAAAAATGCCTGTGTTACCTAGAATATTCTTAAATATATAGAAGAATTAAATATTTTTTTAATTCAGTTGTGAGGCAAATATGATGTAGCTTTTAAAAGTTGGAAAAGGCAACTCTGAAAAGGAACTTTTAGACCAGTTGTGCTAATGGATATTGATGTAGAATTAGGAAAGATTCCACCTTCAGTCATAGAATGGAAATAAGAAAGTTCACAGAAGTGAGTGAAGACAACAGTGGAGGGAAAAAGAGAATTTACATTCATATCTTGCCTATCTATGCTAAGTACTTTTTACAAATATTTTTCGATCCTCACAATGCTGGGAGGTAGGTATTGTGAGTAGCCCCTCTACCTGTTTATAGATGAGGAAATTGAGGCAAATAGAGATTGTTATTTTCTCTCAGTCACACAACTTGTAAGGTTTAGATTTGATCTCCGGTCTTCTGGACTACATTTCCAGTGATCTGCCATCCAGATATCAGAATGATAGTTCTGTTATGTAACAAATTATGTTAGCTCAAAAAACCTGGAATGTGTTAAAAGTTTGACTCTTATTCAAACCAAAAATATGAAGATAATTTCTTTTTTTGAATCTGAAGGCTATGTGAGAGGAAAGACTATTACTTCCTGTTTTTGTTTATTAAATATACTTAAATGTCTTGACTATGTCATTAAGTGTATCATATCCAGACATGGACTCCTTTGCTGGAGTATCTCTAGCTTCCCGTAACACTAGCTTTGGATTGCTATATTTCACTTGAGGCAAGCCCAGGAGGTAGCTGGATGAATGACTAGAGGTTCAATATTTTGCTGAACCTGTACCCCTTTGAATATTCCTAGTATTCTCTATTATTGAGACAAAAAATGAAGGGCACTTACACATGGTGACCTCTTGTTCACAAAGTCATGCTTGTCATTGTAGTGCCCTCAACTTCCCAACCAGATTGTATAGTTTGAGCTAGTTTTGCTATGTAATGTAGGAGATTGTAATTCTTTGCTAGATAAAGGAGAAAAAAGATCACAGTACATGAAATATTTTTGAGAAATTGTCAGAAATTTCAGAACTTAAAACTTGGGCAGCAGAGTTAAGACTAGAAAGGAAGGGGGGAGGGGGAGAGAGGGCAGGTTAGGAAGGGTTTTGAATCCCTAAGAGAAGATTTTATATTTGATTCTGGAGGTGATAGGAGCCACTAGAGTTAATACTGAGTTTTTTTTTTGTTTTGTTTTGCTTTGTTTTTTTGCCAAGTTGTTTGGTTTTACCTGTTTTTAGCATGAACTAAACAGAAAGTTATGGATGACTCTGAGTTCTAGTTCTAACTGGTCCCACTAACTCACTCTGTAATTCCCTTAGCCATCTCACTTAGCTTCTCCAAAAGTTGGTTTCTGAGTCTACTGAGGATTTCATTTTAATTCTTAGCATTGATTTTCAGGGAATTCTCTCCCATTAAGACAGCTATCTTGGTTTTGTTGAACTCTGAAGAAGGGCATCCAAAGGCCCTTTAGGTACCTGGCGAAATCCAGGCATCCCTTGTGTGTCTAGAATTCCTTCCTTTACTGACTTTGGTTTGCACTGTCTGTCTGTATTCTGTGTCTAAATGTCACAGTCATTTGCAGTTCTTTATGGAACCTTTTTTGTTCTTTGTACGAAATAGGAAATTGTGTACTTTTAAGTACATCATATATGTTTATGGACATTTGCCATTCCAGGACTTTTATAGTTTCCTATGTTAATAGAGTGTGGATGGGGAGAGGGGGAAGCATGCAGTTGGGGTTGAGTGACTTACTTGCCCCAAGGTCACACAGCTAGTGTCAAGTAGGTGAAGCTGGTTTTGAACTCTGGTTCTCCTGACTTTAGAGCCGGTGCTCTTATGGACTGTGCTACCTGACTGTCCCAGCTAAGCATTTTTTTTTGCATTTCATGAAAAAATGTTGGGAAACAGGAACCAAGCAAGTTGAAAATATAGTTAAGGCCTACTTTATTTTTATGGTATAAACTCTTATCTTATTCATTAATCTGTTAAGCATATTAGAATAGGATTGTCCCTGAGTCTATTGGAATCAGGGTGCCCTGGGAAAGAGTTTGAGGTAGGTTGGTATATTGGAGACTGTGATGGGAGGAAGGCAGACCTACCAGTAGGATCAGAGGAGGGATGTGCAATATATGGGCCTTGTTTACACCTTAGATGTGGTTGCATGCGAGCGTGTGTGTGTGTGTGTGTGTGTGTGTGTGTGTGTGTGTGTGTGCATGCGCACGTGCTTCTATGTATCTTATTGTCCATTGCTTTCCTGGTTTGGTTTTATTTTCAATCTTTTTGAGAATTCTTTACTTAAGTGTCAATATGATCTATAAGCTATTGTTCCTGAGGAGTAGTGACTGCTTGTGTATCATCATCCTCTGTTTTAATGCCATGATACACATGGAATTTTTTTTTCCAAATGCTCCCTGAAAGTGTCTCAGTTGTCCTTCCTGACTCATAGACACCACCCACTGTAGATAACAGTTCTGCAGAATGACTTTAGTTTGAACTTTTTGTGGTCACACAGGAAGCATTTATGTTTTTATACAGTCTTTCTGTCATCAGGACTGAGTTGTCTTGTCATAACTTAGCAGCCTGTCTGGTCAATGGATTATTATTGTGGTACCTGAGAACCTGATAAAACTTTCTCTTCGGTGCCTTAATCCCTTGGATGTTGTGTGACGAGATACTCATGGTGGCAGTGCTATGTGTTCCTCATGTGTGCTTAAAAAGGTGGCCTGTCTGACTGCCTAAGACATTGGCATTGCCAAACCAGTTTAACAATTGAAACACACTTTTGTGGTTTGGGGCAATAACCACACATGGAGGCAGAGCCCAGTGCTTTATAAACAGATAATAATCTCAAAATGTATGACAGAGCAATTAAATAGGATTTTACTTAATATTGCTTATATAATAAAGAAGATGGTGGTTATCATATATTATTTACTAAGGTGTAAATATGGCTAATTTTAAATGAGTTCCCCCATCTAAAGTCCAACTGGCATAAAGGATCAGGAATTAAGCACCATCTCAGACACTTAGTAGATTGGTGACTCCAGGAAAGTTGCTTAATCTCAGTGTACCTACATTCCCTCTTTTGTAAAATGATGAGATTGGGCTCATTGGCCTCTAAGGTCACTTCCAACTCCAAGTTTATAATCAATCAATCAACAGGCATTTGTTAAGTATACACCATGTTCCAGACCCTATGCAGGGAGTTGGAAAAACAAGTACAAAAAGTTACACTCTAATAGGGTAAAATAGTATAATATGTATATCAAAAATATAAAGTTAATAAACAGAACTATTCTGAACAAGTCATTATAAAGTCATTTCGGAGGGAAGACACTGGGGGGGGGATCAGAAAAGATTTCATGATGTAGAAGATGATGTTTAATTATGTTGTAGAAGACTGGCATCTCTGATATGAGGGCTGCCCAGCCCCTTTGGTGTCCACCTGGCTTTCAATTCTCACCTGTGACTCCAAGAAGCTGTAGCACGCATAGCCACAATACCCTGGTCAAACTGTCTCAGCAGATAGGCTAAAACCAGGTTGAGAGTAACAGTGGGCCTCAAACCCTGACTGCCATTGGCCCTCTGAAAACAAAGGACGAACAATAATAAAACAAAAAAAAAAAATTCATGATGCTGCTGTGAAGTGGGAGTGCTTTCTAGACACCTGGGATGGTCAGAAAAGTAGTGTCTAGTGTGATGGATGGACAGGGAGAAGGCCAATTTGGTTGGACTACAGAGTGGGTGGGAAGTGAATGTTGTCCAGTGAGCCTGGAAAAGATAGGTTGTGGGATTAGTATTTTTGATCCTTGAGGCAATTGGAAACGGTAGGAAAGATCTGTACTTAAGAAAATGACTAGCAGCAGACTGTAGGTTGGACTAAAGAGGGAGCTTGAGTCAATCAGGAGGCTACTGAGATTGTTAAGGGACTAACAAGATAATATAGGTACAGGGTAATGAAGGCCTGAACTGAGGTATGAATAGGGAAAGAAAGGATACAACCCAATAATGGAATGTGAGGGGTCCAAGGGCATGCATTAGGAGTTTGCCAAGCCTTTAACAGAAACAGAGAAACTTGGAAGAGGAGAGGGTTTAGAGGAAAATAATGATCTGTTGATGGTAAGATATCTCTGGGACTTCTAGTGCTAAATGTCCAAGGGAAGACGACAGTTTAAATGGCTGTTATTGAGATTAGACTTGGGCCAGCTCATAATTCTCATATTTCCAGGTTTCAGTCAGTTAAAATTGGAACCAGAGAATTTCCATCACTTAGACATGTAATGATCACTGCTATGCTGTGACTCTTAACACTTTAGGATCCATATTTGGTGGCCATTAATTATGCTACCTCACTTCCTAGTATTTTAATTCTAGGATAGATATGAAGGGATGCTTTCCTTGACAGTTATTTTAATTAAAAAAAAAAAAAACACAAAAAAACCCAAGTTGTTGTTTGCTTGCATTCAGTCATTGTGGAAAGGATCATTTTGTTCTGGGTGTATCATTTAGGAATGACATTGATCCCAGCTCTGCTTTCTACTTGCTACCCCAGGTAACCTTGGGCAACTCCTGTATAATTTCTCTGGGCCTCAGTACTCTGTCAAATAAGGAATTAAACTAGGTGACCTCTTAGAATTCTTTTAGCTTTAAATTTGTAATCCTCTGGTCTTGTGAACTAGGTGTGTTTATTCTGAAGAAGAGAAGAGAGACCTGAGAGCTAGCTTCAATATGAGTTCCCTTTCTCTTCTCAGTCTCCCTGACATCTCATGTCAGTATCCTTTGACATCATTCAGTCTCTGAGGAAGAGGTGACCTTTCCCTTTGCCATACCCAACGTCATTGCCACAAATTGCACCCTCAGTCACCCTCCCTTTTCTAAGTCTTCAATCTCTTCCTGTCAACATGTACCTCCTAGCTGCCTTCAGATCCATCCAAGGCTTCCCTTTCCTTAAATAACTTTCACTAGGTCCTGCTATCCCCTCATGGGATATTTCTGCCTTTTCTCAGACAAACTCCCTAAAAAAGCAATTTGTGCTCACGGCCTCCACTTTTTCACCTTTTCCTCACTCCTTGGCCTCATCTCTCAGCTGGAGCTGCTCTGCAAAGTTACTTTTCTCAGGTTGCCTGGCTGCCTGTTCCTCTGGAATGCTCTCTCCTTTCTGATTCTGAAACATCACTTTGGTTCTCCTCCCACTTGCCAGACTGCTCCTTTGCTGGCTCATAAAACGTACCCTGTCCCTTAACTGTGGGTATTACCTCAAGATTCTGTCTTAGGCCTGCTCTCCTTTTTTTTTTTCTCCCTGCCTATCTGCTCCCATCAGTTTAATTATCCTCTCTGCAAGACCTCCCATATCTCTATGTCTACCCTTTAATTGATATCTATAGATCTACTTCTCCCCTGGGCTTCAATCCAACACCAGCAGTTGCCTACTAGAACTTACAGACAGGATTTCATATCAAAAAACCTAAACTCATCTTCTCCCCTAACTTCCCTCCTCTTTCTCCCTCTTTGTGGCAGAGGCGCTACCATTTTCCCATTACCATTTTCCAAGTTTGTAACTTTATTATCATCCTTGTTTCCTCACTTTGCCTGAGTTCACATATCTAATCCCCTGGCATGTTTCTCCTTCCACCTTAGTGCAGATTCTTATCACCTTTCCCCTGGAATAGTGCTGCAGCCTCCTCATTTGTCTGCCCTTTTTGTGAGTCTCTTTGCTCCTGTCTAGCCTACACATGCTGCCATACTGATTTTCCTTAAGCAGAGCTCTGCCCATGTCAGTACCTTGCTCAGTCAATTTTGGTGGCTCCAGCTGCCCTTGGACCAATCCTTCTGTTTAGCTTCCAAAGACCTTCCCCACCTGACCCTCACCTGTCTATCCAAACCTCATTGGGCATTCCTTGCTCTAAAGCATCTTCGGCTCTTCTGGGGCCCAGCTTCTGGGGCCCCTCTCTCAAGGCATCTTGTCTTTATTCCCATACTCTTACTATTTACTTGTGGGCCCCATGTGTCTGGCAGAATCCTGTGAAGGGGGGATTCTTGCATCTTTGCAATTTTCCCTGGCCCCTAGCATGGAACCTGATGTGCAGCAGAGGGAAGAAAATAGAGTATCTCCCATGTGCTAGGTTCTGTGCTGTGTCCTAAACACACATCTCCTTTGTGAAATGAGACTTGCACTCCGGCAGAGAGGTGCTATTATGATGCCCGTTTTAGAGTTGGAGAAACTGAAATTAAGTGATTTTCCCAGGGTTACACAGTAAATATCTATGGTCAGATTTTGAACTTGGTTTCTTCTAAATCCAGGCACCTATCATCTCTTTGCTCTCCCCGGTTCTTAGGGGCCATTGAGACAAGCTAGGGAAAAAGCACTTCGATAGCATCTATTATATACCGAGCCTTAAGCTAAGTGCTTTACAAATCTTCTCATTTGACAACAGTTTGAGCAACTCTGTAAAAAGAGTGAAAGGTAAAAGGAGTGAAAGGGACATGACTCCACCTTCATCTTTTTATATTACTTGACTTTCTTGGTGACTTCTCATATTCCCCTCTGTCTCTCTTTGTACTTCTACTTTTCTGTTCTTGTATTGGAGGTGTAGGCAGAAATGAGAAAGAAGTGAGGTAAATTTAATCTGCAAGGATTTTGTCCCAACATGTACTTTTCCCACCTCAAAAAGTTTTATAAATGTAATTGGTCATTATTTAGGAAGGAGCTGGAGGCATTGACAGTTCCCCCTGAGGGGGTAGATTATTGTATTCAGTTCCACTTTATAGTATTTTTAAAAATAACTTTCTCTGTTCTAAATCTCCTCTTTAATGGACTGCTTAGTCTGTGGCTTTCAACTCTACAGACATCTGTTCGACTCTATGTAGGCCCCATGTACACACCCATTAGTTGATCCCACTAAACATATGGTAGAATTCATTAGCAAGTACATCAGGCAAGCCATGCTTTTTGATTAGTGTTTGAGCCAGGGCACCAAGGGAGACAGCTCTTGTGGCTCAGCACCTTTAGATTACCTAGCTCTTAAATGACAAAATGACCATCTGACCTAGTGTTTAACACTTCATAGTATAGATTGGGTAGGCCTGGTGGGCCTTAACTTGAGTATTCTCTGTACCACACATGAAAGAAGTGGCAATGTGCCTTTGCTTATCTGGTTTTGTATTTATTATAAGTCTATCATGAAATGTCTGCTGAGATGACTCATCTTTGTAGTTGGCAAATATCAGGGAAGGAGAGAATTTATATAGAATGGTGACCAAAAGTTCAAATGAAGAGCAGAAAACATTTTTTGTTAATTCATCATCATTGTAAATTATAAGGGTCTCTATTATCGAATATATTGATAATAGAGGAATCATAAAGTAAAATGGGATACCTATTGATTACTGTTAATTGCCTCTGCTGCCTAGTTTTTGTTCCTTTTTATAATTTTTATAATTGTTACTTCAATAATTGAAATATTGAGGTAACTAGAAGAGAATTAGGCAATTTACCAAACAAGATACATTGACAGTCATATTTTAGCAAATAGGGGTCAACTCAATTATTTCCGTTTAGAACTTGGTCAGATTTCAGATGAATGCAGAGTTAACTACAGGGATGGAGGAGAGAAAGGAGGGGAGGCCTTTTCAGATAATTGAAGTCGATAATTTTTATTAACATTTGGAATAGAAAAGGTTTCTAAATCTTCCCTTCTGGACTAGAATTAAACAACAATGGAAAGTATCTTGTTTACCCAGGCCAAAGACGTTCAGTCTGAGATTCACTCTGGAAGCAAATTTGAGAGCTTTGTTGGGACCTCAAACTATGGTGTCATGAAGCAAGAAGTCTGAATTCAGCAGTATTGTTATGTCTGCATGTGGATTTCTAGTGGGTTATTGAAAATTATTTTTATTTTTGGGTGATAGTTGTTGTTGATTATTCTATCATGTACATCACTTTTTTTTGTATATGGTTGTTTAAGCAAGTTGCATCCTCCCCCATTAGCTTGTGAACTCCTCAAGGGCAAAAATCTTTTGCCTTTATGTCCCCACCACTTAGCACAGTGCTTGGCTCTTAGTGGGCGTTTAAAAAATGCTGATTGGCACTACTGATCAGAGAAAGGCAAATTGAGACAACTTTGAGGTTACCACTACATACCTCTCAAATTGGCTAAGATGACAGGAAAAGATAATGAATGTTGGAAGGGATGTGGGAAAACTGGGACACCGATACATTGTTGCTGGAATTGTGAATTGATCTGTCCATCCTGGAGAGCAATATGGAGCTATGCCCAAAGGGCTATCAAAATGGGCATACCCTTTAATCCAGCAGTGTTTCTACTGGACCCATATCCCAAAGAGATCATGAAAAAGGGGAAAGGATCCACATGTCAAAAAATGTTTGTAGCAGTCCTTTTTTGTAGTGGCAAGAAACTGGAAACTGAATGGCTGCCCATCAGTTGGAGAATGGCTAAATAAGTTCTGGTATATTAATGTCATGGAAAATTATTGTTCTATAAGAAATGATCAGCAGGATGATTTCAGAGAGGTCTGGAGAGACTTAGATGAACTGATGCTAAGTGAAATAAGCAGGACCAGGAGATCATTGGACACAGCAACAAGAAGATTATACAGTGATCAGTTCTGATGGATGGATGTGGCTCCTTTCAACAATGAGATGATTCAAACCAGTTCCAATAGTCTTGTGATGCACCCAAAGTGAGGGCTGTGGGAACTGAGTGTGGATCACAACATAGTATTTTCACTTTTGTTGTTGTTGTTTGCTTGCTTTTTGTTTTTTTTTCTCATTTTTTTTCTTTTTGATTTGATTTTTCTTGTGCAGCATGTTAATTGTGGAAATATTTATAGAAGAATTATACATGTTTAACATATATTAGATTACTTGCTGTCTAGGGAAGAGGGTGGGGGAAAAGAGGGAGAGAAAAAAATTTGGAACACAAGGTTTTGCAAGGATGAATGTTGAAAATTACGTGTTTTGAAAATAAAAAGCTTTGTTAAAAAATAAAAATAAAAAGATGCTGTTTGGCTGTGAGTAGTTTGTCATAAAATTTTGTAGCTATTCTAGTTCAGAACAGTTTATTCTTTATTGATATAGTATGTCCATGTCCATAGAGATAGAAAGAGAACATTTTCTGGTAACTTTCTCTTCTATAACTTTCTCATGAAGCAAGGTAAAATTGTCTTTTCCCTCTTCTCTCACATCTCCACTGTACTCTGTTTTCTCCCTTGTTTTATGGTTTCAGAATGTTCTGAAGAGAACGTAAGGGCACGTAAGTTCATTGACATTGGCCTGAACCATCCTGTTGCTGTCACTTGTTTTTAGTCACACAGTGTTTCACGCCTCTTCATGTTTCCTAGGCTAAGTGAATTTCAGTATTGAAAAGAGTACTCAGTGATTCAGGTATCAAGCCTGCTTTCTTACCCCTGTATTGTAGTAGGATGTTGCCCCTTGTCTTTCCTTTTGCTTTCCTAGATTTTGGAGGATTGATTGAGGTCAAAGGATCATAGGTCTGGAATTGGAAGGGACTTTAGCTACTATCTTATCCAACCTTCCTAATTTATAGATGAAGAATACATTGAGACCCAGAGATACCAAGTAAGTTATGCAGTAAGTGATAGTGCTTCATTTGAATGTAAATACTTTGATTTCAGTTTCAGGACTCTTTTCACTGCCTTCTAGTGAAATAACAATCTAGAAGTACAAAATATGCCATAGCATAGCATCAGGGTTAGTATAAAACATGTGTTCCTTTTAAAAAAAAATGTTGTTCTAGAATTTTGAGTTTCTCTCCCCCTCCTTGAGAAGGCAAACAGTTCGACATAGATTGTAAATGTGCGATCATAAAACATTTCATATTAGCTGTGTTATAAAAGAAAATGCAGACTAAGAAAATCCAAGAAAAATAAAGTTAAAAAACAGTATGTTTTTGGTCTGCATTCAATTTTATCAGTTCTTTCTCAAAGTCTTTTGGAATTGTCTTGGATCATTGTATTGCTGAGAATAGCCAAGTCATTTACAGTTGATCATCAAAAGTGTTGCTGTTACTGTAAAAGTTCTGTTTAATTTCACTTTGCATCAGTTCATGTAAGTATTTTCAGGTTTTCCAAAACCATCCTGCCCATAAATTCTTATAGTACAATAGTTTTCAATAATCATATACCATTGCTCATTCCCAGTTAATGGCCATCCTCTCAACTTCAGTTTTTTTTTTGATACCACAAAAAGAGCTTCTGTAAATATTTTTGTACACTCATGTCCTTTTCCTTTTTCTCTGATCTCTTTGGGATATAGACCTAATAGTGGTATTGCTTAATCTAAGGGTATGCACAGGTTTATAACCCTTTGGATATAGTTGCAAATTGCTCTCCAGAATAGTCAGTTCAAAACAGTGCATTACTGCCCCACTTTTTCCATATCCCCGCCAATATTTGTCATTTTCCTTTTGTATCATTTTAGCCAATATGATAGGTTTGTGATGTTTTAATATGTATTTCTCTAATCAGTAATGATTTAGAGCATTTTTTTTCATAAAACATGTGCTTCTTAATCTGAGATAATTTTAATTCAGGTAGATTATCTGAAAAGAGAGCATCCCATCTGCAGGTGATGGGTATATCTTAACAAACAAGGCCTCCTATTAACATAGGAATTACATTTGAAAGGACCCTTGTTGTTCAGATATTTTTGATCATGTCCAACTCTTTGGCCCCCATTTGTTTTTTTTGTTTGTTTGTTTGTTTTCCTTGGCAAAGATACTGAGTGGTTTGCCATGTTCTTCTCCAGCTCATTCTACAGATGAGGAAATTGAGTCAAACAAGGTGAAGTGACTTGCCCAGGGTCACACAGCTAGTAAGTGTCTGAGGCCAGATTTGAACTCTAGAAGATGGGTCTTCCTGACCCGGCACTCTGTGCACTGTGCCTGCCACTTTGCTGCCTCCAAACAACTCCTAGAGACCATCAGTCCTCTCATTTTATACCTAAGGAAATGGGAAATATAGATAGTCGCCGGATATTTATTAAGATTTACTACATGTCAGACACTGTGTTGAATCCTGGTGATAGAGTATCCAAAGTTAGTTTCACTGAGTCCAGTGAGAGAGAGATGACAGGATGAATTGGCACTACTCAGCAGGTATAAGACAGCAAGCATTCAGAGGAACTAGAACGAGCTTCTTAAAGATGGTGGGATTTGTATTTGAGATCAGAAGGAAGCTTGGGAAGTCAGGAGGGAGCCACGATTGTCTGAGGATCCACTCTGGGCTTGCGTGGACATAAGAGCAACAGCTTCTCTTAGGTGTTCAAGGTCACACTGAAAATAACTTGCATCATAGTTAAGATTTGAATTCCTGGTTGTAGGCTCTAAATCCAGTATTTTTTCACTACGCCAGCCTATACTTGTGTTTAAAAAAAAACAAAAAACTGTTCATATATGTGTTGAAGGAAGTGTGGTTTAGATAGCAGTTCATACAAGAAAGTTCTGAGGATTTTAGTGTATGACTCACCAATATGACATACTATGGCCCCTAAAGTCACCCTGATCTTCAGCTGTATTGGTAGAGAATCTTGTTCCGGCCCCCTCACTCACCCTACAGAAATAAGGAAACAGTAGAAGTCTGCCATGTATTCATACACAGTAGTTTCACATTTGCTGGTATGTTAGAGAAGGTGATCGATCAAGTCACTCATGATTTCCTCCAAATCGGAATTTTTCATTCTGTTTGTGTCCTAGACCCCTTGGTTGCTCTCATAATAATGTTTTTAAATGTATAAAATATATAGACCTACAAAAAAACTTCAATTAAAATAAAGATGTAATTTTTCTTTTAAATTTCACAGATACTGGATTTGGAAAAACAAAACAAAACAAAAATCTGCTCTGGGTAGGAAGCTATCTGGGAATATTTTATATTAGAGAGGGCCTTCTCTCTGGCCACTGTTAAGTGAAGTAACATTATTACCAAATAATGGAACTAAAAAGCCTGTGGTCTTTTGTCATTTCTAAACTTTTGTTAATTACAGAAGAGAGGCCCTGAAACCCTGAAGATGGAGTGATAGATTTGGGGTCAGGAAGGCTTGAAGATAAATCCTCCCTCAGAAGCTTAACAGTTCTGTGCCTTTGAGCAAGTGAAAACCGAATGAGATCATATATGTGGAAATGCAATCCCTACGTGTGTCAGCAGCAACAATAATAATAATAGTTATCATTTCTTGGTAGCCATTAAGAAGAAAGTGGGTGCATTTGTGTTTCTACCATCCCTGCTTGAGAACTAAGGAAAAATTTTTTAATGAGAAAGGCAAATGACAAGGGTTAGATACAAACCCTAGTAACTCGGCTTATTTGCAAAATTGTAGTTATTCAGAGATGTCTCGTTTAAATATCTTTCCATCACCCCCACCTCCGGCCTATCATAGAGTACATGTTTCATTTATATAAATTATCTATAAATATTAGAAAGGTCCTTTGCTTCCTGTAGAATGTAGTTTAGAGTTTTAAAGGGTGGGGTTAGTGCGGTTTCTTAAATTTGTTTTTTGAAATACAGAGAATTGATTTTTACCTTTTCTCCCTCCTTTCCTCTTCTCCTTTACTCTCTTCTTTTTTCCTCCATCCCTTTTTCGTTCCCTCTCCCTCTCTCCCTCCCTTCCTCTCTCATCCTCTCCCTTCCTTTCTTCTCTCCCCTTTCCCCCATCTTTCTTTTTCTCCCCCCTTTTTAAACAACTTCTGTCAAACTGCTGTTATGCCAGGCTGGCACTCGTGCTCTAATCTCTTTAGGCATCCTCACTTCCAGCCTCTTGAGTGCACTGGGGGGTAAAGAAAGGGAGAGGAGAAAAAGAGGTGCACGGACAGTGGGGTGCAGAGCCCTGCCAATCATGCACGGTTACACTGGAAGCAGCTGTCCCTGTAGCCTGAGTCACGTAATCGCCAAGACCATGCATATTCATTCTCCTCTTGGTTAGCTTAGGAAATGCAGACATGGAGGGCATCCTTTTGATGGATGGAGTCTAATATCTTGTCATTTCTAAAACTTCTGGTCTCAGGAAGAAGTGCATTGGCATGGAAGGCTTTGCACAAGAGGCGAGGCTTCTGAGTTGGGTGGATTGTTATCGCCTCGTGCGGCCCTTCGCAACTTCCTCTCTTGCCACCCACAGCCAAATACGGAAACTGTGTACTATCCGGCCACTTCTGCAATTGCCAGTGTTCATAGTTCTTGGGGACCTCTCCTCAGCACTTAGACTTTCATGTTTTGCAACTGAAAGACAAAGCTCATGTTGAATTTTAAAATGCGCTTTTTGTGGTGTTCTGTCCCACTGACCCTCCTTCTCCCTGTTCCCTCCATTGTACAGTGCTCCAGTTGAAGCTTCAGCAACGACGGACCCGGGAGGAGCTGGTGAGCCAAGGGATCATGCCGCGTGAGTACCAGTTTTCTTCAGCCATATCCCTGCCCTCCTCTCTGAGCTGGGTTGGATAAATGTGACTGATGGAGTGGCATGGGAAATACTGGGCACACAATAGAAAACTCCTCCATGTGGTTTCCTCTTCCCCCTCCCACTTTTCAAAGTTTGGTACTTTCAAATGGTAACTCTTCTGGCCAGCAAAAATCAATAACTTTGATTAGTTTGAAAGTGGGAGACAGTGAGGGAGGGCAGAGATGGCTGTGTATCATCCTTTAATTCTGTGATGTATGATCAAAAGCTCTGTTTTATATGTACCTTTGTGGGCAGGGCAGGGACTGGTAACTGATCTTTATGCAGGTTTCCTGCCTCTATGTGAGTTCTGTCGACTTAACGTAATTCTTTAACTTGACTGTAAAGGGTGAGGACCCATAAATTTTCTGCCTTGGTGTTTGACTTGGAAAAAACTCCCTGTGGTTTACTTCTCTGCCCTCCAAATCGCAACCTTGTTTTCCGAATTGCTGAAGCAGTTATTCTTAGAAGAAAGGTTTTGACTTGGACTTCACTATGAGGCATTGATGGGTATTGTGCTGGGGCCGTAAGCTTAGGCTTATGTACACACACCAGAGAGGCCAATTGATGGCTCAGGAGACAGCTTGGAAATTGAGAACCCCTTGACACTAGTGTGCTAGAAGATAGAGAGTGCAAGATGTGCTCAGGGAGACCTAACTGTGGACAGACCATTTCATCTCTCTTGGCCTCCGCTTCCTGGGTAGCACAAATGTGATGCTAAGATTGCTCTCCAGCTCCCCTCACCAGGTTATTAAGAGGAAAGGGCTTTTTAAGTCATGAATCATTACCGTAATGCTAATTGTTATTATTTTCAATACCAGTAGGATCATAATTATAGTGGAGACAGAAGCCAGCCAAACTTTTATGGTTTCTGTTGACAATTCTTTTTCAACCCTCAGCAAATAACATGCTTATAGTTTTTCTTCTTTGAAAAGCCCAAAAAAAGGACTCTCTCAGCCCTTCTCTGAAAAGCTACCTATTACATTCCCATTATTTCAGAGAAATGCACTAAAAGAAACTTCCAGAACACTTTCTAATTGACAGAAAGGGAATTAGTTGTCTACCTTCATAACTCAAGGAACATTGGTGACATGTTCCTTCCTCTGCTTTTCTGGGACTTCAGGATGAAACAGTACTGAATCCAGAAGGAGATTTTAGCAATACCTGGGGTATCTAAGAGGCCTGTCAAAGGCAGATCTTTTTTGTGGTCAGTCATTATTCTGCTACTGCACTGGTCACTCATCGTAGGCCATGTTCATTCCTGTCTTGTTTTATGCTCTTCAGTGTAGAAACTGGTTTTATAGTTTACCTGTACCTGCTTTCAGTGTCGGATTTGGCAAAAGTATCCCAGTGTGAAAGGAACTTTCTCCATTTATTTTGTAGAGGGAGTCCTTGGAAAATACCAAACCAGTCTAGTCCATATGATTTAGGCAATAATCTGTCTATAAAACATTCATTTCGTAAGAAGCCATCCTAGCTTTATTTTCTAGTCTCATGGTACCAACAGCTAGAAGAGAGCCTTGGAGATCATTTAGTGCCTGATCTTTAACTTTACAGATGAGGAAACAGGTCTAGAAAGGGATACAGAATGAATGTCACCTGTGACATAGCCTGCCACCCTGTCCTACACATTGCCCTTTTAGTGCCCTAAACTGCCTAAAGAAGCCACGAAGTGGCCCTGTGAATGAGCTGAGAAAGGCCATGCCTTCCTTACAAAATGATCTCCAGATTGATCTGCAGCAGGCCAACCTCTGGAGGTGGACAAATTACCAGATGCTCATCAAAGAAATTAATTCTGTTTGTTTCAATAAGTGCTTCCTTAAGTATGTAATATTTCACTAGATACTTTGAATGATATTAAAGAAAAGGGGTGGGGCTGCATTCAAGGAAATTAAACTCTAGTTGGGGAGCTAACCCTGACCCAGACAAATTAGCTGGAGACAGTTAAGTGCTAGGGTGTGGGGTGAAGGCCTGTAGAAGATGCCTTCTTTTCCCTGCCTTCCTCCAGCTTACACCTCTCACTTCCCAAAGAACAGTCCATTTGTGGGTAGATACTTTGTAGGACAAGATGATGCTGCCTTCTTATTGACAAGACTAGGCTGTGGAGCTCCTGGGACTCTGGCAGGTTTGGACGTTTTACTCTTGATTGTATAGTGTCATGAAATATTAGACAGAGAGAGCATGTTAGACATTATTTTGTCCAGGCTTTTCCTCTTCTATTTTCTTCCCTTTTTTTTTGATAGATGAGGTAGGTAAAGAAATTGAGATCTAAAGAATTTGTCATCTAAGGTCACAATCAACTTTTTGTTAAATGACTTTTGGGTGCCAGGCACCAAAGACACCAAGAATATCAGAACCAAACCAAAACCAAAACAGTCTCTGCCCTCAAAGAGCTTCCATTCATTGGAAGAACCCGACATGCAGAGATTGAATAAATCCCAGGCAGTGCAGGGAGAGAAGTAGGGCACGAGCACTTTCAAGGACATCAAAGGTCCTGTTTAAACTGAATCTTGAAGAAGGCAGAGGGGAAGAGGGATGCATAGCTGTGTGTGAAGGATGTGCCTGAGCAGATGCAGAGATGGGAAATGGAGGGCTCTATGCGAGGAACAGCACAAAGGGCAGTTTTACCAGAGCCCAAAGTTTGGGAGTGGGATGAGGGATTCAAAGTCAGGACAGATATGTTGGGGCCAGGTGATACAGGACTTTAAAGGTTACATCTCCTGGAATTGGCTGAGCAGAGATCATTCAGGTTTGTGCAGAAGGAGAATCATGGTGGCAGCTGAGGGAGGCAGGACTGGAGCAGGCAAAGCCTTGAGGGAGTTAGCTCTACCAGCAGGCTTGGGGGGGCGGGCAATGACCTAGGTGAGAGGTGAGGAGGGTATCTACCAGGGCAGTCACCTTGTAAGGGGTGGGAGGGCCAGAGACCAGGATAGAAGCAAAAAGGGAGATATTGGAGTGTGAAATCAAGAATAATGCAGAGCTCATAAACCTGGGAGACAAGAAGGGTGGTGCCTTTGAGAGAAAAGGGAAAGTTTAGAAGAGGATTGGGTGTTGGGGAGAGTTTTGTGAACTCAGCAGTAGAACCCTTCTTTCTAAAAAAGGGCTTGGCTGCTGAAATAGACCACAGTGCCTGGTTCTTCCTGTCTCTGTCCTAACGATGTGCATCATTTAAGACATCTGGCCTATCCTGTAGAAGGTGGTGTCTGCTGTAGGCTGTTAAACAGGATCACTTCCCAATCTCCTTTGTTCTCAGCATGTAAACATAGGTTTCAAATTTAATACCACTTAACTAAACTCTGTAGTGGTGTAGAAAATGCTAGACAGCACTGGATTATATGTTCCAGGGCCTGTGCTTTCACCGTGAATTTCTGAGGCTCTGTATACCTTGAAGGAGCTAAGTGGGGGAAAGGGGAAGATGGCTGAGTTAGGAAGCCAAGGCCAGACGTGTTCCATGTGCTTCCATTAGAGATTTAGCCAGTGTTTGGGGAAGAGAGGAGCTGTGTTTGGGATGGTGCCTTGTTCTTAAACAATGCTTTCCCTTTGCCTTTTATATTTGACATTTAAAGGTGTAAAAGGGCAGGAGGTTAAGGTGAATTCTAAGAGAAACGTTCTGGCAGTGAGATGTTGCAGAGGAATGACCTTTTAAAGGAATCATGGAAGTTCTGTTACATGCCATTAACCAGACAAATCTATAATCTCTCCTGGAGAGAAGTGAAGAGCCTCTGGTGTTTTTTTGTTTTTTTTTTTTTCTTTTTCTTTTCAGACTAACATTATTAAGTTTATAGGATTACTGAGAAGAGAACAACAGTGTCCCATTTTTAATGAATTTAAGTCTGTAAATAACATGCTAGTATTTTCTGTTTCTTTTCCCCAAATTTTTTCCACATACACAGAGAGTGTTTCTCTGGATCTTTGGCATTATCGAGGATAATTTGCTCCACTAGAAGAGATTGCAGTCCTTTCATGCTATTTCATCCTGCAGCATTTTTCATAGACTCTAAGTTGAAAAGATACTTTGGAGTACCATGTTGTCCAATGTCTACCTAAACAAGGAAGCTTTCAACAACTTTCAATCCCCAAAATGGTTATCCAGCCTTTGCTCCACTCCCTGCGGGAGAACCCACCACTTCTCAAGGCAGCCCACTCCATTGTGGGATCCTACTAATTCTTAAATGAATTAGTCCTTAATTTCCCCTTTTGAAACTTCCAACCAGAGCTTCTCCTTCTGTCCTCTGGTGCCAAGATCCAATTGAATTCCTTTTTATAGCTGTCCCCAGGCAGGAAGCCACCATGTCACTCCTAAATCTTCTTTTCAGGCTCAGCATGCTTTGCTCCTTCCATCAGGTCTTCTCTGGCATGATCTTGATTCCCTTCACTATCCTGATTGCCCTCTTTCTGGCCAGTCTTCACTTTATCAGTTGCCTTCCTAAAAGGAAGTGAACCCCAGTATTTTTGTCTGGTTTAATTAAGAGCAGGTCTTTCATGTAAGATTGGATTTACATTCTTAGATGCCATATCTTATCTCACTGTTGAATTAGATTAAGAATGTAGTCCACCAAACCCCTTCCAGGGATCTTTTTCAAATTGTCCTTCCTTGTCTTACCCATACCTCTGCCCTCTTGGATTTCTGTAGTATAAGATGGATTTTTTTCAACCCAACTTTAACTCTTTACATTTATCACTAACAAATGCCATCTTAATAGATTCAGTCCATTTGGTACTGGCTGAGAAATAGAGCAGTTGATCAGTGGCATAGGATAGGATATCAGGACAAGCTAGGTAATAATGTTAGCAAGTTTAGTGTTTGATAAACCCAAAGACCCCAGCTTTTGGGATAAGTACTCAATATTCGGCAAAAAGTGCTGGGAAAATTGGAAACTAGTGTGGAAGAAATTAAGGCTGGACCCATACCTTAACACCTCACACCAAGATAAGATCTAAATGGGTTCATGATCTAGATATAAAGAGTGATACTATAACCAAATTAGAGGAACATAGGATAGTTTACCTCTCAGACCTGTGGAGATGGAATAAATTTATGTACAAAGAAGATCTGGAACTCTTAATTGAACACCAGATAGATAATTTTGATTATATTAAGTTAAAAAGTTTCTGTACAAACAAAACTAATGCAGACAAGATTAGGAGGGAAGCATCAAATTAGGAAATCATCTTTACATTTAAGGGTTCTGATAAAGGTCTCATCTCTAAGATATATAGAGAATTGTCTCATATTTATAAGAATTCAAGCCACTCTCCATTCGATAAATGGTCAAAGGATATGAACAGTTTTCAGATGATGAAATTAAAACTATTTCTAGTCATATGAAAAGGTGCTCCAAATCACTATTGATCAGAGAAATGCAAATTAAGACAACTCTGAGGTACCACTACACACCTGTCAGATTGGCTAGAATGACAGGAAAAGATAAAGATGAATGTTGGAGGGGATGGGGGAAGACTGGGACACTGATGCATTGTTGGTGGAGCTGTGAACGGATCCAGCCATTCTGGAGAGCAATTTGGAGCTATGCTCAAAAAGTTATCAAACTATGTATACCCTTTGACCCAGCAGCATTTCTATTGGGCTTATATCCCAAAGAAATCATAAAGGAAGGAAAGGGCCCCACATGTGCAAGAATGTTTGTGGCAGCTCTTTTTGTAGTGGCTAGAAACTGGAAACTGAAGGGATGCCCATCCATTGGAGAGTGGCTGAATAAATTATGGTATATGAATGTTATGGAATATTGTTGTTCTGTAAGAAACGACCAGCAGGACGATTTCAGAGAGGCCTGGAGAGACTTGCATGAACTAATGCTCAGTGAAGTGAGAAGAACCAAGAGATCATTATTCACGGCAACAACAATACTATATGAGGATCAGTTCTAATGGACATCACTCTCTTCAACAATGAAATGCTTCAAACCAGTTCCAATTATTCGGTGAAGAGAGCCATATACACCTAGAGAGAGGGATGTGAAATGTGGACCACAACATAACATTTTCATGTTCTCTATTGAGGTTTGCTTGCATTGTATTTCCTTTATCAGATTATTCTTTCTTGTAGATATGATTTCTCCTGCACAAAAAAATGATGCAATAACTATACATATATTCGATTTCTTAAGTATTGTAACATAATTATCATGTAGTGGATATCCTGCCATCTAGGGGAGGGGTGGGGAGTAGGGGGGAAAAATTTGTAACAGAAAGCTTTGTAAGGGTTAATGTTTAGGAATTACCCATACATGTGTTTTGCAAATAAAAAGTATTAATAAAAAAAAATAGATTCAGTCCATTTTTGTTGTCTCTTGCACCAAGCTTAGTGTCAACTACAAATTGGGTAAACGTGCCATCTGTGCCTATGAATGTTACAAGCGCAGCACCAAGTATAGATCCAAGTCCATTTCCACTCATGCCTTTTGACTTGACATTGGATCAGTTTTTTGAGTCTGGGTTCATCAGCCAATTCTAAATTCACGTAAGTGTGCTGCTCTGGACCACATCTGTTTTTTCCATGGGAATGTTGTGAGTAATTTTGTCAAATGCTCTGCCAAAAACTAGGTAAATTGTAGTTTACAACATTCCCTTGACCATTTTAGTAATTCTGTCAGTAATTGAAATCACATTCACTCACACACACACACACACACACACACACACACACACAGACACTCTGAACTGTTTATATACATATATATAATCAAGATTGAACTTGTTCAGTGACAAGCATTTCCCTTAGCCCAGAGAATTGTAAATCTCCTCATCTTAACCCTTTGGGCAATGCAGACAAGTCTAGCCTGCTCTTCATTAAACAGCATTCTGCTTTCTCAGGTCATCTTTAGCAAAGAAAAGCCCCTTCTTAAGAATCAGAGCCCTGCAGTAACAGAGATGCCGGCCTGTCTTTTCCCCTCTTTTTCCTAAAATCATAGAGGGAATAGAGGGCAGTCAGTTGCAAGATTCCTCCCTTCTGAAAATATAGATGACTGTAAAATGAAATACATCCCAGGTGGCTTCACACAGAGAACCCAAATGGAGCTCTCTTCCAATCAGTAGGCAAGCTTTCAGCCCATCCTTTCCCTAACCAGTCATCAGAGCAGCAGTCTCTCACTTTCCTCAGAGGAGGATGATAGCTTTCCCTGTCTTTCTTCTCCTGCTTCTTGTGACTTCTGGGATCACCTTATTTCCATGCTCCTTTCACCTGCATCTTCTTACAGTTTCTTCTCTGGATTTTGATGCCTCTTCATTCACAATGATGGATCTCTAATCTATGACATGCATTTCAACAGTTGCACTTTTCTGCCAGCTGGGGGGCCTCAGTAGTCCATATATAATCTTCCTATGATCTCCAAACAGTTATTTAATTTAAAGTTTCTCAGTTATAACAGTGACAAGCAGATGACTAATGAATCACAAATGATAGCCTTGGGCCATGATTACCTCAAGCACTATTCTGGCTTCAGACAGATCCCTCTATACATTTCATCAGATGAGGTCTTACCTAGTCTTCAGAACCCTTTATAATCTCACTATGATATTTTATCTGAAAAAGGTAGAGTCAAGATAGTGGAGGAGTACCACTTCCACAGAGATCCATCAGGGATCTGTGGACCAGACCTAATTTTGATGGGAAAATCCAAAAAAAGATTAGAGTGAGCCATTTTCCTAGACCAACTTGGTATAAGAAAACAAAGAGGTCTGCGGATATTGAGGTTGAAATTAGGCCAGGAGCATATTTGGGTGAGGAAGAATACTCCAGCACCTAGGGAGAGACTGTCCACCGGGGAAAGAGTGGGTTTCATACCCACACCAAGGTACAATGATAGGGTCAGATGACAGCTGGCAGCTTTGTCTCCTACTGCCCAATTCTAGGTCACAGTCCAGGGTGGATTGAAGGGAATCTGTAGAGCAGGGAAGTAGGAAGTTCAGAAGTGAGCAGGCACAGATTCCAGGAGCAGAACTGGGTCTCAGTTTCAGTATCTAGGCCAATCTGCAGATGAATAACCAGGATAGGAATCTCATACCAAAAAATAGAACCAACAAAGCTTTCAGCTGGCTAATAGGGGCTGAATCCATGAGCATTCTTTCTTCAGTTGTTCAGACTCAAACCTAGGCCAGGAACTCAGAACTCAATTTAGGTAGCAGGCAATGATCAGATTCTGCTGTGTATCAGACCACTGGAGAAACCCTTAAAAGTTGCAGATCCCCAGCCTGTCCCTGAGATCCTGAAATAACTTGTACCCTGAGAAGTAGCAACAAGGCAAGCCCAGACCTCCCCACCAGAAGTGTGCAGAGCCCCACCCCAACATCAAGTCTGAAATCAGGAAGTAGACAGAATAATAATCAAACAAAAAAAAAAAGAATTCCCCCTAAAGAGCTTTCAAGGCAGCAGAAAAACTCAAGCCACAAATGCAGAAGAAGAGAATGACTCTAAAACATCTCTAAGATGTTCTTGAGTAAAACAGAGCTTGGGCACAAATTCAATTAGAATTCCTTCAAGAAATGAAGCAAGCATTTTAAAAAAAAGTTTAATTTTTTAAAAATTGAAATGAGAGCACTAGAGGAAAAAACTGAAAAAGAAATGAGAGCTATGGAAGAAAGAATCGGGAGGATAGGTGATATAATACATACAAAACTAAGCCATAGTTTTCTGAAAAATGCCAGTGGCTCCATGTCATAACAAGAAATACTGAAACAGTCAAAAGACTGAAACACAGAAGATAATATAAGGTATTTCATAGCCAAAAGAATGACCTAGAAAAGGTCCAAGAAGGACCAAGAAGAAAAGATTTAAGAATCAGTGAACTAGAGAGAAAAGGAGTAAGACTTTCCTCCAAGTGAGACCTTCTTCTGACTTTGCATGTTTCATTTCCTCTGTGTCCCCTGAAGAAAGATAACAAGAGGGATGAGCCAAGTTCTGTTTGACCTAATATGACTTTCCCTATGCCAGAAGATTCCCATTTTCTGTTGTGCCTACCTGATCTACAGCTTCAGATGAGAAGAGGGGCAAAACTTTCCTCTGACCAAGATTTCCATCTCCTATTCTGTATGTACCCTGAGGGAAAGCAGGTAAAGGCTGATGGAGGGACTGCCATCCATACTGGCACCCAGTAACTTCCACTTCCTACTACTAGCCGAATTTCTCAACTGAAATGTAGAGACTCCCCACTGCAAAGAGGAACAACCTTCCTTTGGACCTTAGGCCTTCCATCTCCTGCTGTTCTATCCTTTAGGAAAGAAGAAAGTTAATAGGGAGTGGGATTTCCATCCCCTGTTGTGCTATTACCAAGCTAGCCTTTAGAAGAAAAAAGACTTGTGAAATGGAGCCTTCCATCTGTTACTTCATGCTTTACTTGTCTCCAGCCCAGTTTCTTAACCTCCTCTAGGAAAAGGAATATCACTCAGTGATGAACATTGTCACATCTAATGATAACAAGTCTCAGTTAGTGAATCTGAACTCTGCAGGTGATCATTCAACTGCCTTATTTCCATCCCAACCCAGAGTTCCAACCAAAAGCCCCTTACTCATTTTACTGTACCTTCTGGAATGCCTGTTTTACAGGCAAGAAACTTCTCTTAATCCTAAATATTTTCTTCTCTCACTCTGTCCATGGTTTAACAGTTGCCAAGACCTATTGGTTTTCCATGTCTCCCAGGCCATCACCTTTTAGTAGTTACTCTTTCCTCTTTACTCCATTTTGATCTGTTGGTGAACCAGTTCAGTTCTACCTTATCCTCTTCTTCTGAGGCTCCAGCCCCCTCATCATTTTCACTGATTGTATCCTGCCAAGCCTCAGCCTTGGTTGACTCCCACTGTCTGCCACCCCTGCTTTTGTGCATATACTATTGAAAAGAGGTGAAGAAAATCATACAACCATTCTGACTAGGTTCACTACTAATTTATGTAACATAACCACAACTGGATCCTCACCACTGCTAGGTAATTCTGCTATACCTCTCATCAATTCACTATCCCACTTTCCACAGAGTCCCTTCACAATTTTTCATCCCTCTTCAAACCTCTCATGTCTCCTCCTTCCTCCACTGAGAACCTTCCCTCATATTTTACCAAAAAAATTGAGGCTGTTCCCCTTTTAAGGGTTTCCCCAGCTCCCCTTTGCCTCTTCTAATTAATTCATCTCATATTACTCAGATATCTTCTATGCGTTTTGTCTCATAGGAAGACAAGGTCTTACTCCTTTCCAAGGCTAACCCTTCTTTATACATAAGCCATCCCATGCCCTTCCCATTTCCTCTCACAGGTTACTCTTTTTGTCATTTTGTCATACTCGTTATCAGTTATTTTTTCTCTCTCCATGTCTGCCGACTCTTTTCCTATTGTCTACAAAATGCCCATATCACCTAGCTGCCCCCAAGGCTTCATTTCTTAAATATATAGAGAATTGTCTCATATTTATAAGAATTCAAGCCACTCTCCATTCGATAAATGGTCAAAGGATATGAACAGTTTTCAGATGATGAAATTAAAACTATTTCTAGTCATATGAAAAGGTGCTCCAAATCACTATTGATCAGAGAAATGCAAATTAAGACAACTCTGAGGTACCACTACACACCTGTCAGATTGGCTAGAATGACAGGAAAAGATAAAGATGAATGTTGGAGGGGATGGGGGAAGACTGGGACACTGATGCATTGTTGGTGGAGCTGTGAACGGATCCAGCCATTCTGGAGAGCAATTTGGAGCTATGCTCCAAAGTTATCAAACTATGCATACCCTTTGACCCAGCAGCATTTCTATTGGGCTTATATCCCAAAGAAATCATAAAGGAAGGAAAGGGCCCCACATGTGCAAGAATGTTTGTGGCAGCTCTTTTTGTAGTGGCTAGAAACTGGAAACTGAATGGATGCCCATCAATTGGAGAGTGGCTGAATAAATTATGGTATATGAATGTTATAGAATATTATTGTTCTGTAAGAAACGACCAGCAGGACGATTTCAGAGAGGCCTGGAGAGACTTGCATGAACTAATGCTCAGTGAAGTGAGAAGAACCAAGAGATCATTATTCATGGCAATAACAAGACTATATGATGATCAATTCTGATGAACATGGTTCTCTTCAACAATGAGATGTTTCAAACCAGTTCCTATTGTTTAGTGTTGAAGAAAGTCATATACACCCGGAGAGAGGCCTGTGGGATCTGAGTGTGGACCACAACATAGCATTTTCACACTTTCTGTTGATGTTTGCTTGCATTTTGTTTTCCTTCTCAGGTTTTTTTTTTCTTGTAGATCCAATTTTTTTTTTGTATAGCAAGATAACTGTATAAATATGTATACATATATTCGATTCATCATATATATATTTTTTCCATCATATATTTTAATATAATTAACATGCATTGTTAATTATATTAATTACCTGCCATCTAGGGGAGGGGGTGGGGGGAAGGAGAGAAAAATTTGGAACAGAAGGTTTTGCAAGGGTCAGTGTTGAAAAATTACCCATGCATAGCCATGAAAAAATTACCCATACCCATTTGCAAATAAAAAGCTTTAATTAAAAAAAAAATCAGCTTCTGACTTCACTTAATGGAATGAGACTGCTTTCTTTAAAGTTACTAATGATTTCTTAATTGGCACATTCAGTGGCTTTTTCTCAATCCTCATTCCTAATCTTGCTACAACCTTTGACATGATTGATCACCCTCCGCTCCTGGATAATTTCTTCCTTATTGATGTTCTCTTCTGGGGACAGCATTCTCTCCTAACGTCTCCTCTTAATCAGAGTACCTCTTCTCAATCTCTTTGGCTGCATCCAAGATTCTGTTCTCTACTCTTTTCCTTCTCGATGACTTGACTATCTCTGTGCTGATGATTCTCAAATCTACCTATATTGCCCCTAGAATTGTATAGACATCATAAAATAAATATGTCTCAAACAGAACTTATTAACTTTACTCCTATATGCTTCCTCAACTCCTGACTTCTTATTACTGTTGAGAACAACAGCATCCTCCCAGTTCCTGACAACTCCCAATCCAGTCTCTTGCCAAAGTCTGACAGTTTTAACTCTTTCAGTATCTCTCAAATACATCCCCTTCTCTCTTCTAACACTTGCCCCACTCTGATGCAGGTCGTTATCAGCTTACTCCTGGATTAGCCTGCTGTGGGTTTACTTGTCGGAAGTCGCTTCCCTCTCCAGTCCATTCTCCATGCAGCTACCAAAGTGATTTTCCTAAATTAGCATAGGTCCCATCATGCCACCCATGTGTACCCATTAGTACCCAGTGGCTCCCTATTGTCCCAGAATCAAATACAGAATCCTTTGTTTGTCATTAAAAATCTTTCATAACCTACCCCCTTGCTACCTTTCAAGTCTTTTTATACTTTGCTGTCTGCCATTTAGTCTTCAGTCAAGTGAAACTGCTTTCTTGACTGTTATACAAACTCCATCTCTTGGCATTTTTTTTTCTGACTATTCTCCATGCTTGTAATGTTCTCTGTCCTTATCTCTGACTTCTGGCTTCCTTTATTTCTTTTTAAGACCCAACTAAAATCTTCTACAGAAAGCCTTTCCCAACCTTTCCTGATTCTAATGCTTACTTTCTTTTCATTATTTCCTATTTATCCTGTAAATAGCTTATTTGTGTTTCTCTTCCCCCTCGCCCTCAGATCAGAAGTTCTGTTTGGTTTTCATTCTGTGAAACATTTTGCCTCCCCCAGGATAAGCTTCCCTGGGTTGATTCATTTTTGATATGCAACACCCTCTCAGTGGATGGGTACATTCTTACCAATGCCTTCCTTTATAGAGGGCTCAGAACTTTGCAGGTAACTGCATTTTTCATGAACAACTCTGCTTGGTTTCCACTCCATGCCCCCAGAACTGAATATCCCCAAGTGTTCTTTCTTTTCCTCTCCTCCCTTTCCCTTTTCTGCTTAGTGTTTTCTATTCCATATTAGATCATAGGCTCCTTGCGCGCAAGGACTTTTTTTTTTTTCTTCTTATTGGTAGTCCTAGGAGCTTAGCAAAATGCTTGGTAAGGGAGTAAATGCTTAAAAAGTATTTGCTAACTGGCCCCCTGACTGACTCCCTGTGAACACCATGACCAGAAAAAATGAAGGATCTAGACATCATATTTCAAGAAATTTTGAAAGAAAATTGCTCTGAAAGAAGCCACTGGTCACCTCCTGAAAGAAAATCTCAAAAGGAAAACTCTCATGAACATTCAGAGCTTCCAAATCAAAGAAAAAAAAAAAAACAGTAAGCAGGAAGAAAGAAAGAATTTAGATCTCTAGGAGCCACAGTCAGGATCACACATAATGTAGTAGCTTCTACTCTGAGGGAGTAGAGAACTCTGTCCAGTTGGGATTTGAGTCTTGGAAGATGGAGTGAACCTCAGCTGATTAGGAAGGCCAGGCCCAGCTATGCTGCTGTGAGGTGGTGAGAAGGAATTAACACCTGGTCAGTGCAGAAGCAGTGGGCAGGGATGCTGCTGGCTGTAGTCACTTACAGAAGGATGGAGCTCTTGGTTTGGGGTTCCTGGTCAGAGGGGAGAGCTGAAAGGAAGTTTGAGGCACCTTCAGAGGAGGACATGTTTAAAAAAAAAAAAAAAAAACTTCTACCCCGAAAAGTAAAATGAAATAGCTCCCTACCCAGAGAAAATTTATAGAAGAACTCAAAAAAAAAGAATATAAAAATCAAATGAGAGATATTGAGGAAAAACTAATAAAATAAAATAAAAAAATTTTTAAAAACCAAGAAAATTATGGGGGGGTGGAAGTTGACCAACTAGAAAAGGAGGTACAAAGTCTCAAAGATGAAAATAATTCTTTGAAAATTAGAATCAGGCAAGGTGAAACCACTAAAGCTATGAGAGACCAAGAAGTAACAAAACAGATAAAAAAGAATGGGAAAATAGAACAGAATGTGAAACATAAAAATGACACATCTGGAGAACAGATCAAGAATATAAGAATAATTGAACTGTCAGAAAGTTGTGACCAAAAAGAGAATTGTGACACAATAATGCAGGAAATAATCCAAGAAAATTGTCCTGGAGTGATAGAACATGAGGGGAAAATAGAAATGGAAAAAAATCCACCAATCACCACCTCAAAGAGATCATTTGTGGGAAACACACAGGAATGTTATTGTCAAATTT